>CAXAMN010026973.1:0-16815 GCA_963970005.1 Durusdinium trenchii
CTCAAGCACGGCACACCCCTCTGTAACTTTGCTCACTTCCCCCACTTTCCCCCACTTGCAAGTCTGCGACATCAACATGGACTGGTGACGGGGGGAAGTTCAGCGTCAACGGCCCGCAGCTCTAATCCGCTGACCTCCCACAGCTGGACACGCAAGACCCAAGACGAGCGGCCGCTGGCCCGCGGCCTGCGAAGAGGTCGGGACGGCCCGTATGGACGGCGGACATAGATGGGGATGGGTGGATTGATGTGGATTGCCAAGGCTGAACCGTGGTTGGACCTCCTCCCTCTCAACGAGGGACCATCGGGTCCCCATCGGGTCCACCGAATCCTTGACTCGCCGTGAAAGACCACGCCGAGTTGGTTCCGAGTCTCAAGGATCGACTTCGCCAAGGAG
This sequence comes from Durusdinium trenchii, assembly GCA_963970005.1. Lineage (NCBI taxonomy): Eukaryota > Dinophyceae > Suessiales > Symbiodiniaceae > Durusdinium > Durusdinium trenchii. The sequence goes on from CAXAMN010026973.1 coordinate 397, forward strand.
GTGCTGAGTTACGAGGGTGCAAGCTTTAAGATGGGAATTCACTCTGGCCCTGATCCTCGCTTTGCGTTCAAGAAGTGGGGAGGGAGGAAGTGGGAAGGGAAAGCCAAAGGATCTATCCAAGAATGCCCGGTGAGCTCATCGACGTACTCAGTACACCATCGAATGAAAATTCACACCCACGGGCTCCACACAGAATCAAGCACCGAAACGAGGCCGTTGAACGGCTTGAGGCCGACGGCTTGCAGCAGTTGGAAGATCATCAGAGAAGGTTGTAGATGTATATAGATGTATATATACATAGTGGTTTCCAAATATAGATAGTGGCACGGTTTCAAAAAGGTTTTTAGTTGGGATCTACTATTTTTTCTATCTAGCGTAAGTGAGATGTTGCACTGACACAGGGCTGGCCGCTTCGCCCAGGGGGGACAACGGGTCACCCACCGCATCGCACCGCTGCACCGCTGCCATGCTCACCGCCCAGGTGGTGGCCGGTGTGGTTGGTAGCAAGTTGCCCAGATATCGCCTCTTCGGGAACACGGTGAACATGGCCGCGCGCATGATGCAGACGCATGGAACTCATGGATTTCGGGGTGGTGGAGTTGGTGGACCGGGCGTTTCAGGGGGAGCAGAGGTAAGAGCGACAGCAGCACTGCAGATGGGTGCAAGCACTACCCAAAAGGATAACCCTTTTGGGTTGAATTGACTTGATGGGTTGGTTGTTGAAAAGACATGGGGGTCAAACACAACACAAGAGCTGGTTGAGAACCAGCTGGCCGAGAAGCAGCTTGCAGTTTCAGAGTGAGCCGACGGTGCTGTGAAAGTTAATGAGCCCGGTTATTTTAGGTGCTTCACCAGTTTGGTCCCCCCCCATGTCAGTCACTTGGGCAGACAGCACCCATTGAAATGGGACCCTCGCGAGAAAAAATCCTTCATGCAGCACTCTTCGCCAGCTGTTGGTCTATAGTTCACCGTCACACGCCCTGGATTTGGCTCCTCAAAACTCAAGACACCGTATGCCACCCACCCTCAAAGTCCATGTCACCCATCTATCGCCGGGGCGCTCAAAACGCGGCCCACGCGGCGACGCTCTTTGTATCGCGGCCGCGAAACACGCGATGCCGCGCACGCTCGCGCGGCGACGCCACCAGCGACCGCCTCAGACTCACGGTGCCAGACCGCCGAGCCGTTGGGCCAGGAAGGGTTTGCCTGGCGAATTGCAGTTCGGCGAGGCCACCAAGGCCTTGCTGCCGCCCCAGGTCAAGGTGACGCCCCGCGGCCAGGCGGGGATGACCGGAGATCGGAGCGGAGAGAGTCGGACAGGGCGTGGTGTTTGGTGCGTGTGCCGCTGTGTGGATGGCGAGAGAGTGCGGAGGGCTGGGCCATGGTGAGATGGCGTGTTTGGTGCGTGACCACCGTGATTTGGGCGAAGGAAGTCTTTTAGAAGATAAGCTATACTATGCTATACTATAAGCTATATAAGAGTGTGAAGAGGTGTAAAGTGTAAAGAAACTAGGTCGGGCTTCACGCACCTGTTCAGCTGGCGCCAGTCGTTCCTGGAACAGACTTGGAGTCTTTTGGGACCGGCCACAGACTTGGAGTGGCCGAGCATTGCTGCCGAGCATGTGACTCCTGCAAGTAAGTTACTGGCTGTGAGTCCAACCCTCTCCACCAAACTTGACCTCCCTGATGGGAATCTGTTCATTAGGGTGCCCAGCTTTGGACCCACAGCCGTATGATTGCGCCAGCAATGACCAGCAGAGGTTGAAGAACCCAAGTTCGACTATTGGATACTATCCTATATAGGTACCCCTGTAGGGTCCTAGTTCAGGTCACTTAACCTTTGTAGGTCGTGTTTTACTTGTTGTTCATGATGAGTGGTCTAGTCTGGTGTCCCATCACTAAAAGTGTTCCATACCACGAGGTGGTCCACGGGCTGAAGTCATGATCACATCCCCAGAACGAAGTTTATAAGGCCTCACAAGAGTGGCGCGCCCCTGCACCAGTAGAAAGCCAACTCAGATTCAGATCGAAACCAGAGAAGCATGCAAAAGCAGAAAGCATGCAAAGCAGAAAAGCACAGGATCCATCAAGACTCTTGAAGGGATTGCTCATCAACAGCCTTGGGTATTTGAGCCCTTCAAGTTCTGCGGGGTGGCACGTCTTTTTGTGCACCGCCTCGCCTGGCACCCCAACGGGGGGTTGGTGAGCGACCCGTGCTTTGGGGCCCGAAGCGGACAGGTGGAGATGAAGGGGCAGGGAAAGGTGAACACGCACCCTGGCGCCGGCGGGGTCCGCGTGTTGACGCGAGTGAAAAACGCGCGGTGTTTGACTCGGTCAAACACCGCGACGGTTGGTCACATCATCGACATGATGTGCCAAAGATGGGCTCAAGAGTTCTCCGTCGACGCGGTGCGCGGTGCATGGGGGTGTTGGCCTCAACCCACGTGCGTCGGAGATGCATATGGCATATACAGCAGTGGACTCACATTCTTTGGTCGGAGGCCAAGGCTGGCGTGAGGGTCTGGATTTCTAGGAAGCCCCACAATGAATGAACTGGAGCTTAGCTATAGTTGAAGGCCATCAAGCTCATAAAGCATGCAACAAGTCGAGAGAAAATTGCAACCTACCATCTCAATGCTAGTGTTTCCTGGTTCTTTTAAGACTTGGCCCGCAGCCAGCTGTTTGGAGGCAGCCCAACCAGAATCATCAACGTCCAGACCTTGCTTTCAACATCATCCACGAGTAGGGACGGGATGTCGGAAAATCCGATCGCGGTTTTCCCGCCCGAATCGCACTGCCGTGGCTGGTGGTGGTGACCGGCCGACCGAGGTATCTGTTAGATCACAAGGAATGCTATCGCCATGTGACCGTCGTGCAGATGTCCACTGTAAAGACCGGCACCTTGCATGACAGGCTTCCGGCGGTGGCGCGGCTCGGGCCTCCTGGTCGGAGGGACTGACGGCCCCGTTGGGGACTCGTAAGGCGGCTAGAAACCAGGTATGGTGGGCTGTACCAGGACCCTCCAAGCGGTGTTTAATTTATAGCCCCTTAGCTGTTAAGGAGTGCCCATTAACCACCCCGACTGGGGGTCCTGGATTCCCGACATAGCTTGGAACCTGGCTCTCACCTTCATAAGGGACCTGGCTGCGAATGGCACCATCCTTCTCCCTTTGTAGCAAGGGCGAAACGGATGCCTTCCAGGTCGGTTTTCTTTCGGGCGCAAAAGCTGCGTGGACGTGGTGTGTTCCGTTCGATGGAGACATCTCATTGTGCCGCACCATGGGTTCTTTTGATCAAATCATTCGGAATGGTGATGAACAGTCTGAAGAGTTTTCTGCCAGTAGGTGCACGAATCCAACATGCGCTCTAACCTTATTGAAATTAAATGTATTTGTTGGTCTTCAATGTCGGGAGGGTTCTGCGTCTTCGGCTGGTGGTTGCTGAGGCAAAGCCCTCTTCAGGGCCTTGATCGCTGGCAAGAAGGCGGCAGAGGGCGGTTTCCAAGGAGCAATCTCAGCTCAATGGAGTGTGGTGATGTCTGGAATGTGTCAGGTCTATCTCCCAACGTAGTCGATTCAAGAACCACACTGGTTGGTTGCAGGCCATTGTTCTTGGACATTGCCCTCCAGTGTTGAACCTGCCAGTGCTTCTCATGGGCTGAGGTGGTTTGGCAAGACACATGCACCAGTTTAGGACAACTTGACTTGTTCGATCAACCGCTTCCACGGCCACCCAATCAATGAAGGCGCGGGGCATTTCACTCACTTTAAGTCAGGCAGGCTTCAAGTTTCCGTCGACTGCTATAAACTGTCAAACACATGAACACACGTTGGTATATTGTTGAAACATGTTGAAACCATTTGAAACATAGCAGGACCATCCAAGGGGTGTCCAATGGGCTACCCCACACTACCTATAGGCTTCCATTGGGCAACCCTTGGATGGTCCAGGTATATTTGCATCAGTTTTGCCTCCTTTCTTAATGCCCACCTCATCCCCTCATCCGACCATTGACCCCCTCACCCTGCCCCCACCAAGCCCTCTTCTCTCCAGGAGCTGCTCCTGGGTCGCCGCGCAGCGAATTCCAAGAGATCCTGCGGGAGGTCTTCCGATGCTCGGCGTGATCCGTGCGCTTGGCACCCTCGGGTGCGTGCTTCGCGAGTCGGAGAAGACAGGCCACCCGAGTGTGTGGTGGTTATGAGGGAGTGCGAGATGGGTGAGGTGCACCTGATGGGTGAGGTGGTTTGCTTCAATTGGGCCACTTGGCTGAACCGCTTTGACGGTCCCTGCCAGGTGGAACCTTCCTACAGCCCAGGGATGGTTTTTTCGTGGCTGCTAGCGGCGGTCAAAGGTAGATATCCACTAGCAAGGATGGGACAAAGCAGGCATTTGGTGAACCAATTGCTTCCATAGCACTTGTATTGCCCCAACGTGCTTGGATGGCAGGAGGGTCTTCTTTTATATGTCTTTTTGGTGGATCCTTGACTTGGCCACTTGGACGATCCTGGAACTGATGGAGCCTAGAGGATTTCGGAGGTTCCATTTGCCGGTTCCCGGTCTCACAGGGTCTCGGTTTCTTCTTTCGGATGGTTCAAGGAAACCATCTTGGGGCATTTGAAGGGCACCTTGGGGGAATCCCCAAAGGATAGGATCCTAGAGATCTCCAGGATTGCGGAGTCAAGGCTGTTTAACACCCTGCTTTGATCTTGGGGTGATGGTTCAAGCCTTTAAGACCTGCCGCCTGTGCTGTTCTGGACGCCGGACTGGTGAGCCACATGACTAGACACCTGGCGACCCAGGAGATCGCTCTGTTTCTCGCTGGTGGAGTTGTTTCTGCGCTTTCTGTCCTGGATGGAACAGCTTTCCGAAAGAACTGGAAGTTGCGCACCTTGGTAAAGGAATGTAAGATTCGGTTCTTTTTGCCAAGAGTGCTGGTGGTTGGGAGAGGGCTCAGGAGGTGGGGGTTTTCCCTTGCTCTTTGGAGGCCAATCGAAGGCTGAGCCACCTGGACCTGAAGAACTGGGTTGGCGTAGGCCTGCCTATATTGTTTGATGGCATACGTTTTCCTTGTAGAGGAGCCAAATGACGGCAGCTCCTCAAGGATCTCAGCGTCTGCTCTTCAGCCACAAGTTGGCGAACAGAACAGAATCCATTAAACACATCCATTAATGTACCACTCCAGAAAAGCACACACTTAGTTCCCAACTCCCCTCCCAACGACCACCACGGCTGGACGTCCGACTCGCCGTTCGTTCGTTTCGGCCCGGCGGGGCAGAGACGACGCGTGAAACGGCACGGCCACGCGTTTCAGATGGCTTTCTGGAAAGGTGCAAATTAGCGAATTAGACCCTATAGGGATCCAGTCGTACTGAACCTCAGGTTGGGTACGACTGGACCCTCAAAACCTACATAAGAGTGTCTCCCCGCTCACCGTACCTGAGAAGGTACGACTGGATCCCTAGGGAGAGTCGGGAGAGTATGCCTTCTTTTTGAAGCATGAGTCCGAAGAACTGCTACACGCCGAGAACTGGCGCTTGATAGAGGTGAAAGATGCCGAAAACCAGACATGTAGAACCCAGCTAATTTAGACTCTTGATTAATAAACCGTTCCACTTGAATTGGAAAATCCTCTTCATATGGCGGATTTATGGTCCTCAAGAGTCTATACATTACAAGAAACCGGCGGGACAATAGGGCCAGATGTTTGGCTCTGTTTGTCGTCGAAGACAAGTGTCAGGTTGTCGGCATATACGCCAAATACATCTCAAATCTCAATGTTACTGCGGTTACATAGGCATTGAAGGCCGCGGTTTTTCTAGATTGGGAGCAGGGCTTCATGTATGAGCCTTTCGTGTCTTGCCCATGCGTCCGCGTCCGGGAACCCCGGTCGGGAACCGGTGGACCGGTGGACGGGTCAGAGACGGCGAGGTACAAGAACTGGTACTTCCAGACCGTTTTCACCGACAACTTCAGTGCCATCCGACTCCAGAGCTTCTTGGTTAAGGGCCATATGGTTTAGGGTGGGAGATCCAGATTTGGAGCACTTGCACATGAAAGAAACCAGGAGAGATGTGAGAGATCTATCAAGTAGCTTGCATCTCCCACGTCATGGTACAAAGTCTGTCCAAGCCCTTTGGCAATGTCAGTTCCTGTGTTGGTCGTTGTTTCGAGAGTACATGTTGGTTTGCTGCGCCACCGAGCGAAAACCAGCTATCCATCCCCAGGGATCCAGTCGTACCGAACCTCAGAAGGTACGACTGGACACTCAAACCCACACATCAGAGTGTCTCCCTGCTCACCGTACCCGAGAAGGTACGACTGGATCCCTAGGGATATTGAAGGATCATTTGGAGTTTCACGAGAATGAGAGATTTCGTTGAGCTCCCCGCTGGCTCTGGGGGTTCGTGCAAGGCTTGATCTGGCGAGCCGCACGTGCGGCTTCGTGCTGAGGACAAACGCTCTTCATGTTCATCCTCACCGTGGTCGAGACGGGCGCCGCGGCATGACCTTGGTGGAATTGGGTGGAGAAGGGATGGTGTCTGACACGAACACGTGATACACCAGGATCATCCAATGGGTGTCCGTTCTCCACGAACCTCCTCAGAAGGCATTTGGATCCTCCAAACCCAGCCCAAACACCTACTCAGAAAGATCAGAAAGTATGGGGATAAGAATTGGGGCGCGAAAAAAAAGGAAGGAGGTGGTGTCAAAGACTTCACATTTCAACCCCTTCTAAACGTCACGAGATGTCACGGGCATGCTTTGCACTGAAAGTAACGGGCGATGTGTTTCCTTGCCACCAAAACGGATATATGTTGCCCACCAAAACGGAATGTGTCTTGGGCCAAAACGGAGGTGTGCTTCCTCGAACCCGCCAAAACGAAGCCATACGGAGGGGTATGCACAAGTTGTTGCCGTCCACCTTGGTTGAGGCTGCTTTCTGCCAGCCTTGCAACCTCGCACACGAGCTTCATCGCGTTTAATGTTCAGCGAGGAGATATATAGACTCTATGGACCTCAAAGAGCTCGTGTCATTGAGTGTGTAGTAGGAACCGGGTGTTTTCGCCACTTTTAGGCCACCGCACCAGGAAAACATGTGAAGACCATGCTTGAACTGAACTGTCAGTATGTGTTTCTCGTTGCAGGCTGGTCCACAGAACTCAGATTAGCTCTACACTACCATTTGCTATACCGTACCAATATCTGCAATATCATCATCCCTGGGTCCCTAGGCAAAGAAAAAAACACTAGAAAAATAAACATCCTCGGATTTGTACATGGAACCATACCAACGTCTTCAACTATTATAAACATAATTAACGTCAACGTATGTTGTTTTGTTTGGGAGCACACCCACACAGCCTCTATGTCTATATTACCGAAACAAACACCTACAAAGCTACCCCGGAAAAGTGGATCATGCTTTGGGTGGGCTGACTGGGTCTGAGGTTACATGCTCTTTATGAGTGAAGGCTTCGCCACCGTCCCCAACTTCTTCGAGGGCCTCGGCAAGCTCGAGAACTACTTTGGGCTTCTGGGACATGGGACGCATCGCGTGCTCAGGTTGGACATGGAGGGCGTCCCAGCGTGGGGCTCCCACCACGCCGCGACAGCAAAGAACCCCAGGTTGAAACTCTTGGTGACCAGTTTCCGTGTTTTGGGTGATGGGTCGCTGTGGGTCGCTGTGGGTGTTGTTCTTGAAAAACGGTGCTTTTGGTTTCCAAGAACGGACTGCCGGACGGCTCACGGGTGTAGGTGTCGTTGGCTCACGGGTGCAGGTATGCTCACGGGTGTTGGATCGGGTCAGTATTGTTGGCTTCTTCAAAGTGACCTTTGTGGAGTCTCCAAGTGACCTGTTACAGGCCTAAGTGACTTCAAAGCAGCATGTCAAAAGCTCACTTTGAAGAACCAGATTGTTGGTTTCTGGTGTCCTTGGTGTTTCCTTGGTGTGATGAGGGGTCACTGCATGTCATTTACAGATATCGATATGTATAGACGTTTGATCAGTAAAAGTGGTCGCTATACTAGAAGAAACACATAGACACCAAAGAGATGGTCAAATGGACGAAACAACGAACCCCCCGTGTCAGCCATGTGGGACGGGACCTTTTCAAGTCGAACCAAGTTCACTGGATGACTAGTGTTCACCGAGGATCATTCCCTCGGGTTCCTGTCCCACCTCCGTTTCGTTGCGGTGGTCCAGGGTGGGTGCCAGGGGGGTCGAAGACCACCTTCTCCTGAGGAGATGGGCCAGGAGCCCTAGGGGCAGTTCACCGTGCCCCCCCCCCCCCCAAAAGGAAGAACCTCAGAACTAAGTGACCTCTGACAGATCCCAGAACCAGGTCACTTACTGTCATAGATCCATTTGAGTCTCTTTTTCGGCCCTTAAGAGGTCCCACAACGAATTCATACGAATTCACTTAATAGTCCAGTCATATATAGTCCCCCATCTTACTCCCAAAGTTGGGCCTTACAGAGGTCATTGAAAAAGAGATTCCAAAGAGGTCGCTGAGAGAAGTTCGTCTACTGGCCTTCTTTTCTCATGGCCCAACCAAATGCCGTCCATAGGTGAAGCATTTAGCAAACCATTCCCAGACACTCCATGTATGCCATATATGCCTACATTGACCCCCAAACCACCCCAATGTAAGCATATATGGCATACATGGAGTGCTTGGGATTTGTTGATCCGTTTGGTTTCGCGTTGGTGGTCCGACCAAAGAGGTGAAGTTGAGGTCCGGGCTGCAAGTACTTCGAAGGGTGCTTGGGGTGCCGGTCTTACCATTTACCCCCTTGAGGATGGCGGTTGGAGCCCTGAGCTACCGAGCTACCACGGCCCTGACCTACCGGCTGTGAGGCTCAGATTGGCTGTGATCGTTCTCTCCTTGGGTCACTCGAGCTGCTGGAGGGGGTGGAGGGGGTGGGCAGCCCACAGGGGCTCACATGGACGCAAAGACCTGCAGGTTTTGAGAAGCAGATTCTGGATGCACCTCTTGTGGGCTGTTGATCAATAACAAACACCTAATGAGTAGGCTGGATGTTAAACCATCCCAAAGTGGGGGTTCGATTCATCAACCGTCCACAGTTGTTTTGGTATTGTTGTGTAAGTTCTGAAGTTATTCTTGATGTTTTTTCAGGTGACCGGTCCCCTGGTTCGACGATACCAACGAGTTTCCAAAGTAGCGGACTACAAGAGTTGGCAAATCTAATTACTGAAGTGACTGGGGGGCTTGAACCACCGCCGCCGCCACCACCAACAACGACAACAAACAACGCCCGCAGCAGCAATAGGCAAACTGTACGTGAGTCCAACTCATGAAAAGTCAATCAATAACAATAATAATTCATCAGGACTTTCGCACGGCCCTGGACGCGTCCGCCCCTGAGGCATGTCCTTGATTTGCCCGCCGGTGATTATGGCGTGCCGCCATGATTGCAGCAGCAGCTGGAAGGCGAGCACGCGACTGGTTTTCTGTTTGTTCTTGTGTCAGGCCGCAGGGTCTGTTCATGTTTGGTGAGCGAAGAATTCGCATGGACGTAGACCTAGGCCCAGAGTCTTATGTTTTTTTTCCAGATATTGTTCAGGGGTCCACGTTCATGTTCTCAGAGAAAGTTCCACCTTATTTGACGGTGTAGCATGTTGGTAGAGTCAAGCAGATTTTGCCAGGGCTATTCAGTCTTACTTAGGGGTAGTTCACAACGAAACTTGCTGAGCTTATATACCCTAGGGCTCCAACCATATCCTCAGAAGGTGGTTAGACCCCCCCAAACCCAGCCCAACCACTTTCTCAGGAGGTGGTTGGAGCCCTAGGGATATACAATTATGAATTATGACGATGTTTTCCTGGCTCGTCTTCACCAGCCTCTTGGAACAGACCTGGCTGGGCGAACTCACATTTGTCACAGGTTTTCCTGACTCCGATTTCCACAATCTCCCAATGGGATTTGTATGGGAGGCTTGCATTTCATGGGACTGTCACAGGCCGACTCGGTGTTTCTCTCGCTTAAACATGCGGAAACATCGCGAATGGCCCGTCACACCGGAAGAATTCCGGCGATGGTTGGTGGCGAGATGGTGCTTGGTGTGTCACCATGTTCCACATCATGATCCCATATGATCCCTATGGATCCAAGTACCCTCTGAGAAGGTGTCTGGGGTGGGGTTGGAGGGTCCAAGTACCTTTTGAGGAGGTACTTGGATCCCTAGAGGCCCTAGAGGATCATCATGTGCCGGTCATGTTGGTCCCTGATCAATCTTGCTGGTTTGCACCTCTGATGTGTTCTTTGGATTGCTTGCTTCTCCCATAGGGGGAGATGTGTTGTTCAACCTGAAACCCTTGCTGCAAACCATGTGACCTGGAGCCTTGGTAAGTCAACCGATCGGTTTCCCGGTGCCAAGATCCGGAGTCCGCAGCAGGTTGCTTCATTCATGCAGGGTTTGGGTGGCCTGTTGCCCAGCTCATGCACCTTTTGTTTGGGTCGAAGCGGCCTCCCCAGCTCATCCAGGTGTGGTTCGCCTGGCTCGCCAGCCAGGCAGCGCACCTGCAGCTGGGACGTACGAAGGGAGCGGTTGCGGGCAGACATTTGGGGAAGAGCAACAGGAATCACAACCATGAACATGCACGGCACACGCACACTCACACATTGGGGAGCACTGCGCGCAGACACACAAGAGCATGGCTCCAATGAAGATAATGAAGTGCTGCATTTTTTTTGGCTGTGGGTCAAAGCCCGCGGAAGTCCCCAAAGACTACGTCGACCTCTGTCGTAGTCTACATACTTTTCATTGACTTGCGTCCACCAGGCTCTTTGCACTCCACAACGAAACTCGCATCCTGAGCCATTTGGCCGCCCAAACCCACCACCCAATCGGTTCGTGAAAACATCCCTCAACATGGGATCGGAGGATTCGGGTCCGACCCCTCCGTAGGTTCTGGTCCAGGTCTGGGCAAATGCCGAGTGCTTCAAGCTGGTCAGCTGGCCATTTTTTCTCCCTGAAATCATGGTTCAGTGGATGGCACCATATTTGTATTTAGTGGTCTTCACACAAATGAAAATCATGCTTGTGGTCTTCAGACAAATGAAAAATGATCATTTGACAGCGGGGCCATGGTGTTTACCCACGTAACCATGATTCTTTCAGGGTTTGGACGGTCTGGATATCTTTTGGATACTGATGAGAAGTGGAGAGGAAAATGGACCTTCAGCGTGTGAGGTCACCTCCGTCGAGCTGATTATTCTTGGACTGGACCAAGCATGGCCAAGCAAGTTCTTAAGATGAAGAGAAAGAGTCTCCTTCCAGAAATTCCATAAGGGGTAGTTTTGGAGGGTAGGGTTTGAAAAGCTAGCTTCCTCCATCAACCAGTGGTTTTCAGCTTCCATGTGATTTTCCAGAGAGTATTTTCATGTTACTTGGGGACACGCACAGGCCGACCACCCTTTGCTTCTCCACAATAGCGGTTTCGGGCGAAAAGTTCTGAGAGACGCCTTGACCCCTGGCACCAAGGACATTTGTGACAGTTCTAATGCTCTCCTACATGCTGCTGCCATCCTACGCCGCCGGACAGGTGGCCACAGCTGTAACAACGGTCAAGACTTGGGTTAACGGTTACTGTGGTTTCAGAGTAGATGGCGCAACCCCCAAGATGAATGTACGTTTTTTTAATAGAGAGGGTCCATATCAACCACCTTTTGGGACGTGCCATGTGCCATCTACTCATATCTACTCCAAATTGACTATTAAAATTGACCATGAGCCTGATAGACCGTTTGGTGTGCCATCAAGATCGCTTTTTGCAGTAACTAGATGGCACCTTGGCGGCTGGAGAGGGAGAAGATGGGAGAAGAATGAGAAGAGAAGCATCCTACCATCCATTCAACCATCAAACCTTGAAAGGCTGAAGTTCCAATCCCATCCAGCGCCCCCAAGTTCGCCCACCTGACATGGAACTGCTGGAAACCGGTTCCTTGCAGAGAGAGCAGCTTTTTTGGACTGTCACCGGAGGGCCTCACCTTGACGGGCTCATTCTGGGGGTCCCATCGATCGTGCTGAGACTGAATGGCTGCTGGAAGCAAATCTAAGATATTAATCCAACTACCCACCCGGCAACAGAAGAGGTATAGTAAAGCAAGGCTTCTAGATCAATCTGATTGGTAACCACTTCAACCTCAAGCACTATCCTCCCAAAGCACTCATGGAACAAGGAGCACTCCTCGAGCCAACGGCGGTCTCCGCCATGTCTCCGCGCATGCCTCGCGCCGTGTCTCCCCGCTGCGAGGCCAACGGCAAAAGCCAAGAGTTGACGGTGCCGGATTATGTGGTGGCGCTCATGGCGTTGCCGGTGTATGCTGCAGTGATGATGTCCTACCAGCAGGATTTCCTCACCTCCGTCGTCTCTTGGGCGGCTTTAGTGTCAATGATGGCATTTGTTTGTGAGCGATATAGTGTTTTTTTTGGTCTTCATGGTGATGAATTTTGTGTTTTTTTTTTTGGTCTTCATGGTGATGAAGGGTTACCACATGATTCTCCTAAGCTCACAGGATCATTTTAGGAGGGGATAGGAGGGGCCTTATTTGCATCAGCTCAGGCGGCTCAGAGAACTCCACCTTCTCAATCCACCTCAGACCCGACCCCCCGAAAGGAGATGTCTTTTGGCATTCTCCGAATCGATCCAAAGAAAGAGGTAGGGGACCGGGCTGATTTGCTTCAAAAGCCATAAAACATCATAAAATATACCGAGTTGGCTCTTGGGGGAATGGTGAGCACCCTGGCACCATGTGAGAGGTCCAACCAGGTTGACGAAGATGGTCACCAGCATTGCTCAGGTCTATATAGCGACGTTTGGCGTGATGGTCCTTCTTTTGCGTTTCACGCCCGGTATTGATCAGAACGGCTATCCCACGGGGGGGCGTGACCTTCCTAGGGCACCATGGCTGGGGGCAGGGGGGGCAGGACATCGGAGTGGATGGGACAGGGTGGAAACGAGCTGAAACGCACCTTGCAAGGGGTCTCCAATAGACTACCCTGCACTACTTGCAGATCTCCATGTTTCGCACGCTCATGAAGTGGTCAAGGTGGCGAGTTGCACGCTTGGCCGGGCCACTTTCACCTACAATCCTTCAAATCAGTGGGGCATGGTCGAATGCCAAACGGGGGGGGTTCCACCTAGTTTTCCTCAAGATGTTTGTTCTGTGCGAAGTTTGTTGAGTTCTACCATTTTTTCAGATCGCGCTCCTTCTCCAAATTCTCTCCCTTCTTGGCAGTGCCGCCCCCCAACCAATAGATGTGTCTTTGGGGCGCCTTTAATCGGCGGGTGTGAAAAACACCCCAACCGCCCCAGGTACAGCATGATCTTCGCGGTGAAGGCCTACATGGGCGCCTTGGGGCAGCTAAGCCGCCGTCCGTCGCTTTTGGGCGAGCGACGCCCCGTTTTCGCATAGCCGGCGGGTTAGCCGGTACGGCACGGCCAGGGCGGCCATGTTTGGTGCATCGTCAGAGTCAGAGCTCGACTCGCCTGTGGACGACGTAGTTACTAGGAGGGCATGTCGAATTCGGACTGGAGATGTCGAGGAACTTTGGAAAACCATGTATGCTCGGTTTGTGCACGGCCGGGTTCACGGTTCAGCTTCACCTGCTATGATGAGCATGGAAGGATCAGTGGAACTGCGATTCGTCCTCCACATCTAGGATTGACTGTAGCTGTAAAGAACGACTGTAGCTGTATGGCTGTTAGAGGTTCATAGATTCATAGAGCTAGGGTCCCAGGGTTGCTAGAGGTGGCAGTTGCATCCGAGTTGGGTGCCAGATGGCCAAGATTTGGACATTCACCAGCCCCAAGAGGTTCGCATGAAACATCTTGAACCTCAGTTCGCGGACACGCAGACGAGCGCGACAGATGCATTCAGATCGGACGATCAGACTCCTCAGACCCAAACTTTGCTTCCCCCATGCTTTTTCGAGCAACTGGAACGTACGCCGTATTTCGCTGAATTCAGGTGGCCCTTCCTTTTTGCCTCTTGCCGGTTTGATCCGTTTCATCGAAGTCAGAGAAACATCGAGTCCACCGTCGCTGCAGTTCAACCGTCGACGGCGAAGGCGAGCGCAGCTTGCGGGAGCAGTTCAAGGCTCGACACGCCATCGATGAAGCCAAGAGCCGGATCGAGGACATCCTCGACACTTTGAAGCAGACCTCTAGAGGTAGCCAGTGAACGTTCGGACCCGAGCTACCAGGGGTACCGAACGTTCGGATAGTCGAACGTTCGGGTTCTGACCCACCTCTGCTGGAAGCAGATGAGGTGTTTGAGGACCTGTCCGGATCCAAGTAGATACCTTCTCAGAAGGTGGGACTGGGGTGGGTTTAACGGGTCCAGATACCTTTTGAGCAGGTACTTGGAGCCCTAGGGCTTTGTTTTGGTGAAAAAGAGAAAGACTTTGGGACCTCAGAAGAATGATGAGACAATGTTGCTGTCTTGATTCAAATCAACCCCTCTGATTGCGGAAATCCTTGGTTGTAGTGGGTTGTAGTGGGGGGTGGCTATACCAAGGACACTAACTAACCAGTAATAATCTTGCTGATGTTGGTTTGTTGCGTGGTGGCTATACATTTTAACCCGTGGGCATCCTGGGGCTCCAACCAGGTAGTAGACGAGCTCCCAAACCCACCCGACGTCGACCCTACGTACTGGTCAGGTAAATTCGTGTAAATTTCGTTCTGGACCCCGGACGGACCATGTGGCTTGGGCATGTCGGAGTTGAACGCGATGCGACCTTGGCTGGAGCCGCGGATTTAAGATGGATTTCCTGGGCTGGTTGAATGGCATAGTCTGGACACCCCCGGCAACGTGGGGCCTACTGAGTCTGGCGGCCCATGGCGACCTGTGCTATTCTGAAGCATTCTTTCTCCGTGTCATTCTGTCAACCAGGGCCGTGGCCATCCCAAAACCAATACGGCGATTCTCAAAACAAATGATAAGCAGGCTGAAGAGGGTGAAATCCAGTTCAAGCTTCATTTTGGTTCAGGAAGATGCCTGGGAAGGAAGAACCAGTTCTCCAGATCCAAGAAATCTCTTTAGGATAGCTGATCACCGCTACCCAGACCATCCATGGGACTGGAATAGTTGCTTGCAATAAATCCCTAGGGCTCCAAGTACCTCCTCGGAAGGTACTTGGACCCTCCAAACCCACCCAAACATACCCAAACACCTTCTTAGAAGACTTAGAAGGTACTTGGAGCTCTAGGGAACATGATATTGTGTAAAGGTTTGTAACACCTCCGGATATCCCGGGCCCGTTCAAGACCGCCCCTGGTCCGCCTGAGGATACCATGAAACTCGACGTGGGAGAGGTATGCGTCCGGTGAGATGGCGGGATGGGGAGTCCATGACTCATGGCAGTCCATGGGTGCAAACACCTTGTTGCCCAGACCTGACCCTGGACCCTCATACGGACCTGACCCTGGACCCTCATCCAGACCTCACCCTGGATCCTCATATGAGGCAACCTCAAAATTATCATCAATTACTTTAGTAAGGGACGTTTCATCTCTGTGTTGCTTTTGTGATTTTCCTTGAAAAACGATAGGGGACTGATAAAAAACGATACCCCTATGTATACATACATGACGGTCTCTAACAGAACAACGCCAGTCTAGTACACGTCTTCAGCATGTGTGTTCATTGTGTGGCGAAGCTTTTTTGAGCTTAAAGGGGGGGGGTGACGCACGCCATGTGGCGGGTTGAGCAGCGTGAGCTGATCAGCAGTGATCGCAAGTACTGCTTCTTGCCTGCAGACATTGAAATTCTTTGGATGCTTTGACAGAACCATCATGAGACAATGAAAAAGCCATCATTAAACAAGTACCGAGAACGGACTTAGCAACCATGGCTGTCAGCTATCCGATGAAACAAACTCCTTTTTGACCCCAGGGGTCTACATTAAGACAGATGAGAAGGGCAAGACCAAGCAATACAAAAGTAAGAAGCAGGCCAAAGAGCATGGCTTTTCAGAGGAAACTCGGCTCAATTCTGTTTTCCTATCTTTGAGCATCTTTCTGTTGGCTCGGCCCATATGTAGACTTCGTCCAGCGCTTTCTCCACTGAAGGATGCTGTGACGCCGAAGCCTGAGAGCATTGTGGGCAATGCGTGTGGGTCAGACACTGTGGGCAAAGCAGAAGACCTTTTGAAGATGGGGCAGGGGAACGGTGATCAGCAGCTTTCTAGCTTTGGTCAGTCAGGCAAGGTCCGAAAAAATTGTCGTGTCATTCCAGAGATTATTGTTGGACACCCCTTACTTTTTGCATTCCAGAGGCTATACTGGCTGCCTAGAGACACCCATCACCTGACTTCTTTTTCTTTTCATGTGCATGCTGTGCACGTTCGGAAGTGAAACTGAAGGTGACGCAGTACAATCTGACATGAAT
>CAXAMN010026973.1:16825-42645 GCA_963970005.1 Durusdinium trenchii
TTTTTGGATCTGTCGTAAGTGAAAGAAGAAGAGATGGCACTGTGGAGTGGACCCGGGTTCTGATCCTATCAGACATTTTGGATCACACCTCTTGTCGGGCATCTCAGTGCATCGACCAGGCACTGAGACAACGCAGGGGAACAAACCCGGTGGACACCATTCATCTTCTTTCGGATGCCGGGCCGCACTTTAGATCCTACGAAGCACTGCACCACTATTGCTGCGTCCTGCCAGTGCAGCACCAAGCTCGAGTATGTGTCCACTACGGTGTGGAAAAAACATTTCAAGAGCGAGGCAGACAGATTATTTGCCATCTTTGAGCGCTATGTGAAAGATGCCCGCAAGCAAGGCACTGACCTGGTTGAGATTGCCGACTTGTGCAAGTTTCTTGCAGGCAAAAACCAGGCGGCACGCAGCGCAGACGCTACTGCCCCGTTGTTGGTGATCATCAATGATGTCGGTTCCCAGAAAAAGCCGGCGAACGAAAGATATCGCCTGCAGGCGAAAAAAATTTCACATTACTCGAACATATTGTCTTTCCAGTGCTCCAGTGGCTCAAGGTCCCAGCAGGCTGGGCGTCAAGGTGTTCAACCATGTCTTCTCCAACATGGTTGCAGCCACCAATCTCACCAGTGATTTGGAACTCCTGCCCAGCAAGGATTCTGCCCCTGCATACCGCCGAGGCTTTTGGTCTGAAACTGGGCGAGAGCGGTGAGACCATGATGTTAGGCCCCTGGGTCTTCACGAGGAGACTACCTTGACCAGGAGGCAGAGCGACCAGAGCCACCTACTTCCAGATGGGGCAAACTTGCGCTTCACAGGGGTGCCAGATGCCCATTGCTTGATTGAGAAAAGAAAGCAATGGGCAGAGAAGCAAAAGCAAAGGGCTGTAGCACAAAAAAAAGGCTGCAATGAACCCTGGCTCAGAAAGTTCGGACTCGTCATCTGGCAGCGACAGCTCCAGTTCTAGCACTTCATCTTCTCAGAACTGAAAATGTGTGTGCAGCTCGGAGGAGGCAGGTGTGGGTCACCTCCATGTTGGGCTTCCTGGATCGGATATATCCTGTTGCTAGCAGTCGCGTTGTGGATTTGGGGGGGCTCTCAATGCATGTTAACCAAGGCTGTGCAGATTCCAGTTCTTATTTACATGCAATGTGAGAGGCAAATCCTCCTGGCACCGCTTGTCACTGTGTTTTTTACCCCTACCCTAGACCTGGCAGGTTGGTCCATGTGCATGTGTGTGTGCTGCTGTTCGCAAGAGGGGGGGTCAAAAGCATGGAAAACGATAGGGTACTCATGTTCATACTTGCAAAACCCAAAACCATGGAAAACGATAGGGGACTGACAAAAGTGAAACGAAAACACTCCAAGCATATATTTTTGACGCTGACTCATATGGAGGGGTTGGACTCGAATTTTGGGGGCTGGGGTCGAACCAACCGCTGGGTGTTGAGGGACCAGTCGGGCTGTTAGCGTTTGGGTGGGGGGAGGGGTTGCGATCTGCCCACACTACATGCTGTTCGGCTTGGTGGGAGTTGACCCCAATGACCCCAAACACGTAAGCTTTGACCATAGCCGCAATGGACTGGGAGACACAAGCACATCCGTGCCCACTGCTGGCTCTAAGGTGAATGAGAAGCATAGATGAGTCTTTTTCACCTGGATGACAGAGTGATTTGACATTTCCTCTCTACCTGGACCCTCCAGTTCGTACAGTAGAAATTTGGGAGTTATACAATATTAAACAGGTACCGGTACATGTATGTACATGTACCTGTTTTTTTTCCCAGGTACATTTCCAGGTCGACCGTCCCGTCTGAAAAGCAGTGTCTCGTGGTGATCGTCGCCAACGGTTGGTCAAACCATGTGTGCCATTAAGGTATCAAGAACACCCGGCATATATAAATCATGGGGGGGAGCCAGCCACACCAGCCACAGGAACAATGAATCCAGAAGGCACTGAAGGGATATTTCAGGAATGCTTTTGGTGAAAGCCCGTGGGTACCACTTTGGGGTGCAAAAGGTTTGCTCTCAAGACCAGACCAGTACGTGGCATCAGGTGGCTCCACTCCCTGGAGGGTGGATGGTGACCTCTTACAGTGGCTTAGCATGATGCCTCGGTGTACACAGCGACGGAAAAGCATCTCCCCTTCAAAAAGATGTCGGCCATGTACACCAGCAGTCACATGTCGGGGTGGTGTTTAGTCATGTTTAGTCCCATCCAGTGAGTGGATGTTCTGGGCACCCCTAACCTCCATAGATCGCTGGTATAGACATCGTTTCTATCTGAACAATATCGACGCTTTTTCGAAAACCGATCTCGGAGCCCGGTGGGCGCTCCGGGTCGCTGTTCACCGGTCTTCAGGATGCCCCAACCGGTCATGGATGAGCTCCAACGTCTTCCCGCGGGCTCCAGTGCTTTGTCGTTCCTCGGCCGAGTTCGGCGCGCTGTTCCGCGCCTGAATTCCGGCGGCGTTTGGGGGCTCTGATGATAAGCACTGGTAAAAGAGACAAACAGAGTGGAGTGGATGGGATATAGGGTTCATGTGGGTTCATGTCACCTTCAAAAGAGGTAGGTACTGCGACGAGAGTGAGATGCAGATCCAGTGTCTTTTCAGGCAGATCCAGTGTCAAAGTCCGGTCTTTGGACGTTTAAAGCAGCTACAAAATTGTACTCCAGCACTCCCCAGGACGTGGGCTCCAGTGCTTCCCCTCACCTTCAGGCGTCTTCAAACTTCAGACCATCTTTGCCCCACTGGTCTTCAGATCTTCATTATATGTTTGACCTTCACACCATGCAGTGCACACCATGCAGCGCCATGAGGGTTTTAACCCTGCGCCACTACCACCGCCCAGGCACCACTACCACCGGGCCACCTTGGTGCAAAGTGATTTGATCGGCTTTACGCGCATGGCCTCGTTGAAACCGCCGGAGGCCGTGGTCAAGGCCGTCTCCGTGCCTTCGCTGGGGTGGCCGGGGTGCCGGAGGGAGGTTTCACGCGCGGAACGGCGAAGCTCCGGAGTGTGTGCAGAGCTGCAGCCGGCGGCGGCTGGTTTTGGGTCCCATCATGTCCCATCCAGTGGATGGTTTGGGCGGAGCTGGATGAATCTGGATGATGGTTATAAGTATGCCAGGACCTTCCAAGGTAAGGGAAGCCACTGAATCACTATAGCAGGATAATTAGTATATAGTCGAAGTTGCTTTGTGTTTGGTAAGCACTTGTCCTTCCAAGGTGAAGGCGAGCGGTAACCCTAAAAAGGACAATAGATGATGCACTATGAACATTTGATGGATTCCCAGAATGACGTTTGGGAGCCAATCCCCATTTGCCACCTCCACCATTATAGGAGGTGATGCTGATGCAAACGCTGGTTCCATCCGCGGTCTTTGGGATTCCGCGAATGAGATTCCGCCTTCTATGTTAACAACTTTGTCCAACTTGGTCCTTCTATGTCCTTCGGGTGAAGGCTCTATTGGTGTCTTCTACACATACACTCCCGAAAACTAACATAGACCCTGACAATGGCCCCCTGGAGGGTTGTTTTCCTCTACGAACCAGTGACTGTGGTTTTCAGGGTCCATGTTAATGTTAGTATGCCAGAGTGTACGCCTTCTTTCCGTCTTTAACGACCTTGGCTTAGGGGTTAGGCTTTCATCGTTCGCTCTGCTCCCAGAACCCCCAAACACTCTCAATCTCTCTCGTTCGCTGTGCCTTCGTCCCAGGCATACGGCGGTTCGCCTGTGTATGCCTGTGGTGTGAACGGCTGAGGACCTGTTTGGCCTTTTCGATGGCTTGGCTGATGAGTATGGGATCTACAAGGTGAGTCCGCTGTTTTTTTGTTTTCAGCACCGTGCGGGTGCACACAGCACCGAAGCATGAGCAGTCCGTCCATCCGGATCGCACCGAAGAAGAGTTGATCAGACGAGCCACGACAGCCATCATCAAAACAGGAAACTGACCTTTCGACATGTAGAGGATCAAATCGCTTTTCCACTACCTGGTTCTTCAAAGTGACCTTTTAAATTTGATAACCTGGTTTGAAGTCACTTAAGCCTCCAACAGGGTCACTTAGGAACCTTCAAAAGGTCACTTAGAAGAAGCTGGTAAAGCTTCATGTCCTCTCATGGATGTTGCAGGGGTAAGCCTTCGTTCCTGGTACTTGTTTGGCAATCACTCCATCCGAGTATTTGGAGAGTGGAGCGCAAGTGTGTCGATGAACTGAATGTTGGAGTGATAGACGACCATGATTTGTACTCCAACCATCCTGGCTTTCCTGCAGGATGACTGCAGAGCACTAGAGGTGACTGCAGCTCAGGGTGATCCAGTGACTGCACGTGTCGTGTCGCACAGTCCAACGCACGAGGTGGAGACTGTGGGGGATGCCTACATCGCTGGGCAAGCTGAGCCACCCTTGACGCTGGACAACTATCCGCCCAATGCACCTCGGACGTCCGACCAACCATACCAATCCTCGGAGTCCGGGCCCGCCTTGGGCGGCGGGTGAGAGGCGTAGACCCCGCCCACTGAGGTAAAAAGAGATGTCGACTTTCCCAAGGACCTACCCTCAAAGGCCCTAACCAGGAGGTCTTGACAAGAGGATTTGACAGGTCTCACAAGAGGCGACCCGCAAGACCGGTGTCCTCGCTGTGCAAACGCACGCACGCACGCGGGCAGCGCACGCGGAGCGCACGGCAGAGCGGGGAGGTGATCCGCTTCGGGTTGAAGATGATCGGAGCGACTAAGAAGTGGTCATCGGAGGCTTGGAGGAAGTGGTCATGGAGGGTGGCCCCTTGGCCCTTGTGGCCCCTGGCATCAGAGGCTTGCTTGGAGTGGCCCCTGGTTGTTGTTGTTGTTGCTGCTGCTGTTGTTGTCGTCGTTGTTGTTGTTTTATTACCCCCTCACAAGTGGATGTGGATGGAACAATGTGGATGGATGTGGAAGTGCACTGTTCGAGACTTGGGAGGGGATCCCAAGTCAGTCCTCTACAGCAAGCCTCAGCCAGGACCTAAAATATCATCATCATGGAGTCCATGGAGGTGGAAAACCCCTTGTTCATCCTTTTTATAGAGTTCGACTTCCAAGGGACCCTGCCATCCAGAGTTTCCCCTGAAATCATCATGCATTTCCCTTCACATCCCCAATTCCGAACCTCTTCCGAACTCTGAAGTAAGCTAGCTCACAAGCTAGCTTTAAGGCTTGAACGAAAGCCCTGCCTTCACCCAGAATGAGCGTCACGTCACCCCCCCCGCCCCGGGCCAAGGACTCGGATGAGACCATCGGGGTACGCGTGGGCGTGCACTCAGGCGCCTCTCTGAGAGAGAGAGAGCGGGTGCAATCCAGCAGAGGTTGAAGAACCCGAACTAGACTATCCTATAAGCTCTGGGGCTCCTGGCCCATACCCTCAGGTTCGATGGTTAGGCCCCCCCAAACGCCCCAAACCCACCATAACCATCTTCGAAACGGAGGTAGGCCAGGAGCCCTAGGGAAGATAGTAAGATCACCCTGTAGGTTCCCCCCCCTTGCAGAGGTAAGATAGAAACCTATAGAATCCTATAGACCCCAAAAGACCTACAACCCGGACCCTAACCCTGGTTACGGGTCCGAGTTCAGGTCACTTCACCTCTGTAGGATCCTCCCTGCACGTGGCACCGACACTGCACCTGCACTGCTACTCCTCATCCCTGCGCCGCCTCTTCGCTCGCCAAGACTTGGGGAGTTTTGCTTCATTCTTCCCGCTTTCAACACATCCATCATTGTGATTCCTCCAGTTTCACTTCCTGAAATCAGACTCACCCTGCTAAGGCACCCTGTTTTCTGGTGAACATTGAGATGCCCCCAAATCACCTCAACCCATCACGCACCGCGATGTGCGCCGAAAAAGCGCGGAAAAAGCGGCCTTCGCCGAGGCGAATGCATCGGTGGCATCGTGGGGATCGACAAGCAGCGCTATCACCTCTTCGGCCGCTTGGCGCGTTTCCCCCCACACGACGCGACGGCTCACTCGGACGGTTGGAATAATGATCCCTAGGGCTCCAGTCGTACCTTCTTAGAAGGTGGGACTGGGGAGGGTTTAGAGGGTCCAAATACCTTCTGAGGAGGTACTTGGAGCCCTAGGGGATATGAACCAGCTTCCTATTCGTGACCCTGTTGGCTTAAGTGACCGAACCAACCAGGTTATCAAACGGTCACTTTGAAGAACCAGGAAGGGGTTGTTCAATTCAAGTGGTTTATGAATCAAGAGTCATAATGCTGAGAAGACCTGCGCAAACAACCACTATAGATGTGTTTCGGGACTTTGTGGAGATTTGTAGGGCTTTCAGAAAGGCGATGCAGAGCAACACTTGGGCCGCATTGAATTCAGCCCGTTTTCCCCAAGGGCGACATGGATCGTGTCATTGGGACGGTGTGAACCGAGGGGCGGAGGATGGCTCCACCTCCGTCCGGACGGGGATGGAGAGGGCGTCCGGACGCCGAACTCGAGAACAGCGCAGCTCACCGGTCGGACACTGCAGACATTCAAGAACGAGCCGCTCATGAGGTATAGACGCGGTATAGATGAGATCTTGAACCATAGACTCGATAGACTCCACCGTTAAGATCTGGGCCCCCGGGCCAGGGGTGTCTAATAATAGCTCCTTATAGTTAAGGTTAAGGGGTGTCCATTAACCACCCCTTAGGGGGGGCCCTGGTATAGAAGAGGTTTTCACATCCAAAATGGAGTAGTTTCAGACATCAACTACGTGAGTCTAGTTGCCTGGGGAAGATGTGCAAGACCAAGTAGATCGGGACAAACACGATTTAGTCGACAACACTTACTCCGCAGACCCGTTTGTTCTTGAAAACTCGTAGCTGCTGCCAAACGGCTAAACTCAACAAAATGATAGCTGGACCATCCAAGGGATGCCCAATGGAAGCCTATAGGTAGTGTGGGGTAGCATTGGACACCCCTTGGATGGTCCTGGTACAAATTGTTGAAGATTGCTCTCGTTCCACACCCACACTCTCCATTTATTCGACCAGGTCAGCTGATCCACCAGCTGGAGCTTCTAGAGCCACCCGGCTTGGCGCGGTTTTTTTCCGGAACTGGCCATGGATGGAGGATGACCAGTGGGACGAGTGACAGTCACCAGTCATGAGCGTGTCATTCTAGGATGTTGTAGGACTGGGATGAGCTCGGAGGGTCTAACTGCTTTCTTATGTGGTTCTGGAGGCCCATAGGATTAGGCATGGACCAGGAAGTCTCAAATTGGGGGGATGGTCAAAGGAAGGAATCCTCGTATATCAAGGAAAGATCGACTAAAGGCTGTTGGTGCGGGCGTCTCCACATTCTAATGCACACCCATGTGCCACCAGGAGGTCCGCGAAGGTGTGGCCATTGGACTGGAATCCGAGAAACCAGGAGCTGGGGGCTCAACCCGAAGCCTCCAACCAACAGGCTTTCGTTCCAAAGCTGCCGGGAGAGTTGTCCGGCGCCGTCGTCCTTGTTCTCCAGGTCCACAGCGCCAGAGAATGGGCTCCAAGTGGCTTGGTCGAACTCCCGCGTCGTGCACCGAACGGGAGCCGGAGCGAAGTGGAGGAGGAGTGGAGCGAAGTGGAGGACGGGGGGTCGAGCAGCGCAGAAAACTCCACCAGGGGTTGGGATATAGGGAGATGCCAGCTCCCTGAACCAAGTTTGGTTGCCAGGCCGGCCAATTTCTAGGTCAGGATACGCGACCCAAAGTGCGACCCAAACCTCATGGAGACTCCAAACTGGTAGTTTTGTGTAGTTTGGAATTCCTACATTAAACCTATCTATATAGTAGACCTTAACATGTCTTGGGGGGTTGGCCATTGCTCCTGCCCTGTGCTTCATCTAATTGAGCTACGACCAAAGCCTCCAAATGGAGGGTTTAGTGAGGATTTCTACCATCCAGCAAGTATAAAGGGATTGCCTTGACTGGTGCTGGCCATAGCATAGCTCCCTTGACGACCCGTGCTGCACTTGTCCATTGTCGTGGTGAAGCACGTAACCAAAACCGCTGCGGAAAGCGCTCCGGGTCACTTGCAAAAGCATGCCGAGAAAAAAAAACACAACAACAACAACTTTCCGCACAGATGTGGGATATCGGCATTGTATGGCATGGTGAAAAGGATTCGCATCATTTGGCATCGATGTGGGGATGTGATGATACTCCCTCTAGGATATACATATGCGGATGCGCAACTATATATCTTGATTATCTTAAATCATTGATTTTGTATCCCTTTTTAGCATCCTAAAGCTACTTTTATGTGCCTGCGGTAAATTTGTTCAATTGACTATGCCCTTTGCATCCCTTTGCCATAGTGTCACACGCTATGTGCTCTTTGTCTTGACAAGTTGACCATTTGTTTTCTATACTGTGCACTTTCAGCATGATAGCACCGGTTGGAAATATCACTGAACTCTCGCATCCTGTTGGAAAGCTATCGAACTGTGCAAAGGTTTCGCTATCCACGACTGTCAGTCACTGATAGGGCGCCCCCCCGTCAGTGAGTGAGCGTGAATTGGGTACGCATAGTGTGCCTTTGGTTCGGTTGAATCGCGGATGGGCGACGAGCCTCCTTGGGCGACGAGCTTATATATATATATATATATATTAATCTTCTGGATTCTGCATGTCGAAGTAGCATTTTAAGTGCAAAGTGCGAGGGGAAACCCTCCTTGATCATTCTATGCTGATTCCCCCTCAAACACGAAACCCTCAATGCTTCCTGCCAGTAGCTCACCCCCCCAAGTTCCCATTTTCCCTCTGCATCAGCTTTCGCCCTTCTGACTCAGGTGAGCAGTTCCTGCAAGGCGGCGGTGGAGGCCGCCTGGGCCAGCGATACGCACACGCATCGTGAGGAGAACCTCTCGGTGTCCTCGTGCTTGCGCTTCGACTTCGTCGAGCGCCCGGAGAAGCACCTGGTGACCTCGAAGGCGCCGGCACAGCACGCAGCCCCACTGTGGCTGGGAGGAGGGAGGAGTGGGGTGCAACTTGGAGGAGTGGGTAAGCCCCAAGACCAAGAGCATTTGAGGATGATCTGATGAATCATGATGAATCTGATGAGGGATTTGATTTCTCGATCTTTTTGTTTTACCTTTGCTCAAAGAAGGCGCCAGGTCTTTTCTCCCGGCGCCATTAGGGCCCCCAATGGATCTGATCTGACCTGTATGGGATTTGGCAGGGAATTCAAACCCTTTTTGAAGCAAGGAATCAAGGGGCAATTGGTGCTTGATCAGCAGAGAATGGGCGCCCATGTTATGTCAATCTTTCGTCCCCCCCCCTCTCGACATGATGTGTTGTTCCAAAAATCGAGGGGTTCTCAATGGTTTCCACTTATTTCAACATATCCCAGACACTCCATGTCTGTCATATATGCCGATCACCCCTCCAACCACCCCTGGCCACGGCCGTGGCCGTTTCCGCCAGTCCCGTTTCCAGGTCGTGTCATGGGTGTCCGACTCCCGAGCGACCGACTCCACGGCGCCCTGCCCAGGGGGAAGTGCATCAATATGCAGAAGTGGGCGGCCGCACCTTCTTAGTTTGGCTGCCACCCTCCTGACAGAGCGGTTGGGTGGGCGGCGCACGCTTGCGAAACACCTCCCAACAGATGGTGGATTGGGGGTCACTTTTTAACCCATTGAGTTCCGGAAGGTATGTTCATTGAACTCTTGGGGTTGGGCAGTAAATATTGACATGCGTAGAAGACCTTTGTTGGGAACTCTTTTTGATCTTGGCTGACGTGGTTGTGCCACACCCCTGACATGCTTCAGCTACGTAGACGTAGCTGAAACCCAATATCCCGTGGCGGGGCCGGGGCTCGGTTTTCCGCAGACTTGTGCGAGCTGGGGCCTGTCCACGCGTGGTCCAAAGTGACCTACAGAGCTGGTGGTCCAGAGTCCAGAGCCTTGCCACTTCGCCGGCTGAGCGGGGAAGACCGCGCTTCGGGCCAGCCGCCAACGTGGTCATCCCTGAGCAGGTTCTAAGCAAGATTGATGTTGATAGTTGAGCCAGAATTTCCAATGATTCACTTCAAACGGAGATCATTATCCATCACCATAGGGGTAAAATGAGTGTAATATATGATATGGTTCTCTCAAGGTTTAAGAGTGTTTCAACAAGCGAAAGGTAAAGACTGTGCCGCAGCTGGAGTTTCGGGAGCCCAGGGAAACCGGCGAAGTGATGTTGTCTCTTGGTCTTCAGAGCGCAAGTGCGCAAGGCTGTTCAGTGCAAATGCCATGAAGAAGAGCGGCAAAAAGGGGCAGTGCCCCCGCGCTTCCGAACGATTGGGCAAGGACAATTGAGAGAGCTAATTGGGGGAAACTGAAGAGAGGCACAATGAATAGGTGGGTCCTTTTTCAGTGGGTGATGCAGTACAACTGTATACTTATACTGTTTGCGTGTTGTCGCAGGTGATTGTCCATTGTAAGCATTTGTGTTTGCCTAATGTAGTTGGTGGGATCGAGCCGAGTTTTGACAGGGGTATGCGCCACCATATGTTGCTCTATAAAAAAGATTGCTTTTGCCATGTGCCCGCGTTGGATACGTTAGATCTCCGTCACAAAGCCTTGTCCACTCAGCCCGGGGGGCAAAACGAATCACATTGGTCGTGGCCGGACCAATGATCAAGCTCCACCACATCGCTCTCACCCCCAAGGATGCAGGCCTATGCAGGCTTGTTAGAATCATATTGCCATGGCCGGAGCAGTGGACGGGAGGAAGGGCTTGGAACCTCATGATGTACGAGGATTAGTTGAAGTCCTAACTAGAACTGGGAAAGTCAGAGGTTCTGGCAGAACAGTCCTAACATGTCCTAACTAGAACTGTGAAAATTCAGAGAAACTCTTGTTGCAGAACCCAACTAGTTTGGTTCTTTTGGTGTCGCTGTTCTTATCCCAAGAAGTCAAAGTCCTCGATGGCCCCTTCCACCTCGGAGGTGACCTGGGTGGCGAAGACGCCCTTGTTGCCTGCCAGGTGCCCCCGATCGATCGGTACACGCGGACGAGAGTCGCGCGGAGTGTTTTTTTTTGCGTGCCCAGTCCACTGGCTTGAGCCAGACATGACTCTGTCATGAAGGGTTTTGCCTTGTTTTAATTTGAGACTTCCTTCAACTCCAAGAGTTCATGGACCTTCAACTCCAAGAGTTCATGGATGTTAAAAATCATCAACCTTACAATACCAGTTTTGGGTGGCGTGCACATGACCCTGCTTCTGATACAGACTCCCCACCATAATCACACCACACTCCAACCCATCACAATGTCATGTCACTACCACCATCACGACTAAGTGGACATGGATGGTGGGTTTGGCACCAGTTTCACCTGTCACACGCACGGGCCCCTTGGAACGACGTGACGACGTTCCGAAGACCCAACTGGATCCAACTGGTGTTTTTCGTTTTGTTTTTCTCCCTACCTTGACCCGACTTCAAGTAATTACCTTAGAACATGTGACATCACCCCGTGACATAAATATCTAACAGGTACGGTACGACGTCGTACTCGTTTTTTTCCAGGTCACCGGTCACAGGTCCGGTCACCTCCAGGTGCCTCGTCCGTTCGGACGGGTCGTTGGACGGTCGGACGGGTCGCCAGGAATCAGAATGACTTGAGAGAATGGCTATGCCAGCGGCTTGTGGTCGAGGCGACGTGGGTATTGGTCGGACGGTGGGTGGTAGGAAGGCGGTGGGGAAAACGAAGCGGAAGCTGCGACTAAGACGTCCGCAGCTGCTCTTGTCGTAGGAGTTTGTTTTCCACAAACTTGAGAACTTGAAGCTGCCAATGATATACATCCAATGACCCATTGAAATAGCTTTCTCAGGCATTCTCCGGACAGTACTCAAACAACAGGTGGAATTCATATTGAATCTATTTGTTTGTTTTGACGGGGGCTAAGACTAAGAGCATCATTTCTAGTAAATAAGCCGGTACTTCACATGTCTTTATTCCTGTCGTGTTTGTGGAGTTTGGGCTTGTTTGGTGGTGTTCCCCTGCACCACACAAAACAGATCAAAACAGCAAACTTAATGGCCCCATTACTGGCAAACTACTTGTGGTCAAATTCGATCGGGAACATGAGTCAGCAAAACAACTCGCTGTGATCTTGGTTCCTGCATCACTGCATCACTGCTAGGCTGCCAGTTAGTAGGGCAGTTTTGGCGGTTCATGCAACCAAACTGCTGGATATAGATCGTCACTGTGAAGCTGGGTTCTGAAATTGGATCATAATGCCAGAGTTTGATGTGCATCTCCCTGTGTAACGAAATTTGTTCAGATCCAATACCAAATCTAATTTGCACTGGAGGTTTTGCCAGTGGCCCGGATATCGACTTTCAAGAGTGAGAAGTCAGTGCACACACAGGGTGAAAGTAGATGGTGCAACTCCAGGTTTAGTAAGGGCATTGTAGAATCCAATACATGAGAGTTGTGCCATTTGTCAGACTGGTGTTTTCATCCTCCAAGCAGCGACAGCCCGACGGCGAACGGCCGCGTGTAGGCCGTGCGTTTGCGCTTCTCTGCACGCGGGGAAGCCCACGACGGGTGGAGCGACCCAGCGACGTCCAGTTGAGCAGCGGTTTCTTGCTCAACCACTGCACTAGCGGGTCAAACCCTGGGGCCAAAAGACTTATTTGGCACTTGGGAGCAGCAATGGACGGCTGCCAGTTTGAGTACGTCGACGTACGATCTCGCTGGACAGACTGCACTGGACGAGTCTGCTGACACCCCTGGGTTCGCATAGTTCGACATTCATTGACCCATTTAAGACCCCGACATGCCTGAGTTACAGATGACACTCACTTGCATTTTTTCACTTGGTCGACAACATGATTTTAGTCCCGTGCCTGGCCCGTGCTTTGAAGTCCAGTTGTCCCCTCAGAGGGCCTCACTGGGGGAGGTGTGTCAAGCTTTGTTTTGATGGTATGTTTCAAGTTGATGGATGTAAAAGAAATCAAAGAAATAGACAAAAACAAAGTCCAAGATCGAAACACTTTACAGTATATCTCTTGGTTTGGCACTTTATTTCCTTTCGGATCTTTAACTTAACTGATACTTTTAGCGGCCCCAATGACCATTCGAAGCGATGCACGGAGAAGGATTCTGCGACAAAGACCAGGTGTCTTGAGTAAACCAGCGGCTTTGTTCAGCTTCTCTCTCCAACCCTTCGAAGCCGATATCTCACATTCAAGGGCTTTTGCAGACGTATGCTGTGTCAAGGTTCAGCTTCAAGGTCGTGCTCGGGGCACATGGTTTGCCAACCTCAACCCCTGCTTCAACGCTTGATGACGCTGATGCTTTCCCCTGCTGCATGTGTTTCTCGTTCGGGGGGGGGCCCGGAAGGACCCCGAAAAGAGACGCAAGGAGAACAGGACAAATAGATTTGGGTAGGTCCTCAGGTTGGATGGAATATATCTTGGATCGTCGGATGGACCGTTGAATCCCATCACCAGGGCCCAGTGGATGATGATGGGGCCTTTTCTTGCCGGCCTTTTCTCTAAACTGGTGATCATTGTTTACCGACTGTCACAGGCAATGGGACAGACCCAAAGAATATATAGTATACCTTGTAAATACATTAACCTTTAGGCTATTTGATACTCTCTAGCCGGCCTAGCCAAAGCTGATCCTGGCATCCTGGCAGAGTCAAAAAACTGGGGATGAACATGGATGAAGCCTCACCGACGGTCTGCACCACGTGGCCGATCTCATGGCCCTCTCCTCGGGTCCAGTCCGGTGTGTGAACCAGACTAGAATTGTCCACAACCCGACGTGGGTTTTCAGGTTCCATGTGGGTCTTTCGAAGACCGACCAAACACCACCTCCACCACCTCCACCGGATGATTCGGCTGCTCCGCGCACTGAAGCGGCGTAAGGGCCACGCGACCTAGGCTGGCGTTCGGGCGTGATCCCCTGCACCCTGCACTCCTATGTCCCTCGGACGAAAGCGGCGGGTCGAAACGGTGGTTCACCGCGTCTCGTCCAAGCCAGGTCTGGCCGGGGCACCTCCGCGTGGAGTGGAGTGGAATGAAGTGGATTGATGTGGTGGGCTGGGCTGTTTCTTAAGGACTTTTTCTGTTCTGAAAGAACCATACTCAGTTGAAAGGATAGAGATGATGTCATCTATAGGCAATTGGGTGTGAGTCAAATCCGGGGGAGCTTGATTGACCACTGAAGAGACTGCCCGGCATGGTCAACCTTCCATGTTTGGGGTGCAACCCCACGACTGCAGGAGCAGCTTCTCAGGTTTCAGATGCTTTAACGAACTCAACCCGAATCCAGATCATGTCTATCGTATAACATAAATCCATAAGATATCCATATAATCGAGAACAAAAACATTTGCTCACTTCCTAGTCGAAGAGGTCTCTGCAACCGGAACTTCACTCCCCACCGGAACTCACTCCGCACGACTCCAAGCAGTGTTCGGTCAGGACTCCGCACGCGAAGCGGTCACGATCACCACCTTGACCATCATGGCCTGGAGCTCGGGGAAAAAAAGAACACACATCCCCGAAGTGGCTTGTTGTGACTGAACAATCGAACCTAGCTTGGAAGTCTGATGAAGTCTGTATACTGCATGTGCAGGTGCTGAAGTCTTTTGGATGGTTCTTCATGTAGACTCTAGAGCAAAAACTTGATTGTGGGCAGTCATTTTGTGAATCAACAGTGAGTTCTTGGAGCTTCCTGGCCCAGCCCCGTTTTTTCAGAAGCCAAACAAAAGCCCTTGGGGGTCACCGGTGGACTGGGGTACAGTCTGAGCTACGTTGAAAAGCGGCAGTGAGAGTGTGTTTGGCATCGCTATGATCTACACCCGAGCTGTTCATTCATTATAGCATCAATGGCATCAATTCCTACTGCAAATGTACCAGGACCCTCCAAGGGGTGTCTATTTATAGCCCCTTAGCCGTTAAGGGGTGTCCATTAACCACCCCTTGAAGGCCCTGGTAGTTGTTTGTGGGCAACCCACTCTTTGTTTCCATCAGAGGATCGGATCGGCAGGTACTAGATTCAAATAACATATGGGTTTTGAGATTGTTTTTTTCAAAAATAAAATTGGGCATGTGCGGCATGTCCATTGTTTTCGGATGTTGACATGTGTGAGACGAAAGCACCAGACGACCTGTCTTAAACACTTTGACTGTGCCCACCTTGAGGCACTTCAGAAACCTCCTGAAAGCAGCCCTACGAGACACTTCGCAAACCTCCTGAAAGCAGCCCTAGGTCCTCAGTTCATGTATTAAGATCAATGATTTGTTCCTGCCGTGGAGCAGTGTTGGGGGGGACAATGTCATGATGTAGACTGGTAGACTGTTGAAAAACAGAACATGGAGATGCAACACCATTCTGGAAGTTACATTACTCGGAACTTGGGTGCAATCCCGTGTTCTTATGACCGTTGACAACCCTTTGCATGCTTCCGTCTTGTTTGGAGACGCACTTGGGGAGCAATCTACAAGTAGACGGGCTCCTAATCTTGGTGGTTGAAGTTGCAGAATCAAAATTGCAGATGAGTTCACTCGGGCTCCAGCTGACTCCTTTTTTCCTCAGATCGTTGGGCTGTCTAGGGTCCTTTCTGCCATGTACGACTTTGGAGTTCGAGACCTCAATGAGGTGTACGACTTGCCCTAGTCCTGAGAAGGTGGGCCGGGGGTGGGTGCCAGGAGGGTCTAACCACCGAACCTGAGGATATGGGCCAGGAGCCTGGGGTTGTTTTTTTTTCCTTCCGGACATTGGTAAACACACCCATTTCGCCGAGTTCGGGTCCTCTCCACGGTCACCGGACCTGGTCCTGAGGTGGAACCGTCGCGTTGGCAGGATCGCTGTGAGGAGGCGGGCATGGAGGGCAAGTGCCTGGGGGAGATGCTGCGGGGTGGAGGGCCAGTGCCAGGGCGTGGGCCGGTCTTCTCCCCAAAAATCACGATGGACATGGAGAAAGGGGTGTTGGGAGTTAAGATGTTTGATTTGGGGGTACCTTCTTGTGCCTCTTTTGTTTGTTTTCTTGGGTGCGTATACGAGCAATGAGTCTAAATAGGCGATGTAGGATTCGATTCAGGTTGAGAGGGGCTTGGTGGGTCAGGCGGTGAGCGTGCAAGGGGTGTGGGGGCCAGACACGACCTTTTTGGGACTGGAATATATGCCGATCAATTGACCCCTCAAAGAACCTCTCCAATCTGGTGGGAGAGTTTCAGATTGGGATGCTCGCAAGGAGAGTCTCATGCACATTCTTATCATGGGCTGAAGCAACCCGCACTCAGTGGGGGATCGCCAATTTGTTGACACTTTTCCCCACTCATCCAAATCCTTCCAGTCTTCATCGGCCCATGCCATTGGGAATCTGCGACTGCAGGTGCTCCAAGAAGTCTTGACCATCACACGACATGGCATTGCAGAGGAAGAGCTTGGCACTTAAGCGATTTGGGAGGAGAGACGGGTTGCGATTTGGCCCATGATATGTTGCCGGGTTGGCTTAGCATGCCTGGTCGTGGTTCTCCCCAGTGTGAACTTGTTGGAACATGTTGGAACCTCAAATGTCCTTGGTTACGCCCCCCCGGCAAACTAACATGGAACCCGAAAATGGACCGATGGAAGACAATGTTCCTCTACACCCCAGTGGTTTCGGTGTTCCATGTTAGTCTGCACGGGAGTATACAGTATATGTGGAACCTTTTTTTTTGTGAGAAACAGTTAACAATTCATGAACAATCTCCGGAATGGGGGAACGAGTCCAAAAGTCCAAAAGTTGAAGTCACAGCGCAATGATTACTGTGCTGTATGCATACTTTTGATCAGTCGTTTCATGACACAGCAAGTATCATACCTACTGCAGAGTCGCAGAAGTGCCATAGGCGGTGTCGGAGTTCAGTTTCTTAGCAGCTGCAAATTTCATTTGCTAGGTGGGCAGTGGATGTGATCAGGCCACGATCGCATGGCATGTGACAACCCGCATGGTGACTTTCCATTTTTCCCTGGATGAAGTCCTCGGATTTCCGCGGGGCAACCGTTGCGCGTCCTTTGTGCTATTGGGAGTGGATATTTTGGCATGGGAGACCGCGCTAGGCCGGACATACTTTAGAGTCCAACTTGAAGCTCGGAGCTTTAAAGCTGCCCCTTATGGAATCCATGGGGCTGTTGTTTGAGGGACCAATGTTTAGGATAATTTTCAGGGCACGCAATTATGTGCCATCCATGGATTGTAAGGGTTTGTGCGAACGGGGAAGTGCATTAATTATTCAGAGAACCCATGAAACCACACAACGTTTGATATACAAGCACACGGGCGAAATGGAAGAACCGTATGCCCATGTATGCCCTGTCAAAGTCTATGTGTTTCAGAATTTCCTGCACAATGAAGTGCTTTTGAATACTCAGAGCACGCACCTTTCATTTCCTTCATTGTTGCTGCTACTGTTTGCCCGGTATTGACGTGTGCAGCTTTTTTGCTCAGTGCTAGCTAGGAACCTTCCTTTGCTTCTTTGTGCAGCAGATGGAGAAACCTCATAGGACGCTGTAGGCCACTCCATGTTGGCCTTCAAAGAGTGTTTGGGTTGTTGTGACAGATATTTTTCTATGTTCAACCTTCACGTGGGATGATGATTGAATCCACTGAGACTGATGATGTTGTTTTTTTAAATGTGTTTGCTTTTCTCATGTCATGTCGCTTGTTGCATGCCATGTTGCTCCTTCAGGTTGGCCTTGGCCAAGCGTATGTGCTTGGACCGTGTGGCTGAGGTGCGCGCATCGTCATCATGTTTCGATAGGACTTGGAGGGACTGTGTAATCTCTTGCAGTCTTAAGCCGGCGAGCATCGCATACTAAGAGATACTAATAGGGATGTGTTTTGAGTTTGCTAACTTTTGGGGGGCGGCTCAGGCCACCCAATTCTTCAACAGTGAGGACACATGATTCAACAATCCACTGGAGCCTGAACTCTTTCAGGACCTCTTTTGAACATTTGAACCCCTTCACTGATCCATGTCCACTGCACAGACCATATAACTATAGTATCACCCTCCCTGAAACCATCATGATTACCTGGAAACCATCTGCCTGTTCATAGAGCAAACTCTCAGTCGTCCAGACTCGCGGCTTCCCCCGGTCACACCGAACCAGCACTCGCTCCGCCTCGCTGGTGGACGACCCGGGCCCCAACGACTCCAGTGTCCGCCGAACAGGGCGTGAGTCGGGGGGGGCCCTCGTAGTGAACGGTTGACGGTTGAGCAATCCCTTCCACAGAGATGTCAAACAGAAGTTGGTACATCAACAGTCAGCATTAAATCACGAAAGGTAGCTTGAGCTACCTGAGTTCTCCTTGCTTTAGCAAAAATGTATTACAATCAGGAGTTGGGATTGTGCATTGAGTTTGGTCCTGTAAGAGTTGATTCTGTTCGTCGGGGGGGGGGCCCCCCCTGGATCAAATCCCCCCTGCGCCGGTTCACGCCGTCATGGACTTCTACCAGGGTTACTTGTGATTGCCTGCTACCTTTCGTTCACCCCTCCTCTCTCAAGTTCCCACAGACACACAACTCGTGGCTCGTGACGTGCACCTCGTTTTGGGCCCATGTCCATCGAACTTGAACTGCACAAGCACTTGGGATCACTTGGGCATTCTGGGGCCATAGTATGTGCGATGTTGGAATCCCTATGGGCCTATGGGTAAAACCCACTTCCGGAGACGAGTTGATCATTTGATCCCTCTTGTTCTCCGGCTGCGTGGACTGTGAAGATTTGCAGTTGATGGGCCCCAAGCGTTTGCTTCGTTTGGATTCCGAGAAGTTCCACCACCCGCCGTCAGGCTGCTGCGTCGCAACCCTGGTCCTTCATGGGCGCTGCGACCCAGATCTGGTCCAAGGGGCTGATCTCCGGTTCAGCAGGTGTCGAAGGTTCTTGAGATATCTATCTCCTGAATGAATGGAAGTCAGATCGCCACACCCAAAGGAGCTGACTTCGACTCCTCAGACACAAAAGGCGCCGTGACTTCCCAGTTTGTGTAGCTTGTTGAGTGTGAGACTTGAAACAGAAGCTCTTAGAATCTGGAGAACACATTGTCATTCTCCAACAGTTTTGTGTGTCATTTTTGGTTTCAACACTTTACATGAATCATTGCTTGTCGTTTTAAAGACTCATGTTTTAGTTGTGTTTATATTTTGTTGTTTGATGTTGTTTGTCTTTGGGTGTCAATATACTACGTGGGCTTATCGGAAGTATTTGCAGTTTGTGGGATTTATGTTGGCTCCAGACAGTGGCACCGGCGATGTTAAATCCTTTGTGTGTGCCAAACTTATCCACTGCACTGCTGGTGTGTATGGAGTGGACAATCCTTAAGATTCTTGAAGTGAGCAGACGTTGTTGTTCCTTCTCCGTTTGATCGGTATACAGTATACAAATGTCCAGGGTTTTATGATGTATCAGGTTTGGTGCCACACACGGAATTCAGTGCTTCATCCGTTTTGAAAACAAAGACTAGACTGATCTACACTGAAGAAATCACCAATCACATCGTATACTAAGCAAATGCTTTGCCCAAACGCTTTGGTCTCAGCCCTCAGTCCCTCGACGCCCAGGGATTTGAGACCCCAGGCCCCTCTATGGAGGGTCCGACTCCTCCATATATGAGGATCCGTGAGCGTTTGGGTGAGTGCTTGAAGGGCACCGACCTCGGCTAAGGCCTATGTATTGCGAGACCCCCAAAATCTTGACCGTTCAAGAAACCCTTTGACCGAAGCTGGAAATCTTAAATTCAGGAATCCAAACCGTACAAAAGGAAA
Source organism: Durusdinium trenchii (assembly GCA_963970005.1). Classification (NCBI taxonomy): domain Eukaryota; class Dinophyceae; order Suessiales; family Symbiodiniaceae; genus Durusdinium; species Durusdinium trenchii. The sequence goes on from CAXAMN010026973.1 coordinate 36,598, forward strand.
ACATACCAAGCACCAGAAGATGGTCCATGTCATTTGGCATTTGGATTTCGGATTTCTTCCAATTATGTTCTGTCCGTGCAAGATGTTTGCATATGTCCATCTTCCTTACACAGCCATGCTAAATCTTTGCACTTTTGCACTGCCCATGTCATTTGCCAAGCACTTGACAGTCGCCTGGTATTTGCCCTGAGGCACCTTGTACGGCTATGATGCCGCCAGGGCCCCAGAGCATGGGCATGCGTTGGCATGGTTACGGCCAGTGAGCCAGTCCTCGTGGGGATATAAACATGTAACCCTTATTGTCCACGGAAATGGCCAGGGAGTCAGCAAATGTCAGCAATACTTGTAATTACTGGTTCTACTCAGATTTGTGTTCCATGCTACGGCTCTCAACGGTCTCAACCTTCCAAGAGCATGGCTCCAGTTTCGTCTTGCTCCAGCAGCCGGACCTCCCTTGACTGAGCGGGGGCGGCCCTTCACTTTTTGGTGCGGCCTGGTTGGCCCTTCTGATGGCTTCGTGAGCTGCCAGCAGCGCAGTTCCGTTTTTCTTTCCTTTGGAATGGCCCGCCCTCCTGTGGCCTCGCTCCCCTGGTGCCGGAGGTACCCGGTTGGGGGGGGGGCATTTGGGCAAGCCTACGGGGTTGTTTCATCGCTCCCGAGGAGTGGTTTCTTTTCCTCGCAGCCTTGCCCATGGCCCTGAACTTGGTACAGCCATAGTAAGGGGTCTTGCATCACATGTGTCTTTCGGGTGCTGCCCAAAATCGAGGCACGAAGTGGAAGTACCTGTCGCCTGTCCGACAGGTGTTCAAAAGCCTCCCATGGAAAGTACCAAAAGCCCCAGGTCCAAACAGTCCAACAAAAATAAGGAAACCACCTGGAGTTGGGCCGGGTAGTTCTTTTCCTTTGTTTGGTGGTTCGACCCCACCAGTTTGGGTGGTTCACCCCCCTTCTTTGGCGTGCCTTCTTCGCCAGGCCGGCACCTCTCGGGAGATCGTGGAGGCGGGAGAGAGCTCAGTACCAGGGGCCCGAAGCCAACCATGAAAAACCAAGGTGTTCACGCACCAAATACACGGTTTTTGCTTGGGAACCAGCAGAGGTGGGTCAGAACCCGAACTAGACTATCCTATATAGGTACCCCTGGTAGCTCGGGTCCTATTTACGGTCACTTAACCTCTGTAGGAACACCTGGTGTTTGATGGAACCCGTGGGGCCCCTGGTAGCGGCGAACGAGTCCAACTGGGACAAGAGGTCACGACTCTATGTGACTCCAAAGCAGTGGAGGAAGGTCTAGGCGGTCTAGGTGATATATTATACATATATATATATATGCAAATTAGGGGCCCTATAGGGCTCCAACCATTTGACTCACTCGAACTTTTGCATGGACCCCTTCCCTAGGCTAGCCAGTGGTTGATAAGCTCAAGGGGTCACCCATCAGTCTGGACGTCGGGTTTCCTATAGTCTTCAGATCTCTTCAGTGTTCGTAGGATGTGAAGAGGATGGTAGGTGGATTCGTTTGAAGTTGGTTGGATCTACAACATTCCATAGGGGTTGCGAGCTCAAAACCCCTAGTCTTCTCCAGCAGTCATCCAGCAGTCACAGAGTTTGATGCCAAGTTTCATCACTTCGATCCTTGCATAGCGGTAAGGGCTAAAGAAGAATGTTGACAAAGTGAAGCACCGCTGAGACCTGAGACGCGCCGTTTGGGATGAATCACCATCCGCACTGGGGATGGGATGAATAACGAGCTCTGAACCCATGAACCCATGGCACTGGTCTTGATACCCCTTTCATGTTCATTCCCAACTCACTGACACTTGGACAAACAAATCTATAATCCTTGGAACACGCAAATCGTTTGTTCCCTAAAACAAACTGTCAGATAAACCAATTGTCAGATCCTTTGATCCATGCCCTTCGATCCATCGCCAAGAAGTCGATTCCCATCCCTGGACCGACAGCCCCACCTGCCCCACCATGCTCCGATCGCCGCGACCCGCCACCCGCCACCCGACCCTTCGCGCGCGGCGGGTGCGACGCGGAACGGCGAGCGCGACTGTTCGCGCCGGTGTCAGGCGTTGATTGCATCCACTCCCACGGGACATTTGCTGACCAGCGCCGGACGCCTCGCTGTCGCGAGATCACCGGGTTGTCGTGGTGAAGTGGCGAGAGAGTCGATCACTGAGTGCTTCCAAGAGGTGTCTATGTCCATAGCCTCTTAGAGGTGAGTCGGGGTGTCCGAACATCATCGAACTTGGAAGGTGCTGGTGTATGTTGACTCAAGTTGATGTTCAACTTGGGATTATTGAAACCACTGAGTTTCTTGTTTGTTGGTGAGTTATGATGTTCTTGAGAGGTTCAATGAATGGAGCCAGGGGGCTGTGCTTTGAGAAGCTGTTATTTATGGGGCTGTGTTGTATTGGTGAAGCATTTCCAAACGATTTTGGTGTTCCCTTCTTCGGGTCTGTGCTACATCGTATGATATCATATATATATATATATATGAGTGGTTTTCTTTTGTGATTCAATGAGGGAGGCTGAGGGAATTGTGGTGTGAAAACTTGTGAAAACCGTATATGTTATATATATATATATGTTGTATTTTCAATAGATTTCCCCCAAAAATAGGACAGAACAGGACTCAGGTGGCTTCGTTTGTTTCTATGTTTTCAGATGTCACCCAAGACAAGGGGTCGATTGCTTTGGAGAAGTGGGCGCCCAGTTCATGATGAGGACAATGATAATGGTGATGCTGGTGTTTATAACGATGCTGGTGATGATGATAATGAATCTCAAGAAAGGTCAGTATGTTTTTTCCTGTTTGTTTAGCGGTTCAAGAGAGGGTCTTGTGTACTTGTTGCCATCTCTGAGGCCCTTTGTGACCCATTCGTGTTGCTAGCAAATTTATGGATGTGAACACCCTTGAGTGAACAAATGCAAAACAAAAGAACATATAGCTATATATATAACTATAAATATGACATATACACATACCTAGGCCCCCCTAAGGGGTGTCTAATAATAGCTCCTTAGAGGTTAAGGGGTGTCCATCAACCACCCCAAACAGGGGGGCCCTGGTATATCTCACTCTCTCAGAGACTCCGAACATGCCGGCCAAATCTGCTTCAAACCCAGGATCAAGGCTTAGCCTTTGGGCAAGGGGGGTCACAAAGTTTAGACGAAACAGATGGGATTCAACCCATACCCCGCAATCTCTGTGAGGCAGGCGGGGACAAAGTTTTGAAGCTTGTTTGGACAGCTGACTGCCCAAGCCATGTGCCTGTTCCAACGACTCCAGCCACGCAACTCATCAGAACTCAAGCCACTTCTAGGACCAAACCTTGCTCCCGCAGTTGAAGCAATGAAACAGAGCTTGAGGACCTTGAGGACCTGTGGGGAAAAGCTGCTACCCTGGTGGCCCCTTTAAATCATCTCGATGGCACCCTGAGGCCACACGCTTCCACGAAGCACTTCGGCAGGTGGGACAGGACTGGGAGGAAGTGAGCACCTCAACGAAAGAAATGGAGAATGTTCCATTCTTGGGCCCCTGTTGAGCGAAAAGATGGCTGGCATTCTTGCAGAAGTTGCCATTTACATCCCAAGTTGCCACTGCATTTTGCAGTGTGGTTGTTCGTTGCACTCCACGGGCGAACAAAAACGATGGTGGGACCCTTGTCGCACTGAGATGGCGAAGGCTGCAGGTCGACGTTAGAGAAGCAACGACGAATCAATCACATGGCTTCGTGGAGAAACAGTTAAACACCGCTTTTTCCGGACCATGCCATCCACTTGAACATGTGATGTGATCGTCAGAGGGAGCTTCTTGAGGAACCCTGTTAGACCCTCCAAGTGGCGAAACGATCCAAGGAGGATCTCCGGGCATTGAAGACGACGATTCCATTGGTCAGCCGATTTGAAGCTGGTGTCCAATTACTGTATAGCTCCTTAGAGGTCAAGGGGTATCCATTAACCACCCCAAACAGGGGGCCCTGGTATGTTCTTTTTAACGCAGACCATGAGTCTTTCTAGCAAACTTTTATATGAAGGAAAGACCAAGACTATCCTGAGTGGCAGCCTATCCTGTGTTGCCACCAGCCTGGAAAGACTAAGGGGTATCTTGGGCAACGAGGTGAGCTGAGCAACCCAGCTTTAAAGCTGGTTGACAAACTAAGTGATGGTTGCCTCCTCCATGACCGGCTCTGGACATGCTAAGAGGGGTCTCTACAGTCTAGAGTTCTGTTTTTTTGTGTGTTTAGGGAATGTATAGGTATATAGTGTATATATAATCCCCATGGATCCACATACCCTTTGAGGAAGTGATTGGAGACTCTGTTGTGTCGGCTTGGAGGTTCCAATCACCTTCTCAGAGGGTATGTGGACCCCTATAGGAAATGAAGATGCGGACCGGCCCGATGTTGAAGGAGCTGCATGACGAAGGGGAGTCGCGATCACTTGGAGTCTGAAGCTTTCCGGCCAATTAAGGGGGGCTCCTGCATGCCCCCCTGACATCGTCGTGCTTCAGATTAGCCAAATGGATATATTTGAAGAAAAAAAGAGGATTGTCAGATTCGGACAGAACTTGACAAAGTTGGGGTGTTTGCACCAGAAGTGCCAGAAGAAAAGAACGGTTAATTAATTGTGATTCCTTACAGCTTCGGGGAAGAAGGCAAGTCCCAAACCCCAAATGGCCTAGCTGGTTGCGCTGAACTCCTTGCAGGACATGCTTAACTAAACCACGTTTTCAACGTGGTTTTGCATCACAGGGGGTGACCCGTTTTCATCTCGGTTCGCAATGAAGTCTGCGACAAGAACTATTGCAAGCTCCTTCCTACTGCGGTCTTTATATAGTAATGTTCCTTTCTTTCACACATCTTGTGTGTGCAGCAATATGCTGGTTGAACCAGGATGCACGGTTTGATACCCGCCGAATTCGTCAAGTTCGGTGGCGCTTGGGCAACTTGGCCCACGAGTGCCCCTGCGATCAGTTGCATTTGGTTGCTGCTATTGGCCGATGGTTATGGAGGATGACGATGATGGACTTTCCACGAAAAAGGAGATGACTCGAAGGTTTTGCGGGAAGGTCATGATTCAAGCGGTTCTCTTGTGTTGACCGAAGCGCTTTCAGACTCGTTAATGGTGGGCCGTTGCTTTGTGTGGCGCAGATTGCTCCAGTGTAAGTCAGTGAAATATGGGTGGAATGCCCCATGTGGGCTATCATCATCAACGTATATAATCGTAAATCAACGTTGCTGTTTCAGAGTTCTAATGTTGGGCTCAGGGCGAGAAGAAGAAGCAGAAGAAAAAGAAGAAGAAGAAGAAGAAGAAGAAGCTGATCAGAAACATTCAGCTTGATTCACTTTGTATACATCGGTATCTTTGTTTAGTTTTCCACTGTGGGCTTTCCTGGGACCTACCATCAAAGGGTCTTATGACTTGAGCCTGCATGGAGTCCTGCATGGTTTTCTATGAGGGGCAAATTGCCCGACTGCAGGCTGCAAGCCGCGTCTTTCGCCCCACTTGGCAGGACATTGACGTTGCCCAGTTCAACGATTCGTTGCAGCTGCTCGACGCAAATTGGAGAGTCAGAGATCTCTTCACGTGCCAAGTGTCACAGGGTAGAGAGCCCGACCCTTCCCCCCACCGCACCCAATCATATTCCCAGAGTTGAAGCTTGCGGTACGTAGAGTATAGACTCCATTTAGCAAGAATCTAGCTGCAATCGATCATATTCCCTCTCCGCCCGGCATTTCTGGGTGTTTGCCACCAAACACCTTGGCCTGTTCTGCCCAGGTCTGTGCTCGGTTTCTTGGGGCCAGCGGAGAATGTGCCCGGCGTCCTCAGTCCGAGCGGCGCCTTTCGCCCGGCCTGGGCAGGTAGCCAGGGAGGAACAGACAAAGCAGGTCAACAGTAAATGATGTATTGAATATTGCATTGTAGCCGCTCTGCGGGTATGCTGTTTTGACCCGCAGACGAAGACGAATTCCGAAGACGAATTCCAAAGACATATTGTCCGAAGACGAATTCCCCCCCGAAGACGAATTCCCCCCC
>CAXAMN010026973.1:69128-81759 GCA_963970005.1 Durusdinium trenchii
ACTACTACTACTACTACTTATACACAAACCAAGGGCGCTTATTGGTGAGCCAAAGGCGTTTTTTCCCGAACATGTTCTTTAAGCGGGGGTTTATTTCGGTTGAGGATGTTTATGTTGTTCACAGACCTAAATAAAGGACATAGGTATGTGGAACCACTGGCCAAATAGAGAAAACAACCAGGAGGTTGCAGGAATTTGCACACCTCGCTGTCGAACCTCGTGCCTGTCAAGGCGAGGAGCAGCAGTGGTTTCCTGCCCTGCATATGTATGGCACCCGGTTGGCGCCGAAGGGAGGTGGAGATTTGCAGCAGAAGGCGCGTCCAGATTCCAAAAAATGACCTGGCGATCCACAGACCTTCTGAGATACTTGGAGTTACTTGGATCCTTCCGAGCCTGCATCAAAGTCTCAAATCACCTCCACGGAAGGCATTCGGATCCGTAGAGTAGTATGTGTTGGTTTGGATACTCACCGTTTTCCGCACAACCCAGCTTGTGGGGGCAAGACATGCGAAATTCAATCATTTCAAGGTGCTGCACATAGTTGAATCTATACCCAGACACTCCATGTACTGCATATTTACCTACATTGAGGTGGTTTCAGGGGTCAATGTATATATATGTAAATATGCTATACATGCGATACATGGAGTGTTTGAGATATGTTGCTTCTTGAAGTTTGGTTTCACGTTTGCCTTCGAAAGGAGCACTCGCACGTACACCCAAGGACAAACTAATGCAGTGTTGCGCAGTTTTGCATATTATTTTGTGTCCATTTGGCTCGTGAGGTGTGTCTCAAAATCAGGGCCCCGAAGGAAGGCACCCACAGTTGGTATTCATCAAAGTGCAAGCACACCAATAACTGTCACTTTTGGAAGGCCTTGGGGGATTCTTAAAGGCTGTTTCGGTGGTGGTGCTTCACTAGATGTATCTCCTTAAGATTCCATTACTGTAGAATTTACCGACAGCCCATTTGGTCAAGTTGCAGGTCTTCAGGGATTTGATGGGATTGGTTTTAGCCCAGGCTGCCAGACCTGACAATGGTCAATCACCGACGGGAAAAGAATCCACAACAGCACAAGAGCGCAGATGGAGGGCCTTAAGTGTGAGATGCTTTGATTGAACAATCATGGCCGGCATACCTTTTCCATGGCGGACGCCGAAAACAGTCAGCTTCAGTCACCACTTTTTACCACCAGCCCCACCAAAACAAAGAAACAGAGCAGCTCGTAACCCCCTGCCCCTCAGTTCCAATCCCCTGGTTAAAACCAGGTGTGTTGGATTTCCATGGGGGCCCCATGCTCCCTGTACCCAAACCTGGGCCTCGCAGCCTGCGGCCTGAAGAGGTCATGGACTCCAGTGGGCGAAAGGCTGGCAGAGCGGTGTGGATCAAAACCGGGCTACCTGGGTGACAGAGAACATGCACAGAATGGAGCACTGAGGACGAGATATGTTTGGGAGGTCAACCGTTACGGTTTGTTTGGGCCGTAACCCGCCAATTCGCCGGGGGAGATGGGTTGTTTTCCGGGGTCGGCGGTGACAGTCACCGGGTGGTCTTTGTTCTCGGACAGGGTCTGAAGAGAGCAGGAATGCCATGGGCCATAGGGCCATAGGGCGAGAAGAAGTCAGATGAAAGGATGGGTCTTTGGTTTGCCACATGGTGACGGGTCCAAGGCTTGGAAGATGAGTCAGTCTCGAAGCTGTGGGATGTTCCGAGAGCCACAGAAGCAAGCTCACCCTGCCTCACGGGCAGCCACCAGCTCCGAGATCTCACTAACCCATTGATAGTAGTTGCGCAGGTTGGTACTTGCACCTGTCGTGCCGATCGTCTAGGGGGTTTCCCTGAAGGCCCCCTGCTGATTCGGAGGCACAAGACATGCAAAAACCACATGCGCGGCAGGCAGAATGGGACAAGGATGTCAGCAGATTATCAGAATGCGTGTTTTTCTTTGCGGAAAGGCCGACCATCTACACCAATCCGGGGTTGTTCTACCAAAAACATGGGTCTCCAAAAACAGGGAGAGAGCAAAAACCACGGCCTCAGTGGGTTGTTGGCGTTCCCGCCTTTTCAGATGCAGCTGAACCACAAAGTCGCGAGGAGGTTTCCAATGCCCCTGCCGTTCTCGGAGATTGATCCCATCAAGAATCAACACACATCACTGTCTTGAGATTTTTGGTCCCATCATCCCTCCAGCTTCACACCTATCGCGTGGTGAAAACTCACACACGCCGAAGATTGGGTGCGTGTTTTCACACCCTTCGTGTGAAGTTCGCCGCTTCCAGCTGCTTCTTCTCCATTCTCCCGCTCCCGCTTGCGACGATCGAGGTGCCCTTTTCACGCCCAAGCGTTCAGGAGGTCGTGCGGCACCCCAGCGCGAGGGTACTCGCGAGGGTCGGAGTTTGGCTCCGAGGGCTGCCTCGCCCCGCCAGGCAAGCCAGGAAGAACCGGGCAGGAAGAACCCCGTGTTTGGAGTCATGTACTTTTGATATCTCTTGATTTATCTTGATTAAGACGAAGCCCTCGTCACATCCTAGGTTTTACAATCCTAATGGATACAAAAGGGGTGGGTTTAATCAAGATCTACTTCACGTGGACAATAGACGGCACGTCCTGCATGCAGACCCTTTGTCTTGAGGCCACGGGGGATATATGATATATCATTTAGTTCATACATTCAATTAGAGTATGCACTAAAGCTATCTACTCTCCCGAAAACTAACATGGAAGTGGAGTTCACACACCCTGTTTGTAGAGGGAAATGGTCTTGCAAGAGGCCAGACAGTGCACTTCCATGTTAGTTCCAGGGTGTCTAAAGCCTTTGGGTCCGGTGTGATATCCTGAGCTACTCACCTGGTGATCGGCATCGTCCGGAAGAACACGGTGGGGCGGAACCGTCGTGTGACTGGGGTTGACCTCAACGGGAAAAGCTGGGAATTGGGGAGAGAGGCCACTGGATTGGAGCAGGTGGAAAAAAGGGTGAATCCACCTTAGATGATTTGACCCTATTTGACCAAAAAGGTGTTGGATTCCAGGGACGCAACCAGGACATCTCTACACTATTCTGCACAGTCATCAGGGTTTCGTGGAGTGATTAACCGCTTAACAGAACAATGATCATCCCATATGGGGGGGACCGTCCTGAACCACCGAGCTGCGCGAGAGGTCTCGCAGACTTCCCATCCGGGAGACAGCGAGAGAGCTGGAACTCCGATGGGTTCCACCGTTGATTTGTTTGCATTGATGTTGATGTATGTTGGTGTGGTTTTCACCATTGTGACCAAGACTAGTATATAGCTAGCTAGTATATATAGCTAACATGTATTAGTTCACAAACTGGGTCACCAGCCAAGATGTGAAGCGTTTTGGGCCTCCACTGGCGGCGTCATCCAGCTGGTCCACCAGGATTGAGGTCTCTATTGATGAGATGTTCTCTTCGGCTCCCCCTCGACTCATAATATACTTTTTTTGTTTTCCGGTCACCGGTCCGGTCACCGGCCCCACTCGCTGGACTACTTTCCTGCACTTGGGAACGTACTGCTTGGTCCCTGGACTCCCAGCAGAGGTGGGTCAGAACCCATAGGTTCGACTATCCTATAGGTACCCCTGGTTATGGGTCCTATTTCAGGTCACCGGCTACTTGTACCTCTGTAGGTCCCTGGGAGGTTGTTTTTGTTGCTTTCTGGAATGAGCTACGTCCGTAGCCATTTTGGCTCAAGCGTGATCTGACCTACATGGTGTTGTCGTGTCGGACTTGCCATGGTTTCTGGAAGGGTTGCCAAGGGACAAGGATCTCTGGATCTGCGTCACGGAGACGTCGCCAGAAAGGGAAAGCAGAAGAGAAGCCCAAGCCACAACAAGCACAGAAGACCAGTTCAGAGGTGGACCCAACTTCACCTATCCTCTGTTCGTTCATGCACCTCCGCTCGTACATGCAGTGTACGAGTGAGGCACCATGGCAGAAGTCTACGCCTACAGGGCGTTTTGCCAAGGTCAAGCAAGAGCCGGAGGAAGAGACTGGACTGCCGCGAGATCCCATTCTGCAAAACCTCCAGCTCTGCCTTCTCCGTCCTCATCTTCAGCAATTACGGTGAAAGATTTGTCAGCCGACGTGCAAGAGCAGCTTGCGGGTCTCAAGGCTTCTGTGGGACCGGCTTTCACACCAGAGCTCTAGCAAAGCATCATCGATGCTGCGCAAAAAGTCCCCGAAGCAGTTCGTACGGAGATCACGCACTCGGATGTGAACCGCCTTTCTACGGCCAAGCAACAATTCGAGAAGACACTTAAACTTAAGAGCGATCTGAGGGACATCGACCAACAGTGGATCAGCTTCAACACGGGGGTTCAGCTGGCCTACGAGAAGGAGCAAAAAAGAATATCAGGAGAAGAGGACAGCGGCCTTTCAGGAGTTTGTCGCCAAGTGGGACAGGCCCAAGGAGCTGCAGCAGAAGATTCGAGCCGCTGACCGAGTTTCAGATGGAGCCGGCTGGTCGATTTGGAGATGACGGACGGGGAATCTACCCCGGAAGACGACAAGGAATTGCTGGAGCCCAAGGGTTTTGGTCGCACCCATGTATGACAAGATGGGAATGTCCCAAGGCGGGGGCCAAGGGATCAGCGGCTCCTACGGGATGATGAGATGCACCCCTGGCAGTGGCTTGGACATGGCATTGAAGCTGATTCTGATGCTTGGTCTGGGGTGGTATGCCCATGGATTTTTTGTGGGTCCTCCTTACCATTTGCACGGGGTGGATCGGATTGATTGTTCCTTGGCGTCAAAGATCTGGGAGGGCACCATCTTTTGGACGGGATGAAACTTTTTTTCCTACTTCCCCAGATGTTCGCTGCTGACCAATACTTGAGACCCTGCGTGAGAGTTGGGAGCCACGTGGCCGTTTTTTGTGGAGGCGTGGCAAGTATGAGAGGATGCTTTTCGGTCTCTTGGTTCTGCAGCTTTTGATCTGTGGAGAGGCCTAATAGTTTCACCCTTGACAATCCAAGATACTTAACTTTGTGACGAGTTGGGGGCTACCACGGTGGATTTTGGCGTAATGGGTTGATAGGGCTGCAGGAGGGCCTGGCCTTCGAGATTTGATCCTTTTTTCAGGACGAGCACACCTATCGTTTGCCTTTGTTGGTACAGGTAATTGCTGAGGGCTTGGCGTTGCAATGCTGGAGCATGCCTACAGGCCCACAAGGCTCAACTCAGCTATTATCTTTGATGCATGGAGTCCAGCTTGTATTTGCTCTGAGGTTGATTGTCGAGTTGTGTTGCCTGAAGAGGTGGAATTTGGAGACCCTCTCCATGTCTGGCCTTTCTTTGTCTTCGTTGTGGAGACCCGCCGCAGGAATTTAGCCCGGCTACTTCATCATGCTCGACCTTTGCTACTGAGGACGAGGAAGGGATTGCTTTTTCCTTGACGTCTGAGGTGGCATCTTCTTTGACGGCTACATGGGGGGGATGAGGAGTCTTGTGCTCAGTTGCATCTCCCTGGAGATGGTGGTGGGGAGAAAAGGGCTAACTGAGGAAGTGGCAGACTTTGCACTGTTGCAGTTTGAGGCCCCACCGCCGTCGCAAATTGAGTCCTCTAGTGAGATCCATGAACTTTGGAGAGCTAGTACACATGTTCGAGGACTTGATCGTCTGAATTGTGATGCGTTAGCTCTTTTATGGGCCATGGTCGTTCTCCCTTGTTGAGCATTCGCCATGTAGACTTCAGATGGAGAACATGGACGACATCCAGGGGGGGATGACTTGATCGTTTGAATTGTGATGCGTTAGCTTTTTTATGGGCCATGGTCGTTCTCCCTTGTTGAACATTCGCCATGTAGACTTCAGATGGAGGACATGGACGACATCCTGGGGGGATGAGACTACTATGCATCAGCCTGTTCATTGACCGGGTTCGAGGTGTTTTCGACTTTGAGGTTCTCTCGCATGTGGAGCTACGGTTAGGTGCGGTGATCCCTCAACTTGACTCTGCACAGCAGGGTCGCAGTGATAGCTTCGAAATTCTGGTGCAAGAATTCGTCGAGGGGTACCCTCACTGGTAAGCCATCGCCATGGTATTCAAAACTTTCATAGCATTTGGGTCTTTGTATGTGTGGTGCCAGAAGGACATCAGACCGTAGAAATTGTCAGACACATGCCAACAAAGATGTCAGAACATGGCCCAGAACGTTTCACAGCCTTATGAAAGATGATGTGTCAGAGCACAAACCAGATTTGATGCCAGAGCAAGTCAGTGTCAGAACATTGTCAATTCCCACGACAAATCACCTATGGTGGGGACCACTCGAAGTAAGATAATTATGAAACAGTGAAACATCATACTGGTTTACTCAGTGTTACTCATTAGGGTCCGATCAGTCTGACTTTTCTTTGACTTAATATGAATGTGTAACATATATAATGTATACATTTTTGTTTCTTTTGAAAACAGTTTGTGTCACATAATAAAAAAAAGTATGTTCTCACAGAACACGACCATGGTATGACATGGCATATCTTGGGTGTGATTGACACATTTTGTTGTACAAGACGTCTTGAAACACACAAACCTAATTTCAACTGTCAATGTTCTCGAGTAAAGCCTGTCTTTCAATGTCTTCCAACTGAAGGTGTCTAATAGTACTATGTGTTTTCACTTGACATCAGTCATTATATTCTTCATAGTTCTCCATCTCCCTGGTATCGTTACCAAGTTCTGTGATTTGGAATTCTACATTGTGTGTTCTGCTATTGTCAGTTGAAGTTGTCAGTTGTCAGTTGAGGTTGTCAGTTGAAGTTTACACTGGAAGACAAACAACCATCCATCCATTGCCACTCACTTGCATTCTAGTTGATGATGTTCAAACCTGGCCAGACAGACGCAGTTGACACAAAACAACATGTAAACTGACACCGGCATTGGACATGTGCAACTGCAAAAAACAACAAAAACATCACATGCACATGACCAGTCTTTAGCCAGTCAAAAATGCAAGCAAATACTGGCCTCAATGAATGAGGCATGGGCAACAGCCTTCGCAAACAAACAATGGCATTATGCAAACACAAGTTGCGCTCAACATTTACCACAGACTTTGGCAGTTCTCCACACAGTGCAGGAGACATCACACAAGACATTAAACACATGACCTGAGTTGAAACCAAAAAACAGAACACCATCGCTGCTTTTGATCCAATGCCAAGTGATTCCCGGCAGTTGCTATACTGGTTGGAGTGGCAGCAACCACTAATTAATACTAGACAAAAAGTCTGCGCTTCTTGCAAGCACAAACTAAATGGGTTTCAAAGGTTCTTCCGCAATTCTTCACGAAAAATAGCCACACTCTTTTCCCAGCTTCTTTTGCGTTCATGCAAGATCGGAATTGGGCAAAGGGCAATCCCTGGTCAATCAAAGTCTGGCGGATCCTCCATCGCTTCAACATTGTTGAAGCGCTATTCAATGGAGGTAGTGGGTGCTCAAACACCAAGTAGTTTGACAACTTCAACTCCAGTGGTTTCGGAGACCAGGAATTCACCAGAACAGGTCCAACTGGCAACGGATATTCAACTTCAACACCAACTTCAACGCGTCCAGGTGGTAAAGGACTTTGAGTTGAGCAAGCCATGGGACACAGCCAACTGACTGTCACGACTACTGAGCGAAAGAAACCGCCAACAGCTGTCCAGGTTTGGGCCGCGTTGAGAATGAATGTGCGTCTCAAAAGTAACAAAGATTCACAATCATGTTTCAACTCCTCGGCTTTGTAGCCAACTGTCAGCAAGCTATTGGCAATCCCAATCAGGTTTCGAGCTTCTGCGCTGATCCCAGACCTAACATCAAGTGGCAAAGAATGTGAAGATGCCAGTTGAAGGTGTCAGTTCAAGACACTCTAGAAACGCAACACATCAGTTCACAAAAGCAAAATCATTCAAATGCAAGAATTTAACCAGTCTAACATTCCGCTGAAGATCCAAAGGGAGCCAGAGTCCCATCGGAATTGGTGCACAACACTCAATCCCACATTTTTGTTCCTGACTGACGCCTCAATAGCATCAAGCTTCATTGTAGTCCACGAGTTTGCAGTGGCGGGGTCCTGATTGCTGCAGAACAAATCCAAGTTCAATGAACAAAGTTTGGGGATCAAGAAAAGAGCACATGAGAAAAGGCTGGCTGAAAGCAGACTAAGAATCTGTTCCAGAGAGGGTCGCATACATGTTAGAAATTTCAGAGTACACCTCTGGCATTTCCACTGGCAACTGAAGAGCAGCGATCATCGGCGTCAAACACTGCTTGTTCTCAGCAGCTTCCTTCAGGCAAAGCGTATCAGTTCTGGAGACTAATTTAATTGAAGTTTACTGGCAGAAGTTCAAAGTTTGCAATGTGGCAAAACCAGTCCTCATGCAAAGCTTGAATGTGAGCTTTGATCTTTCGTTGCCATTCTGGCTCACTACTACCGCCTGCATCTTTCACTTCCTTCAGAGGATCCATCCAACAACTGGTGTAGGACAAAATGCAAAATCCCACTTCTGTCACCTATCTGTGAGCCACAGCAATAGCAATGAAAGAGGCTTAAGGACACAATGCAACGGCTGGAAGGCAAAAGCTGAGCTCAGGACAGCCTGGTCAGGGCAACCTGCAATTTACATTGGATTTGAACCCAGTTTGATATGGTGCAATACAGTGATAAGTTGTCATGTGATTATCGGCTTTCTGAAACCACAGGACACAGCTTGCAGCATCTTGCAATTTTGTTTTCTCAGATGATCGAACAAAATCTCCATCAGCATTGGCGGCGTTTCTTTGTTTGAGGACAACTGGCATGGCTCTCATCCTGATCGCTTTCAGTGCAAGTAGTCAATGGTACCACCTCAGTCTCCAAGAAGTTCTCTGGCCAGTTGTCCTTGATCCTGCATATTGAAAGTGGAACTTGCAGGATCTCGTTGAACTCAACTTCTGCGTGCCAGGTCAGTGGGCCAATCTTAGGGAATCCGGTGTTTCTGGAAGCAGTAGCATTGAGTTTGATTTCCAAAGAACTCCAACTCATCTTCTGACATCTGACATCAACAATTTCTTGAACAACAGGACATCAAAGATTGCACCCTTTTGAACATAGTCATCAAAGGGAACTCGCAAGTCTGGAGTCAGCAACTCTGTCAAAGATTGAATCTGTGCAGGGGAGACCATCCTGACAACTTTGTGAATGATGGCAAAGCACGTTACGTATTGTCCACCTTGCTCTCCGACTGCCAACCAACCGCCTGGCTTCAAACTCTTCGTTTGGTTTCTATACAATCTGGCATAGCGCTGTACCTCAAACATCTTGTCTCCGTTGGCAAGTGCTGCGCTCCA
Source organism: Durusdinium trenchii (assembly GCA_963970005.1). Taxonomy (NCBI): domain Eukaryota; class Dinophyceae; order Suessiales; family Symbiodiniaceae; genus Durusdinium; species Durusdinium trenchii. The sequence continues at coordinate 78,465 of CAXAMN010026973.1, forward strand.
TCTCCCATATAGGACCCTAGTGTTCAAATCTATCATGCTGACAGCTGACAGCTGAAAATCTCCTGATGAGCCAGCAGCTGAATCGTTCATGCTGACAGTTGAAAGTAGCAATCTAAAAAATCAAATGCCCCCCACTGACCATAGGATTCACAGGGTCTGAGGCCCCCCCCCAGAATCCTACGGCAACTGGGAGTGGCATCTGGAGCTGCCTAGGGTTTTCACTCAGTCGTGTGTCTACCCCAGCCTATGTTGAGTTAACCAAAACCCCAAAAATCCTACCGCAACTGCCAGTTGCCATGGGATTCTGGGGGGGTGGCCTCAGACCCTGTGAACCCTACGGCTGGCGGGGGGCATTGTCAACATGAACTACTCTTATTGGTATTGCCATGCCCAAAAGGCAGAATCCTATGGCAACTGGCAGTTGCCATAGGATTCTGCCTTTTTCTGCCTTTAAAATCATTTAGACAAAATACAGCCCAAAACCCGGTCCTACGGCACGCCCAAAACCCAATCCTACGGCGCGCCCAAACCCCCCAATCCTACGGCACGCCCAGAAAGCAGAATCCTACGGCAACTGGCAGTTGCCATAGGATTCTGCTTTTTTCTGCCTTTAAAATCATTTTAGAGGAATACAGCCCAAAACCCGGTCCTATGGCACGCCCAAACCCCGCAATCCTACGGCACGCCCAGACGGCAGAATCCTACGGCAACTGGCAGTTGCCATAGGATTCTGCCTTTTTCTGCCTTTAAAATCATGTAAAAAAAACAGCCCAAAACCCGGTTTTATGGCACGCCCAAACCCTCCAATCCTACGGCGCGCCCAACCCCCCCAATCCTACGGCACGCCCAGACGGCAGAATCCTACGGCAACTGGCAGTTGCCATAGGATTCTGCCTTTTTCTGCCGTTAAAATTATTTTTAAAAATGCAGCCCAAAACCCGGTCCTATGGCACGCCCAAACCCCCCAATCTTACGGCACGCCCAACCCCCCCGCAATCCTACGGCACGCCCAAGCCCGCCAATCCTACGGGACGCCCAACCCCCCCAATCCTACGGCATGCCCAACCCCCCCAATCCTACGGCATGCGTGAAACCCAGTCTCACAAAGCAGTAAGGCAACCAGTGCCAGCTCAGCAGTCCTCAGTCAGGGCAGGCCTGAACCTACATCAGCCCACCCTGACACAGTAAAGACCATCAAACTCAGCCCCAGCGGTAGGCACCCTCAGCATTGCCAACCATACCTCTCCAACCTACCCCATACAATCTACCCCATACATGACAAACAATCTACCCGATATATCCCTTCTTTTTGTTAAACTAGGAATCAAATGTGTAGTTGGCAGACCCAGCCTTCAGGTAATGGATACCTAGTTCAAGTAGCCATCGTCGCGTCTTCACCGAGAAAGTGTCCATGAGGCCATCAGGTTTTCGATGTGCAAAGCATCCGAGCCTGCCAAGCAGCCAGATTTCAAAACCATATTATCTTTATTTATAGATAAATTTATTACATGTCTAGAACGTTCAGCTCAAACCAAAACAATTGACAGTTCAATCAGTGTCAGCCATGGCACCCTTCCAAGCTGGGAAGGTACAAGGGGCACTTCAAGATGAAGCTGATGGCGCCAGCCAGAACTCTGGATCGATTCTTGCCATGAGAACCTAGCAGCCATGTGGCAGGGACTTGAAATTGGATTTGGTGAAAAACGATGTCACTGGGCAGCAAAGTGGGAAACTGGCAAACTGTTACACAGAACAACTACAAAAGCATAATGCAACTTGAACAGAGCAGCAGCACAGGCTCACGATCAGAGGGCCAATCAGCTCCTCCCGCACATAGTCACTGATCATTCCCAACAGGAAACGCAGGGTTCTGACATACCCTGGACCGATCAACTCATCCTCAAGACTGAGGTTCTGAATTCCTAAGCTGGCAGCAACACCAAGCGCTGAAAGTGGGAAAGGTGCAAAGGCATGGAAAACTGTATCAATAGAAATTCACACAGTGAAATAGGTGAGTTAGATCAAACAAATCTGCAGCCCAGCGTCTGCTGGGGTCATTCGGGATTTGACCACGGACATCCGTGCTCATCACTGTTGCATTGTGCCAATTATGCTTGATCTCTCCAGGGATTATTGCTTTCCCCTTCATACGGCCACCTCAGAGCAACAAGCAATGACACAGACAATGACAGAGCAACTTCAACACAAGAGTCCATGACTGATACAAAATCAGCTGCAAAGCAAGCTTGACAAGAAAACAAGTTTGTGAACCAAGGAACAGCCACCAGGTTTGGAGTATTCCTGCTCCACACCCCATGCTACTACAAAAACCTCAACATCATCTGGCAACAGGCCACGGACATCTGGCAACTCTCCATCACCATCATCAGCAACATCTATCACAGGGCCACGTGCCCTTGCACCACTACGGCCATGCCGGCTTGACTTGGGAGCCATCGTGGCTATTGAGCCAGCAGAAAAATTAAGTTTCACAGCAGTCCAAGATGCAACAACACAATGAACAAAGTTCTGCAGGTCACAATGAACAGGCTGTCTGAAACTATCAGTGAAAGCAGGAACCCTGCCTCACCAAGCAATGTAGTCGAGATCAACATCATCAAGACCTCGTGCTACACAAGTTGAGATTGGCTTCAAAACTTTGGATACAAAGCTTCAACTGCAACAACAGCTTAGCAATATCATGCCATGAGCAACAACACATTGACATGTCTAATGAACATATGCCAGGCCAACGCGCTGGAAAAACTTGTGAAATCCTGAGCACCCTGCTTGGAAGTGCTCAATCAAGCGCAGCTCCACACATGTCAGGCCAGGTAAAAAAGATTGACACTGACAGCCGACAGCTTCAACTGACAACTTCAACTGACAATATCAGAACAGACAATGTAGAATTCCAAATCACAGAACTTGGTAACGATACCAGGGAGATGGAGAACTATGAAGAATATAATGACTGATGTCAAGTGATAACACATAGTACTATTAAACACCTTCAGAAGAAACAAATTGAAAGACAGGCTTTACTCGAGAACATTGACAGTTGAAATTAGGTTTGTGTGTTTCAAGATGCCTTGTTCAACAAAATGTGTGAGGCACGCCCAAGATATGCTACGTCATACCATGATCACGTTCTGTGAGAACACATTCTTTAGTTATGTGACAAACTGTTTTTCAAAAAAGAAACAAAAACATGTATACATTACATATGTTACACATTCATATTAAGTCAAAGAAAGGTCAGACTGATCGGACCCTAACAAGTAACAATGAGTAA
>CAXAMN010026973.1:84968-108494 GCA_963970005.1 Durusdinium trenchii
AAGGTGTGCCGCAGTCAGCCCGGTCATTACTATTGTGTGTTTGGCGGGATTGCCTAGCTACAAGTATATATAAACTGTTTCTTGGAGGTCAACTGGAAGCTGCAGACATACCAGCAGGACGTTTTTATAAATGTGAATTATACTGAGGACGTTGATCAATTTGCGTATCCTGTACGTTAGCAACTTCTTCCACGGTGTGGTTGAATTGAGTCAGTGAAGCTTTTGCCTTGGTTGTGGATTTTTTAAGCGAATTGCTAATTGAAGTAGGGGTGCTCATAGCACCTCATAGCCAAAGCAAGACGCACTTGGGATGCCCAGCCTTCACTCTTCCGTTTCCTTCCCGAGGCGTCTCTCGCACCGGAGGCGGCCCGACGGTCGGTGGGGTTCCCATGCGGTGCGTCGTAGCATCTGGGATTGCTAGCTAACAGGTTCGTTCCGAGATTTCAAGTGAATTCTTTCTGTCAGTGTTCCATTCTTGCGAAAAGGTGTTGATGCATCATGGTGTTACCCCAAGAAGAACCCATTTGGGTGTTGCCATCCCACTGAAAACCCCACTCTAAACCATCCGTCTTGGAGAGGTTCACTGGGTTCGCGAACCGCGGACCGGCGCCCTGGCGAGGCTGCGCAGAGTCCGCCTGCAGAGATCATCCGTGCAGCGACTCGGGCGGCTCAAGGGGCGACCGACGGGACCCTGCACTGGCGTCCGATCGGTCACGCCGAACGCCGGCACGGCATAGCTAGCACGGCGAAGGGAGTGCAGATGTACCGACATTCAGCACTTAATGAGTATATATAATATGGGAGTGTCGTGGAGCATATGTGCATCCAGTATTTACGATAGTTTCGACCAGGTGAGCTGGTCATAGCTCCAAAAAACCATTGGGAAGTTGTAAGTCAAAGTACCGGTTGCTTTTGACTGATCCATTTTGTGCATTTGGGTTAGGTCGGTCAGTCCTCTCCCTTGTTCTTTCAGTAGATGGGCTTCTCAGTGTCGAATTCAGCTTTTGCATGGGCATTCGGGCAGCCTTCCGGCTCTTCCGCTGAGGAGAACGCGAAGGGCGTGACCACCTTCCGCTTGGCCAACGGCCTGGTGGTACCTTGGACGAGAACACGGCTGCGTGGGAGGCCGAACAGAGCGAAAGAAGGTTGATGGCTCATTCCCTTCAGAAGGTGATTGGAGACACTCTTATGTAGGTTTTGAGGGTCCAAGTACCTTCTGAGAAGGTGGTTTGTTTTCCTAGGGATTGCGAAGCTTAGAAGGATGTTGAAGGACAAGTCCTGCACCCCAGGGGACCATCCCTCGTAATGAGCAACTGGGGCACGTTGACATGTTTTAGAATTGAAAGTCCAAGATGAACTTGGCAAGTATCCTGATCCATAAAGATCGCAAATATGTCAAGGCATCAATGCATCCACAAGTTTCTCTCTAGTGCAGGCTAGCTACAACCTGTTGACTGCTGGCTGACCACAACCTGACTGGGCTGAGCCTGTAAATGAGCACCCTGTTGTGGTGTCCTCAGAACATTCACATCCGCAGTGCAAATGTGACCCCAACGGATCCAGGCAAACCGTCGCTGGTCACCAGAGGTTCCAAAGACTAAAACTACAGTGTCCGGTGATGACTGGCTCCAAAACCCTTGTTCCTTATACAGTAGATGCCCGGGATCCACGATTTCAAGGGAAAACCTTCGATGTTTGAAGTGCCCCGGTGGCTTGATCCTTTGGGGGGACTGAAGGTTTTTGAGCCCGTTAGAGAGAGAGAGAAAACGGTCGACGGACCGCCACTTCCGTGCTGCTTCGGATCTGCCAGCATCGAGGTGCGTCTTTTGGTGATGCCGGCCAGCCCCGGCAGTGGACCAGCACGTGCCGGGACCGAGCCGACGGCGAGCACGTGCGGTTTTTTGCCTGCTGTGGCTTTGGCTGAGGCGATGTGGTGAAGTTGAGTTGGTGAACACCCGCCACTCAGTACTATACTCAATACCACCCCGCGATGGAGTGGTTTCACAAACAGGATTCCAACATGCCTCACCGATTTTCTCCACACGTCATCGCACGAGAACCATCACGCGGAGGATGCGGCTAACTGTACCGGGCGGCCGGGCCAGTGATGACTTGATGGGCCGCCACTCGGCACGTGCCACGAGAGGGGCGGAGGGTGGAGGGACTTGAAGCCACTGAAGGTGTTGGCTCCAGGCAAACAACATCTCACTGTAGGCCACCAAAAATCAGCAAAGAATCATCGCGGTAGGAAATGAGGCAGTAGATATGAGAGAAAGACTCCCTACGAAATAGCACGAGTCAGTTTTATAGACAATGTAGAAACCCTAGTTCCTGAACGTCACTTTGTAGCAGCTGGGCCTCGCCCGCCTCGATTCTGCTCAACCCTCGGGTTCGGAAGGCAGACTTCTACCAAGTCCCAAGGGATTCAGGACCATCACCAGAAAGACTGAACAGACCGCACTCCCATCCCTTTACGGGTAGCTTTGTTTCTGCATGTCCTGATGTCTAGAGGGTTCTTGAGGCGAGTTGTGGATGAAGTGGACCGCCAGCTACCCTACGAAAACATCGCTTGTCAGAAGGTATGACTGGACGGGACTGGACGCTTACATCTTACATCGTCTCATATCGTCCCCATAGTGCGGGTGGCAGTGGCTCAGAGTCGGGCGTGCGAGGACATGGAAGGACGTCGACATCGTCCAGGGGTCGTTCAGTCGTGGATAGCATAGAATACACCACCTCAGGTGAGATGTTCGTTTACCAGGTATTGCCTTTTGCATATTCATGCATGATAATATGTAGTAAGCTTCAGGCAAGGTACAGCCACCTTTTTGCATGTTGCATCCCGACTCCTGCTATTGGTTTTGGAGGCACCGGCGCGTCCCAAGCGATGCTGATCACTTTGAACAGCCTGGGGCTGAGCTGATGACTTTGGGGCAGCTGAAGCACTGCGTGTCCTAAACATGTCCTAACAAGCTTGCGGGATGTTTGCCTGTGCACTGTTCTGTGACATCATCATCATCATTATATATGTATATGCACCTACTGGATTCCTTGATCATATTAGTATACTTATCTAGGTGATGGTTTCGGACATGTTTATTTTCAACCCCCACTTGGGGATGAAGAAGGACCCTCTGACTAATATGTTTCAAGTGGGTTGAACACACCAACCATTATATATAGATTGTTTTTTATAAACAGCATACACCTAAGCACACTACCAAGTTTCACACAACAATGAGCCTCCAGTGTTCGATTCGTTGGGCAGGACGGGCGGACGGGATCGGGAGGGATCTTGGGATGTGTGGATGCACATGTGCATGGAATGTTGTCCAAGATACCCTATCAGGCGTAACAATGATGTACTTCAAGAGGTGTACATTATAGCAGTGTAGTCATTGAGAAGGTTTTTGGGTCCTGGCCCAGCCTCCGCAATCTAAGATATCAGATACAAGGCCATAATTAATATACCATTACACATTTTGATGCATAGAACCATGGGGATACAGAAGACTTCCATGCTCACATCCCTTGAGACAATCCCACAAACTTCTCAGTTGTGTGTTGTTTCGTTCTGACTACCAGATGCCGTTATTTGCTTGAAAGGGCGGTGTAGGGATCGTTTGATTTGGCACATCCACCTGATTCTTGCAGATGGTGGCGCTGGCCAGTGGACTCAAGACGAGGCTGGTGGTTTTGATTCTGTTTGTTCATCCCTGTTTGGAATGGCTATCCCAATTGGCTAGTTAGTTGATATATGATTATATGAGATTGATGTCCTGGCAGGATGGGTTGTAGATGGTCTTCTTATGCCAGATATTGTTCTGTGCAAGTCTGAACAGCAGGGAAGATGGGTGCTCATGACAGTTTCCCGTTGGAAGATGGGTGCGAAGAAGCCAGATGCACCTCTTGGAAGCTGGTAAAGCGAGATTCAACTCGGCAGCTGGCTTTGAAGAGCTTCTCCAGCACGTACCAAGCACTAGTCATTCCACAGGGATGAAGGCTTACCATCCACACAGCGGGTGAAGGCCCACGATGGCTCACCAAAAAAGATCTTTGCCTACCAGTCTACCAGCTATGTGGTACAATTGGAGTAGATATAGGGTTTTCAACAGACAAGACCCCATGACTCCATGGTCCTCCTCGTGTTCCCCGTGCTAACGTTGGGCGCTGCAGGTGCAGCTGTTTAAGGCTTTGAACTCTGTGCAGTCAGACTTCCGGGCCGGCGCGGATGCACTGGAGGCATCGATGAGCTGCTGAGCTTGCTGAAGAAAAAAACACATCGAAAACATCATACAACCAATACCCCGATCTCAGTTAGGGATCACTTAGGGACACCGAACAGGGCATCTTGCTGGATCCCTAAAACACCGAACCCTAGGGATCACTTAGGGATCCACATACCCCGATTCAACCTCCCGTGGCCGGAACTCTCGGCTGTCCGGACTGGGAGTCCCATGAGTCTCGTGTTTGGGTGATGTGGATGGCATTGGTCGATATGATTCGGATAACCAATGATGACCAATGATGACCATGTTCCTGTTTCACCGGAGGTTGCGTTTTTTTTTTTTTAAATTCTTTTTTGGGGGGTAATTTGTTTTATAAGCCATTGAGCATCATTGAGCTTACAGGTGGACTCGAAATGAACAAAAACGGGTGGGGTCTGTGCAGCAAGGTCTATACAGTGTTGCTTGGGTGGGGTCTGGGGCATCGTTTTGGGACGTGCACGCGTCGGACGAGTCGGGTTCTTCCGGGGAAGGGGACTTGATGGCCTGAAAATCGTGAAGCTATGGATAGCATCAGGAAAAAAGTCCGAAAATTCCTATACTGTATATATATATATATACTGTATATATGCCTACATCGACCCCTTTTCAACCACCCCAATGTAGGTAAATATGCCAGTCCCATGTGGAACACCTCCTGTGAGTAAGAGGAATGTTATCATCCAGGCCTTTTCATCCACGTCCCAGCTGACCAAATGTGCACGTTTTGTCCAAGGCCCTGGTATACGGTTGTTTTTTTAATATATATGTTGTTTCCTTGAGAGGGTACTTTTGTCCATACTTCCTGCCTCAGTTGGTGCTTCGGACAAAACAGGGTCCCGACGAGTATACATGAGCTCTATGGAAGCTTATTTTCCAAAGATCCATGGCATTGGTACATTCAATCAGTCTAATGCACCTAGGTAATAGTGATAGGTCACTATTCATTAAATCAGTCACTATTACCTGGTATACTCATTACGTGCATGTTTGGCATGAATGAGTTTTCATTGTTTGTCAATGATGTCACCTTTATTTCTTGACACCAACGGCCAGGCAACAATCTCAAACTGCAAAAATCCTAGACCTCCTCAAACCACAGTTGCAATTCCCAGGATATGTATTGTACTTCCCAACCCAAATCAGTGAAGCTATGGCGTAAAGGACCAATAAATGGACCTGGATACTCTATGTTTGATGGAGGGACATCTCCTATCTCTATTTGTTGTCAAGCTGCACATATAAGGATGTTATGTTGGCCGTGGCATCAGGTCTCAACTTATTTTCCCCGAAGGGGATGTGCATTGGTGCACTGGGAGAACACAGAGGATGTCCGAAATTGGAGTATTGATGAAACGAACTGCACCCCAAATCAAGGGAACTTTGAGTATGTACATGTATTTACCTTGATCTTTGACGAACTAGGAGGATTTGGCACACAACTTAACTTGCGTTTGTTGAGCCCGGACTCCTGGACCACTCTGAACCTCGCGGACCTCGCGTCCACCACCTCCAGCTGGATGTCTTTATGCCTCCAACGGCCACCAGCTGTCGCGCAGCGCCGGGATGCCGAGTGGACGTGGCACACGGCGGGCTCCGCGCCTCCCATTCGGGGTGAAGGGTCGCGGGAGAGGGGTCAGGGAGAGCTCAGTGATCCCAACTGATTCTGACATCAGCTAGCACAACTTTGGTAATAATAATCTAAATATATAATAATTGCATATATATAATAGACAGTACACATATATACATATTATATTAACATTATAAACTGGGGAATTCCTTTTCGATCAAGTAGTGGGTTGTCCACCAAACCATGTGAGAGCTGAATAGGGAGTACTGTAGATCACTCACACCATTTGTTGCAACCTCCAACAAAAAAACCGCCACTGACCTGATCCTCCTTCATGAAACATGTTCGGAAGATAGAGAGGGCATGTCCAACCTATACAGAGAAGCTCTTGCGGACGAAGTCGAGTCGCAACGTCCATGGACTTGGCGATGTCGAATGGATAGCAATCAATACATTTGAAATCATATATACTGTAAACATATGAAACACAACAAAACATGTAGAAGAACCATCAAAACATTTTGCCAAAGAACAGCCCAATGATTTGGCCGGGCACCGACGGAGCGTCCCGTCCAGGGTTGCTTTTTAGGTATGGCTGACATGGCCCTGTTCCGAGTTGACCAAAGACAGAGCGAATTTGGGCAAAGCCACAGTTGAATCACTTGTTGGAAACTTCATCGGTGAGATGATGAGGGAAAAAAACATAAAAAAAACATGTACCTTGTGAAGGCATCAAACTGATATCATCATATCATCCATCATATACATATAATGGGTGTTTTCTTCCACGTGTCCATGACACTCATTCGCATCGAGAGCGGTCTTGTGCGCCGTGCATCGATGCATCGACGCTTGGCCCGAAAGCGACGCCGCTGCCGGCCCACCTCCAGGCACGCCCGCCGCGCGGGTGTGTATGTGTGTGTGTCCACCCGTGGGCAAAGGGTTTCCTACCGCCACTTCAACTTTCACTTTTCAACCACTGACTCATCGGCAGGGGGGACCAGGCATCTCGCTGCTGACCTGGTCTAACAAAGCTAGGCAGCGAGATGGGAAGCACCAAAGGACGCTTTGGTGTGTACCTGCCACACAACTTTTGCACAAGCTGTTCACTCTACTTTTCCACGGTTTGGTTCATGGTTCTTTCACGTTCCTTACCCCATAAACAGGTTTCCCACAGCTGCTTTCAGCCGCCGTCGTTCAACCGCGGTTCTGCAGACAAGTGAACAATTTGTTCAACAATTCAGTTGCGCTGACCCTTTCACCTTGCGTTTCCCTCATTCCTTTTGACCTGGGAACTGAGTTAACTGAATACAATTGTCAGAGTGTGTTTCGCTCAGCCGTCCCACTCGGGTGCTGAGTGTGATCCCCGTCATTGGGGCGCTGTCTCATCGTGCAAGCATTTACTGACCTCACCACTCTTCACAGGAATCCCACAGGAAGTCACCTACACAACCACCGAATTAACTGCCACCACGGCCGACTGCACCGTTTTTGCAAGGTCTTTCTGCATGGCTTTTTTCCGCATGTTTCTGCATATGCGCTCAAGCAATCCGACCTGATTTTCCAACAGGTTAATTCGAGATGCATGAACACACCATCACACGCCACACTCCACATGAAGACAACTCTCACAGCTGCTGACGCTGCTGCCGCCGAGCTAGTGAGGCTTTATGTCCAGAAAGGACACAATCACCAAGCCTGCCACCGATTTTTGAAAAAAGCGCCGACAACGGCGACCTGTGTGTGTCCACCCGTGGGCAAAGGGTTTCCTACCGCCACTTCAACTTTCACTTTTCAACCACTGACTCATCGGCAGGGGGACCAGGCATCTCGCTGCTGACCTGGTCTAACAAAGCTAGGCAGCGAGATGGGAAGCACCAAAGGACGCTTTGGTGTGTACCTGCCACACAACTTTTGCACAAGCTGTTCACTCTACTTTTCCACGGTTTGGTTCATGGTTCTTTCACGTTCCTTACCCCATAAACAGGTTTCCCACAGCTGCTTTCAGCCGCCGTCGTTCAACCGCGGTTCTGCAGACAAGTGAACAATTTGTTCAACAATTCAGTTGCGCTGACCCTTTCACCTTGCGTTTCCCTCATTCCTTTTGACCTGGGAACTGAGTTAACTGAATACAATTGTCAGAGTGTGTGCATGGGTGGTTACATGTTATTTACCCAGAAAAACTGTGAAGCGAGATGAAGGGCGTAGATGGAGGGGCTGTTGGAAACGGAACCAGCGACACAGTGAAACGGAACCGGGCCGGTGTCACACAAGAAATTGGAGCTTTCTTGTTGGAACCCTGAAAAGGGTCGGAGGAACAGCTTTGTTTCATGAACACCTCACACTCCGACTCACTAACATGGAAGTGGAAAACCTCCTGTTTGTAAAGGAAAGTAGTCTTCCAAAGGGTCATTTTCCACTTCCATGTTAGTGAGTCAGAGTGTAAATCGGATGCGTACGGGTTTGGGCAGTTCTTTCTGCTCGGAGTGCTGGACCAGTCGGAGAACAGCTGAAGAACTGGACCTGGAAACATCCTTTCTGGGGCGACCTATCGCCTGCCGGCTGATGACTGTCAGTGATTTGGGGTTTTGATGGTGAAAAGAGGTCAAGGGCTTTACGGTGGTTTTGATGGTCGAAAGTACTTGGTTTCCTGTCGTTTTGATGGTCAAGTTAGAGTGGGCAAGCCAAGTGTGAGAGACAAGACCAGGCGAATCATAGAGACAGAGTGAGAAAGAGAGAGGAGAGAATTTTTTTTCGCATTGGGATATGATGTCCATTGGCTGCTGCCAGTTTTGACTCTCCAGCCATCAAAAAGGAATAATTTCTAAACCATCAATCCACAGAAAACGGCCAAAAACCCTTATGTTTGTCGCATGTGCCAACTAACATGGTAGGCCTCGTTCGTTTGCAGGAAGCACTTCGCCGTTCGTTTGTTGCGCCATGTCGTGTTGTGGACGGGGTCCCTCGACTCCGCTGGAGCACTTCGCCATGATGCTGAACATGCAGAACCGGAAGAGAGGCGCGTGATGGCTTCCCTCGGGCTCCTGGCCCATATCCCCCCAAACACCCGCCCCAACCCATTTTTTGCCAACGAGGTAGTTGGAGCCCTGGGGTTTTGAAGAACATGAACGTGGACCTTTTCGCTGACATACTGGCTTTCCCGTTTTCTTGGCACCGATGTTGAAGGGGTTTAACCCACGGTCCCATCGTTTGGAAAGACCCTAAACCCCACCTTTTTTTTCTGGTCTGAAGGTGCATGTGCAGGTGCAGCACCAGGTTGGACTGAAGGGTCCAGAAGTGGAAACGAAACACTCTCAGAGGAAGATTGGACCGGAAAAGGGCACCTGCGTAGCTGGAAAGGCTCGGTCATGTCATGCTTCCCCTCCGGCCAAGTCGCAGCATGCTTCCCCATTCACAGGTGCGGTTTCCGCTCCGCTCCGCGCCCGGCGGAATCCGCCCTGGACATCCTCCCAGGAGACGAAGAGACCATGAAGATGAGTTACCCGATGTACACTGTAGCAGCCGAAGTGCTGTTGAAGATGGATCGACTCCGACCGCATGAACGGTTAATGGAGCAAGGGATGCTCGTGGAGTTCAAGAAGGGTATGGGAAGCCTGGCTCCGAAGCTCCGGACGTCTTATTTTTCTTAGTTGTTTGGTGACTGGTGTGCCACTCAACTTGTGAATCTTTTGCCATAGTATGTAAATATAACATAACAAGTTACAGTAATATATATATATTATATAGATATGCACATACAGTTATCATATATATAATATATACATATACACATAATGGACCTGGTAATCCATGAAGACTGCAGACATGTTTTTTGGTGTTTACACTTTGGTACTTGTTTGGCTTCACTTAGTAGCTCGTCATGGAAGTGATTATTGTTCTCTCCTATGGTCATCTCAGGAAATGCGGCCTTCGTTTCGCATCAGTGGGTGGGAGGGGAACATCCCGATCCAGAATCTCAACCTTGGTTATAGCAGAAGTTTTCAGATAGGCAATGAATGATAGCTAGACTCTTTTCCTCGCAGACGCTGTTTCTATGTGTTTCTTTCCTGTTATATCTGACAAATTGTTTCATTTGCAGCAATGCTGAGAACACCTTTTCACCCGCAGTCCTTCTTCAGTCGATTCTCGTAACGTCGTACATGTCCGAAATGTTCAGGAAAGCCCAGAGCAGGCACACTGGGACATTCTTGTTTTGAGGGCCCCAGTTTCCCTCAAAATCTGTTGGGTCCCCCGCGGAAACGCTACGATATAGACAAACCTTTCTAAAAGGTGTTTGATGTGAATGAAGTGTTGGACTTGGCTTTGCCATGCCTTGCTTGCTTCCATTATTACTCACCGCCCGGGTAGTTTCACTCTCAGGAGTTCAAGCAGTTCCAAGTTTTACAGGAGGCCTTGCGACGCACCCTTACTGACTTGAAGGTCATTGAATTGGACATCTACACGGAGAGTTTTGTTCCGAGTGCCAAGAGCTTGCCAACCAACAAGCTTTGGTCCGAAGCACTCTTCGTGTGGTATGAGTCCCGGACAGCACAAACACAAGCACGATTTTGTTCCGTTTTATGTGTTTTTTTAAAACATGTGTTTGCTGTTTTGTGTTTTTGAGTATTTCCTGCAGTCACTGTCAGTCAAAGTCAAACACTTGGATGGCTCCTCCCTCGGTCGCTGAGGACTATTTTTCGTGCCCACAGCTCGAGCACAACGGGACTCACTACACTGATATCAACCAGACAAGTGATCTTGCTCTTGCCATTGAAAGCATCCCTGCCTATATCACAAAGTGCCTGGGTCGGCCAAGCGGGTTTTCTGTTTCTGTCCAACAACTCCCATCCACTCACTGTTTTCGTTCAATGGTTTTAGTAGAAGCATTCCATGAAGCTTGTTCAGTTGACATCCTGGCCAATTGAGGTGTGCATTCTTCTTTGTCTTGTGCCCCACGATTGAGAAACCTGCGCTTGCGCCAGAGTTGAAGTTTTTTTTTGTTTGTTCAGATCTCTTGGGAGTCCTGTTCACCTCAGTGCCGCATGGACCGTGCGTTCTTTGCCAAGACGGAGACACCCCATGGCCGGAAAGCACACCGCCTTCCGCGACCGCTCCGGCGACCCCCCCGGACAAAAGGCACTTGGGCCGATTGCCGCAAGGGTTTCAGCAGGTGTCCTGAGTCCAGGGTCAGGCCTCACGGCCGATTTCCTCAATGTGATTTTTGGTTCGTCAATTAGTGCAATGACAAATTCTGTGTTTCACAGGATGTGGCCGTCAAAGCGAATAGGTGTTTACTATGTTTTGTTTAGTTAGTCAGGAGGCAACAGTCAACAAATTATGTATAATCCTCCATTTGGATTGTACTGTAAAACCTCTTCATACGAGGATGTTAGTTATTGTATATATGAATTAATCCAGAAAGTCTACATTATAGCATCACCAAGGAATGCCGATTCCTCCAAGTTGTTCACTCCTGTGACCTGGGCTCAGCGTGGCTGGTGCCGCATGGAACGCGCCTGTCGAGAGCTCTCCATGGATGCTTGACCGCGCGTCTTCGGTGTTTTTTTGGGAGGCGCAGGCTATAGGCATGGAGAGACCCCTAAGGATTGGGCGAATTGGGCGAAAGCATGCGAAAGCCCTAAATCCCATTCCTTCAGAAGAGAGGTTGTAGCCTGAAATGTGTGGTGCTCTTCCCGGAAGAGTATTGCTTTGCAACGAGGTGCCCAGTTGCCTATATCGTTTAGATGTCCCATCGCCAAAGTGTCACACACGTGCGTCCAGGTCCTCCGTGCTCAATGGTTGCTCTATGTTAGGAATCCATAGGAAAAAACAACGTTTTTGGGAGCAAAACCAGGGAATTTCGGTGTTCCCAACTTGATGTGTTTTTTTGCCTGAAGCTGCCCTTCCCCAAACCCAGGATGATTTTTCGTAAGGGTTTTGGTCTCCAGCATGATCCATAGGTTGCTTTACCACAGTTTAGTCAGTCCTGAAGCCAAAATCAGTGATCCTTTTCTTCCGCTCGGCTCTGTGAACTCCCACACGCCTCCACCAAAACATGCGCATATGCGTGCTTGTGCTTTTCACCTCCAAGCTTGACTTATTTGGCCCAAAAAGCACCTCAGAAACAGGGTTGGCCGCACAGTGGGCTATGATATAGTGCCTTCTGGTGTGTTTTTTTGTCTCGGGTGCCAAGTCTCCTCCTTCCAGCTGAAAAATCACAATCCCTCACCCTCCCGGCAAGTCCTCGCATCGAGGAAGCTTCGTGGATCATGATCAAATCCTCGGGGTGGTTTGAGCTTATTGGCTCGCCCTTGGGATCTTTTGCCTTTGGCGGACCTGCTGGGGAGGGCCAATTCAGCAGCTGAGCTTATAGAGACGTTTTGCGACTCGAAGGTAGGTGTTTCTTGGTATGTTTCTTTTGGTGCCACGATCCACTCACTTGCTGGGTTTAATATACAGTCCCTTTGGAACTGGATTCTAAAGGCTCCAATCATAAGTGTTCAAGTGGTGGTTTACGTGTTGGTGTGCTACCCATACTGATTTTACTCCTCGATGCCTTATTCCAAACGTGCGGTGTTGATTCATGGGATTTAACAGAGCGTCGCCCTGTTGTGCAGCCAGGGGCAAGCAACGAAGCATCAGGTTTTACATGGTGTTGCTTCAAAATACTTAGGTAAGCGTAGGTCCTTTGTACAAATCCATGCTCAACCTCAACCCAGTCACTGTCCCAGCGCACCACAGTGAGGTCAAAACATAAGATTTGGCGGTACGGTCATGCCACGGTCTGTCCGACGCAGCAGTCAGCGCACAGCGCAGAGATTTCCCCTGGTGTGCTCAAAAAAAGATGCCACACTGTTTGAGGTGTCGAAGAGGACCGCCAGAAATTGGGGCCAGTGATGGTGCACCTCTTGAAGCACAAGTTGCATTCCCTCCTCAAGGCCAAGGATCTGGTGGGGTACCGGTTGCTGCTGAACACGCAGATTCGCGGTGCTTGAAAAGCTGGAAAGGCTTGCTTTCGTTTCATGTGTGTGTTTCATGTGGTTTCAAGCAGTCTTGAAGTGCATATGGCAGAATTGAATTCAACATCCCTGGAGAGTCTTCGGGCAGATTAGGAGTGATCATGAGATGTGAAATGTGTAATGTTGGATCTTGATGAGTAAAAGGGACCCCCCTCAAACAAATGGGGGAGCCTTTATTTAAAAAAAAAGAAACTACCACTAAAACAAATCTGGGTTCCTAGGAGGATTCCTTTTTGGAATTGATTGTAGTATTCATTTTCCTTTCTCTCTTTGTAGTAGTAGTAGTTGTTGTTGTAGTTGTAGTAGTAGCAGTAGTAGTAGTAGTTGTTGTTGTAGTTGTTGTAGTAGCAGTAGTAGTAGTAGTAGGAGTAGCAGTAGCAGTAGTAGTAGTTGTAGTAGTAGTTGTTGTTGTAGTTGTAGTAGTAGTAGTAGTAGTAGTAGAAGCAGCAGTAGTAGTAGTTGTTGTAGTACTGGTAGTTGTTGTAGTAGAAGCAGTACTAGTAGTAGTTGTAGTAGTAGTAGTAGTAGTAGTAGTAATAGTAATAGTAGTTGTAGTTGTAGTTGTTGTAGTAGCAGTAGTAGTAGGAGTAGTAGTAGTTTTTGCTGTTGTTGTAGTTGTTGTATACTCATCAATACCCTCAGCAAGCCAACCATTGTCTTAGTAGTATTAAGAATTACGCTGTTTTTTTATGTTTCTTCAGGAAAAACTTTGCACAATTGAGGGCCCTTAAAACAAATTCATTATTGAGGATCACGGGCCTTCCTGGTCTACTACCTTGAAAATTTGTTTAGGAGCAATCTTTTCATAAAGGATTGATTAGGGAATTGATGGTTTTGGGAAGCTGTCAGTTTTGAAGAACTATAGAAACCTATACTTATCAATAAATACCCTCAGCAAGCCAACCATTGGCTTCGTGGTATAAAGAATTAGTATGTGTATGTTTCTTCAGGAAAAAAACTTTGCACAATTGAGGACCCTTGAAACAAATTCATTATTGAAGATCACGGGCCTTCCTGGTCTACTACCTTGAAAATTTGTTTAGGAGCAATCGTTTCATGAAGGATTGATTAGGGAATTGATGGCTTTGGGAAAATGTAGGTTTTGAAGAAGAACTATGGAAACCTATACTTATCAATACTCTCAGAAATCCAACCATTGGCTTAGTAGTATTACGAATTATTATCTATGTTCCTAAAGGAAATATACTTAACCCTAATATTTTTCACATAATAAGAATAACGATCCCAAAGAAATTTAGCAAAATAGAGGACCTTTAAAACACAGGGTGTCAAGAAATATTTATCCAACATTATCCACGATGTTCCTTCAATAAGTGAAAGTGATAAGGGCAGTATTTTGCTCCAGGTCTTTCTTCAGTCAACCAAGGATGACCCATCTTGGAGGCTTCAAGGTTGATGTCGTGGACGACGTTGTCCCCTGCTTTGAACCAGATCCCGACTCAAAGCCTGACTCCTTGTCGGTCATCGTATCGCGATTCTTCTATCAGATTCTTGGTTGACAAGCGTGACATCTCCTTCAATGTCTTTTTGGACTTCCCCCCTCTTTGGAAGGAGTCCTAGTCCTAGACTGGCTGAGTGAGTTTGTTGTCAAATACCTAGCCTGTCCATGCCTGTCATATTTTTAGGCTGCATAACTACTTGGACTTGTTGCGGAAAAAAACAAGTTCTACCATTTCTACCATTTGTTCATGCTTCTTGTACCAGGAATGGCTTCAAAGGAGTCAACGATGTGGACCGTGCCGGCTGGTCACCTCTCCACTATGCCGCATTGAATGGAAATCCACAGTTGATTCAAGGCTTACTGGAGCAACGGGCAGATCTGAATTGCAAGACCCACAAAGCTGCTGGTTTGCACTACCTTGGTTTTTTGGTTCCTCCATGTTCCTCCTCCATGTAGTTAACGTGCTCCCATCCCATCCATTAGTCCGTGTCACCGTCCAGCAAGGACCAACCAATCATTGGCATGCACGGCCACGCGTCTGCACTGGTCATCAGCCTTTTCTTCAAGCAAAACAAGGTTGTGCGCTTGTTGCTGGAAGCTCGGGCCATCATGGACGGAGGCCTGCATCCTCCGATCTATTGTGCGGCCAGGGCAAGCAACTCCGAAGGTGTTCGCTTGTTGTGCGAAGCCAGCTGCAACATCCACGCAAGGGATTTGCATCTCAGCCTTCAGCCAACAAGTTCTTTGCTGCATACATTTGAAGAGGGAAAAGCAGACAAAGCATCAAGAACTGCATTGAAGGTTTTTATAAGACTCTTATATGTCCATGTAGAAGTGCATCAAAATCATAATATAATAGTATATAATATATTGCTATATTGCTGTTTTACTACCATTATTATATGTTATTTAAATGCCATATGATGAGTCACCCATAGCCACCCCTCCCCCGAAAAAAGCAAACAAGGGTTGGTTTTGGGGCTCAATATGTACTGTAGGTATACTGTAGATGGACCCATGGAGTTTGTTGGTCAGTTCGGACAAGAATTTGAAGAGAATTCAACTGAAAACCACGGAACCACGGGCCTGAATGCGCTAGAGCCGCTAGAGGTTTGCACCAGTTTTTTGATATGCGTCACCAATGAGGCACTTCATCACTTGGAGCGTGCTCCCCTCCCAAGTCTCATTTTCATGGACAAAATCCTTCGGAGTCTACCACGGGAGGGCATTCCCCATTCTGAGCTTCTTTTCTTCTGGCGACGGGTAACGGGTAACGGGACAGGAATTCTTCAATCGTCGCAGAGACGACCAAAACAAGAGTGGCGAACACTGGGGATACGAACCACTTGAGACATCACACTCATCAGGTACACTCACATCACACTCATCAGGTACACTCACATCACACTCATCAGGTACAGACATATGATATGGGCTTGTTTTTTTTTTAGGTGTCCAGTTTATGTAGGGCTGGGATGTTCGACTTAGGCGAAGCATACCCCCGAAGCACACCCTGAAGCATACCCTCTGAAAATGATACTGTAGTCTTCACACTGCGCAAAGCATACCCCGAAGCATACCCCCGAACCTCCGAAGCATACCCCATAGTCAAACATCCCGGCCCAGGAACCTTAAAACAATACAAACCCATATGGTTTTCTTCTACGTGGAGTTGTTCACTCGTGCTGCGAAAGGGATCTCAGGCCAGGCCATGCCCCCCCGTCACGGCCATGCGAATTCCGCACAACAGCACGGTCACCATGCTTCGTTCTGTGACTGCCGCACGGTCACGTGGCCGTCTCAGGTACGATGTCTCAGGCTTTGAAGCTGCCGCCATGAACGGAGCTCGTACTTCCATGGATGTTTTGGCTGCGGCAGGTGCCCTGGAAAGCGCCAACATGGGCAATGTGCTTTTTTGGTCGCCGCTTGTTCGCACTTGAGGAAGTGTCACGACATGATGTTTTGAGGAAGTGTCACAAACCGGAGATCGTTGGTTTGGTGTTCTACTTTCCTTGCGCAAACCATGACTGTCCCTGCAAAACTGGCTCTATTCTGGAAAAGCAACCGCAATCGCATGGAATTGCCAATGAACAACTAAGGCAAGTCTTTCGGGGAGGTCAGCGGGAGACTTGGCCGATTTTGTGTCAACAAAGTGGACGTTCGACCAACAGTTGTTTCAACAAAAACAGTACTGTTTTGCAAATGTCTTGCACATGATTTTGTTCGCTTGATTCCCAACTGTTTGACGTGGCATTTGATGGGGCTCCTAACATAAAACATGCATGTTCGGAAGCGTCTCTTGCACTTTCATGAATTGCACGATTGTCAAACCTTTGTACAAGAGCTGAAGGCACATCGGTAATTTTTTCGATCGAATGTGATTTCCAGTTGAGGAGATGGTCCAACATTTGCTGGATTTGCGGGCTGATGTGAACTATCAGTACGGTTGGCCATCCCTTCGGACCACCTTTGGGCAGTTTGTGGCCCTGAACACGCTGAAGTACCGGCTGGGCAACCGAACCCGGAACCCCCGACGCTGCTTTCACGGAGTGGAAGGGACACCACTAATGATGGCGGTGATCGCCGGGGAATACGAAGGAGCTGCTGCCCTGATTGCAGCAGGAGCAGACATCAATATCCGCAATGGGCGGGGGGTCACTGCGGGCGATCTAGCACAAGGATTGGCTGTGCCAGATTTCTTAGCGGAGGGTCTTCTTGGTCGGCGAGCAGAATGTGAGAGAATCCTCTCAATTTCACTCGCAGGCAGCCTAGTAGAAACCAAGCTTTGATGCAGCCATTCCAAGCTCAAGGCTTCGATGTTTCTTTGTTTTCAACTTTCTGTCATTTCCATCAAAGAGTGAAAGGACCTTCGGATCCGCGTCTCAAGCCTGTTAGTTTGAGCGGCTTGTGGATATGTTATATGGTTTTGGACGCGTCTTCAGATGTTCTCCCAAGCACCTCACTATCTTAGTGATAAGACAGAACATCAACAAAGTGGAATTTGTCAGTCATCGCCATGGTTTTCTGTCGTCAGAAACACTTACTGTCGTCAGAAACCGGTTGGCACGAGTTCGCCTCATTTCCGGCCAGCAAACTTGGGAAGGGTACTGAGAGACTCCAAAAAGACTGGAAGTCTGGCCTGATGGTGCCTACACTCCATGCGAAACTAGCATTTAACCACGACCAGGTTACCTTAACCACGACCAGTTTACCTTAACCACGAGAAGTCTCCTTAACCACGACCCCAGGTCCTTGCGAGCCTACATTGGGGTGGTTAACCCCAGGTCAATGGCCTGCTGTTGTTCCAGTCCCATGGATTTGGAGGAAAAGCACCGCTCGAGCTCGTTGTCTTTCTTTCGGCACGGCACACCGTCCCACATATCACGGGGGGGATTGATTCACGCGGCGGAAGTATCTTCCGAAAGAAAGGAAGATCACAGAGGCCCCGAACTACTTTTGAAGCATTGTTTATGAAGCAAAATTAGGAAACAGAGTCTTATAGTTTGTTAGGTGTTTGAATATTGATTTGTGCTTCAGCGTGAAAGTCCGGCACGTCCACATAAGTGGTGTGCCAGAGACCCCAGACCCCCACCGCCCATGCGCACCGAGTTTTGCGGCCGCCATGTCCAAGTTTCGACTGGTTCACTGGCTGCATGACCTTCCTTGGACCATCAAATCCCACTTAGGCAACTCATCCAATGTGTGGTTGTCGTCAATGATTGCACCAGAAGACAAGCAAGATCAAGCAAGTGTATACTGACTGGAGGAGATTTACTTTTTGCTGTCGATTTGTGCTGTCCATCTACGCTATCTTGGTTTTGCTCAGGGTGATGTTTATTTTCCCCATGGGTGAATCCCCTTCATAGGTTTTATGTGTTCCTGGCTTCCTGAACAGCAAATCCAAGCGATTGCAGACGCCTGCCCATGCTGCTTCAGGCACTTCTTTTTCCGGCTCTCTGGCGTTTGGCCGGGTGTTTTTTCTCCTTGACGCCCAGTGATAACATTGAAGAGTTTCAATGATGAGTTTTCTGGCCAAAAGCATCCAAAGCATCCAAGTTTCCTTTCTAGAGGGGGTAAACCATCTAAAAGAAATTGACCCCCCCCCCCCCCCCCCAAGCAGTGGTGGATCAAAGCCCTTTTATCATACTGAACAGGCCATCTAAGGCCCAAGTGTTCCGGAAAAAAACAAAAACATCTGCACTCCTCGCCCTTTGGAGCGTAGGGTTGGGGCAAGGTGACCAACTGGATCGGAAGATCCGTCTTGTCCTTAAGACCTTAAGAGTTGATCAGCTTCAATCGTTCAAGAGCAAATGATGCGAGGCACATATCATATATATATATATGTTGTTTTCCTTTTTCAAGCAGGGGGGCTCCTGCTACCGCACATGGTGATATGAACAAGCATTTTGGCCCACCAATGCATTTGGTCGACTTTCGGGTAGCATCATGGGGCGTTTCAGGTCGTGTCACCTGCCGATTTCGGTTGAGCTCACCGCCCCCCAAAAAATGGTGTCAGCTTGCAACCGATTGCACTGTATAGGTCGCTTCTTTCATCCTGGACCGGCCATAGCCGCAAAAAAGGGCCAGGAAGCGAGCCACTCGGGAATCTGGAGTCTTTATTAAAGGACATGTTGGAAGGTTGGGGCAATGATTATGCTGAACAAGCACAGACACATAAGGCCATTGACAGTGCAAATGGGAAATGCATGGGTTCATGCGTATCCACGTCAACATGCGATCCGGCAGCAAAAAGGCGTACCCTTGCAAAGGTTCATACGCATCCAGAACATGGTAATAACTTGCTTTACCTAGCTTCGGTCCTTTATTAGGGGTTGCAGGAAATGGCAATCGTCAGCTCCTGTGTCGGTAAAACAAAATGTAAAAGACATCATATATGTTTGATAAAGATCTTTGACCCTCTAAGAAAGATAAAGAAGATACACATATTGTATCAAACATAGTGGCGGAAGTGGATGGAACAGACCCGTGGCGCCTCGGGGTTGCTCGGGTCTCACCAGGGGTCGCACCTGGGGCAAATTCCGTTCCGCGGAAAGGAGGTATACATGGATTCCATTCCAAAACACCAAAACAGCCGCAACAGTTTCGCAACAGCTTCGTCAATAGTGGGCAAAACTTTGCGCCTGTGCTGAGAAGTTTTGTCATGTTTATCAAACCATCTCCACTAATTAGCATCATCATCCATTGCAATCCTGAAAATCAGAGGATCACCCAAAGCTAACTGGAGGATTTGAGGTTGGATACCATTCTACCATTCCCTACTCTACTACTGTGCTTTGTATTCTTCCATTCTTCTATAGTCAGCCCGTGTGATTCCCTCCCCGCTCGTGACGATATTTCCAAGAAGTTTGACAGGGTCATTTCGTTCGAGGCAGTCACAGGGCTTGCCAGCAGAGGTTGAAGAACCCTATAGACTATTCTATAGGTACCACTGTAGGGTCCTATAAGGTCACTTAACCTCTAGGTGGAGAATCAAACAGTGCTTGTTTGTCCGTTTCGGGGCTGAGCACGGAAGACTGAGCGGAAGACGATGGGGCAGCCAAAACCGCGTCGTGCTACCTCTCTCAAGGCTTCCAGGAAGTTAAAAGCACCCCTAGCCTTCCAAGACAGTTCTAAAAATGGTTTACCTGGTTTTTGTAGTGTAAGTAAAATCCAATGTCTCAGGATTCGAGTCATTGCATTCATAGTGGGCCGGGAATCATGGGGGCACACTCATGATGAGTATCGAGGAGGTGGTTATAGGTTGGTTGATTCTTTGAATCTTTTTTGACTAAGCTCGTAAGGATTTGCAGCATTTACATTCTACCACTACCATTGTCAACCAATACCAAGTAGCGCAAAATTATACCAGACCTTTTTTTCTGCCAATCGTGGGACCCTGTTCCTGGGTCGGGCACCAAAGAATCAACCGATGCTCCATTTGGAGGCGTTGTCCTTGAGGACCTGGCGAATCAACAGTCGACTTGGCCAAATTTTGTTTGGAAGCCACCTCAGAGAGAGAGGTTTAACTCAACAACTCAACCAGGGGGATGTTTAGGTCTATTATCAAAAATGTCCATGACGTTTTGGTGTGATTTTTGTCAAGAGCTTGTCAGTTTTTGCACCGTATAGAACCATCGTTGACGAGTTTGAATCATTCTACTCCTGAGACCGTTTGAAGGGGTCCCGCCTGCACAATTTAGGCATAAATGAAATATTAAACAAACTCGTGCTGGGATCTCTGGGTAGGTGTGGTAAGTCAAGATCCGCGTAACCGACCTGTATAGATTCAGATGATATGTATATTATTATATATATATGTACATTTTTGGTAGCATTATATGTATCCAGAATTTGGTAGGAGCTGTGTAAAGCAGCAGGAAACATGACTCCGAAACCAAGATTGTGTCTCAACATGTTTGAGTTCCGATTTCTTTGGTTCTTTGGCCGATTTCTTCTGATTCGAACATTCAAAACCAAGCGCCCGTGGCACGTGAACCATCAGCTCGTTGATCAATCCCAAGCTCGATCGTCTACGATCTCAGGTGATTGCATGACGAAAAGCTGAAGATCAAAAGCTGAAGATGCAGATTCCTAGATGGATAGGACTACCAGACACCCGAAATGAGACACCTACTTGCAGACTTCTAGAAGAATTGTAGAAGGAAACTTCCCTAGATAGATAGGACTACCCCCCATCTACACCTCCTTCAAAGAACTCAAGTTTTGGAGTGATCAGCTAGTTTCTGTGTTCGACCATCAGTGATATGAGAGACTGATGAGGCAACTGATTCGATCTGCTGCGTCGGACGCCTTCGACGGGACGTCCTCGGGTCCCGTGAGGTAGACCGACCGAGACCGAGACCGAAACGGCCGAGGTCAACACGTCTCGACCCGGGTTGAGCAGGGACAGCGGGTTCAGGGATTCCACACCGAAAGTTTCAACAGGCTGTATCAATCAAGGTAGTCCTACTTGTAGCATGGAAGAGCTCGACGTTGCTCGGTGGTTCTTGCTGAATAGGACTGGTCATAAAGGGCCCTCAGTTCGGATGAGAAGAAAGACACATTGCAAAGTGGTTGTCCTACGTCCTACTCAAATTGGGAGAATTGGCCAACTGGAAGATGGTCAGATCAAATTTTAGAGTCCACTCCATCATCCCCAATCCATTCTTGAGAGTCAAAACTACCAGCAGTTCAGTGCCATCCACTGACTTAGGGACCAAGCACCACCCCTTTGTAACTCCTGGTGTCCTTTTCGATCTAGTTTGCACCACTGCGATGTCCCTTGATGTGCGCTGACTTTGCCAAGAAGAATTCATGGGTCGCCCTGGGTGCCTCTGCGTTGGTCAGAGCATCAAGCATTGGAAGATATTGGACCTGGAAGATTCATATGACATAATGACGAAGTGCTTACGTTATAGTAGCCATTGATGTCACCAACAGCCCTTTATTCAGTCTAGTAACTGACTAGTAACGTAACATATTCATTATCAATAGGTCAATTATAAGAGTGTCAATAGGTGTATACGGAAAAGGGTGCCCGCGTCCGCACTTACTGTAGATGTTCTGGCGTTTGGCACCGGTGCCACGGCCACCGGTGCCATGCCCAGCTGTGGCAGCTGCGTGGCCGAAAGCGCCTCCGTTGCGGCATCCGATCCGATCGGGTGCAGCTTCCTTCACTGGAATGGACCAGGTCGTATCATACACCCTGGTCGAAACGACTGAAAACGATCGGTTATTTGGAGCCGGGAGAAGCACCTGGCTGAACATCTCCTTGACTGGGGAAGCATTGGTCATCAAGCCATGGGGAAGACTCATTTGCTTGAAGGATGGGAGAGACGATGAAACATGGCCTTTCACCAATGGAGTTTCCTTGGCCGGTTCTTGTGCCCGGCCCCTCCGGCCCTTCCCCTCTTGGTCGTATCCCGTCCAGGTCGACGCTTTATTTGATTTGGCTCCAGAACCTTTGCCTTTGCTACGCAAAGCCGCGCCACCGCGGCCAAGCTTTGCATCAGTCTCTTGGAGGGTCTCCGCGTTGACCGTTTTGGACCCAGGAACTGCAGCACCGGAACGCGCTGATTTCTTCGGAACTCGACCAGGTCCACTTCGAGAGTGCCCATGAGTTCCCTTCAAAAAGGGTTGCTTACCTACAGACGTGACCTGAACTAGGACCCTACAGGGGTACCTAATAGGATAGATAGGATAGTCTATAGTGTTCTTCAACCTCTGCTGGTAGTTGCTTCTTGGGACCGGCAGCCCATGAGTTTATTCCACAGCGGTCCCTCCGTCAGCCTGGTCCCTTCGCCGACGTGGTCCGTGGTCCTCACGGCTTGGGGGCCCACGGGTCTCCAATACAAACCACGTAACTGGTTGACGGGTGCCAGGCGTTGACTACTTGTGACGGGTCGGTGAAGCGTTGTCTTTTTCTCACAGGATGGGTACAGAGTCGACATGGCACAAAGCGAACTTCGGAGTTTGTTGAGCTTTGGACATGAAGTGTTCTGAAGCGACCACGAAATGGATTCGTCCAAAAGTACCTATAGTGGATACTCGTGATGTTTAACCCCATATGAACGAGGTCTTACAATGCCATGTTTGGGGAGCTTTTATGCAACAGTCTTCTTTACTTAGACTTGCCCGGCTTCAGCGAATCCCTACACGACTCTATGAAGTGCCCATACCAGGCAGCCCTGCTCAGGTCATGAGGCGCTTTGCAGCCACTTTGACGTTCTTTACCGTTGCCTCGGCCTCCTGTGTGCCTCGTTTGGGGTAAGGCACATGGTGGAGTGAGTTCAAAGGTGGAGAACGCTTGGCATGTGGCAAGGGCAGGTTGAGTGGTGAGCATTTGCCATTTACCATAATGTTTCCATGACCATAGATTGCACACATTGCGCACATTGCAAACATATATTTGTATATATCTTCAACCCATCTCTTCCCCTGTTTGCCATGTGCAATCACAAATATAGTCAAGGGAATAACCTTGAATAATCTCAAGTTCTCCCGGAAATATATTCCTAATCCATGATTGAATAGTTTATGAGGGCTGAACTAATAGAAAATTGTTTGTCACGTTTATTGCTTTTATTGTTTGTCTACAGTAGTTTCTATGGTTGAGCTACGATGTCACTTTAAGAAACGTTAGGATCCTTGCTTAAGCTCTTCAGAGGCTTTCCTTGATTTCTAGAACTCTGACCTACTACTACTACT
>CAXAMN010026973.1:108504-135112 GCA_963970005.1 Durusdinium trenchii
ACACCCACACCCACACCCACACCCACACCCACACCCACACCCACACCTACTACTACTGCTACTACTACTACTGCTACTACTACTACTCCTGCTGCTACTGCTGCTGCTGCTGCTGCCCCTGCCCCCGCCCCCGCCCCTGCCCCTGCCCCTGCCCCTGCCCCTGCCCCTGCCACTGCCACTGCCACTGCCACTGCCACGACGACGACGACGGGGAAAATATCTACGTGTGGTGGGTGTGGCTCTATAGTCACTCTCCTTCAATGGTTTGCCAGAGAAGAGGTGGGGGACCCTTTAAGCATAAATATGTAAGATCCAACCTTGTCCAAATTTTCTATAGTAATAGAAAGGCTGACTGGTGCTTAGTAGAGAATGAGGGAAGTTTCGCCCCCAATAGAGATTCCTTTGGATCCAGCCACCCTCATTCCCTACGAGTCGCACCAGTCAGAAGGCCCTGCAAGGTCGGCTGGTGCTTTGTTGGGCTGATTTGCCAGATCCTCAGCTCCCGAGGCCGAGGACCCTTCGTCTCCCACGTGCGCGGCACGTTCCCGTGAGCTTCTGCAAAAGCATGCGAGTCTCAAAGGTGCTGGCATTCAACTTGAGGTGCCGCTGGGTGGGCAGATGGCGTAGTACATGTCTTTATTTCTTGCTGGGTTCTTTGTTTGGTCTCAGGCAATGTAATCTGAAGCAGGTGTTTGCGAAAGATCGTCATTTGATGGTGCTCCGAAGAAGTTTCAAGCACTTTCCTCCAAATAAAAACATGTTTGGCTTCTGAGCCCCATGAAATCAATCTCAAGGTGCAGTTTTGCAGGGGGACATGCGCAAAAGGGATGTTCAATGGACATCGTATCACAAAATGCAGGAACAATGCGGCCAGGGTCCAGGCTGGTGTTATGTGTTGTGTTCTGAAAGGTTCTCTTGGTTTAGGGCTTGTGAACCCAGGTCACCGACCCAATCCTGCGACTTGGCAACATGGATGTGAAGCCGGTGCACCCTTCTCATTTGCATAGGTGTTTTTTTGTTCGGAGTCATCCTAGGCAGATATCAGCAGATCAACACCGCCGCACCACAGCAGAAATCAAACTAGTCTTGTAAGAATAAACCCTGATGTAGATGTAAATCCCTGAGATCTGAAAAAAAAACCTGACACAATTCCCAGTCTTTTATAGCTTTCACTCTCTGTTCACTCCTCACCTCGCCCCTCGTCCCTCCACTTCACCACTGTGTTCGCCGCCGCTCCGTCCGGTCCGGCGCGGCTCTTCGGAGGCCTCGCGGATGATGAGCTTCGAGGCCTTGCAGCAGAGGACCGAGGAGTCGTTGCTCGGACGGAGAGGGCACCGCGATCGGAAGGAGAATGGAGGGGAGACGGATGGGAGGAAAATCTCAATGAATGCATGCAAAAGTTCAAGTTGTATCCGATTATTTCATATTTGTTCTATAGTTTTGTGCACAAAATTTAAAGCCTTCTTTTTTCCTCCACCTGATATCCAGATTCCAAACAGGAGGACCTACTAAAGAAAGCAAGAGTTCCTGGAGTTCTTCAGCAAAAATCATAACAGAGCTGGTTGATGCAGACTGTGGCCCACAGGCCCTCAGGTGTAAACTCTCATGTTTAATCCTTCACCAGCTTTTCCGGCTTAGAGCTCCTGTTGTGTTTTTCATCGGATTGCCCAATCTTCCAGATCGAAGGGTTCCCTCCACCAGAAGACTTGTGGGTGAAACTCATCAGCATCGTCATCACCTTTGCAACATCCGGGGTCCCGGCGCGTTTTTTTGCCAAATCGCCGCAGCCCAACTCCCCTCTCAGGTATGCCTATGCAAGGAAGTTGGCCTCTCGTAGCAAGCTCTTGGTCGAGCAGGTGCGGGAGTCTATGGGTTGACAAACGCAACAAGATCACAGCTTGAAATTCTGAAGAACCGTTTAAGTCTTGGTTGCCTTTAGAGACTGACTTCTTCCAGTGAGCCGATGGCGCAATCTTGTTTCCATGGCATTTCCCGAAAGAGCCAGTCAATTGAACAACCAACACAACATGCGTACCTCCTCCATAATGGATTCGTTGTTTAGAACCAGCCACAAGGGTGCCGCCATGGCAATTTTGCCACAATGTTGCCGCAATAAAAGACTAAAGTATTGACGAAACACAACAACAATTCATCCCACTTTGGTGATGTGCATTTTTTGGTGTGCCTTGGAAGGCATGCTCGTCACATGCTTGCACATGAAAAAACAAAATCTGCAACTTCATCAGGACTTGCGCCATCACGCTCGCTCGATGCTGGTGAGCTACCGCCGTGAGGCTCGTGTGACTCATGAGCTAGTGGGTCCATGATTTCTGAGAGGAGTGTGAGAAGAGGCAGGGAACTATAGCTAAAGTGCTAACGAATATTGGTCAGGAATTGGTGAAACAAACGGTGGAAGGTGTTGAACAAAGGCAACCTAAGGATTCAACAAAAATAGACTGTAGATTTACGCGGATTTACGTAGATCAACATATGCAGAAGACACGCCAATGGTAGACCAAATGTTGTTGGTATCGCAGCCAGCTTGCTGGAACCATTTGTACCAGATGGAACATCGGGTGTTGCGAGTGGTAGAAAGCGTAGTGAGGATCTCTCGATGCGAGGTCTAAACAGGATCAACCCATGGTGAACAGGTGAAGTGTTTGGATCCTCGATCGGATCGTGACATGTTTGGATTCGAAAGGGCGCCAACCAGGACATCCACCAACAGCTGAAAGGAAGAGATGCTGCATATGCAGCTGTGTGTGCAGAGCCCCAGAAGTTCAACTCAATGACTTACCCACTGACTTCTTTGGCCAAGCAGCCACCATACCATGCTACCATGCTACACCTGGTGTTCTTTGGATCGAGCTTGAGCCTCCTTTTGCCCCAAAAACACCTCTCCACCTGATCGAAACGGAAGAACCACCTCGAACTTCTGCCGAACCCTCTCGTTTCCGCTCAGAGCACGTGTGTCGAGAACGCAGCCCCTTGTCCGCATGAAGAATCGATAGTTCATCAACGGATATCAACGGGTTCTTGTATGTTCTACCTCCTGAGGAGGTGGTTGGAGCGCTAGGGCTCTAGGGCATATGGTTTAATTGAGAGAGAGAGAGTCTTGAGATGATTTGGGCCTGGACATCTGGATGGGGAATGGTTGGCCCTGTGCTCATGCAGGTATGTGATAAAGGAGGCCAAGAAGACTGAGGATGTATATATAACCCTTGGCCCTTGGCAGTTCTCGAAAGACTCGCAAGATAAGAGCTAGTTTTGTTATGTTTGGGTTGCTTTTCAGCGAAGGATGGCTGGGTGGCTGGGAGGCTGGGAACCACTCGTCACAGAAACTCATTTGGTTCGGCTGCATGTTGAGGGCTGCATGCAGCATGCAACCCTCGAGTTTTCCTAAATCCCAATACTGTAACCCTAGGGGCCTACGGCTCCAAGTACCTTCTAAGAAGGTGTTTGGGCCAGGTTTGGAGGGTCCTCATACCTTCTGAAGATTCACTTGGAGCCCTAGGTTAAGCCTTTGACCTGTCTTGAAGTGTGTTGAACCAAGGATCGTGCTTCGTATCGAACGGGTAGACACCATTTAAAGCCCCCATCAATGGAGACGGAGCAGAGTTTGGACCTGACAGGCTGAGCATACCGAGCGTACCCTACCTACATCTACTTGGGTGGTACCGAGTCACAGTCCCACCTGAATTAGGGGAACGGTTAGAGTCGCATGGTGTTGAAACCCTGTATTTTTTGGGGTCATGGGATCAGCTGGGGGGACCATATCCTGAATCAGTATGGCCATATCACCTTATGAAGGGACCCTGTACAGTACTGTATGTAACAGTATATTATATATATATGAGTTAGGTTAGCCTCATTCTTCAGGGTCAAGTCTAAATATATACATTATATTAAGTTACACTCCCCTTAGAATCCTAACAGCATAGAAGTTATACAGTAGAAGCATGTAGAAGAATGTAGAAGCATGTATATAGAATCCTTATACTAGATATAAGTTATATACCCCAAACACTCCATGGGACTGCCATATATGCTTACATTGAGGTGGTTGTTTTTGGGGGGGTCAATTGATCGGCAGTCCTATGGCAGTGCCCGTGTCTGGGTACAGACACTCTCTGTGTAGCAGCACTCTCTTCTCTCTTCGACGGGGACCGGAGTGGGGACCGGTCCTGTTCGCGATCGAGGCGAATCACTTCAATGATTTTATCCACTCTTCGGGCCTCATCCACGAGCTCACCAGTAGCGAGATCACCAGCTTTGAGGCGAGATGACCGTGGCAAGCGGAGAGGTGAGAGCTGGGCCGATGGTCCACCGGGACGGAAAAGCGGACTGGAAGATTGGACGAGTTACACCAAGACTCTTGTGGGAAGATTGATGTTTGATTGTGCTGGTGGCCGTTGGTGGGTGGTTTTGGGATGGGAAGAGGGTTCTATAGCTGCTGTTCTTATGGAGATGATGAGCTTGGACGACGGTTGGAAACCATCTTGATGGTAGCGCGTGCCGCACTCTTCCGCCAAGTCCAAGAAGCCAGGTCAAGAAGGCAGCCAATACATGGTCCACACGATGGAAGCAACATGAAGCTTCCAACATCTAGGCAGAGAAGCGGCATGCGCAGTTGAGCCTCAGTGCAAGAGAACAACATGGCCAAGCCCTGTAAGAACAACGACAACGAATCCAAATAAGAACAGTGTTTTGCAGGATCATTTCCGCAACCACCTTGTACACTTGAAAAGAACATACTGTAGCACAAAAAGATTCTTGAGTGTCAACGGCCCTCATCGGACCACCACCATGGGCCATGGCGTCAACCCTACTCTCGGTGTTGGTTTCAAGCATTTTTGGCAATATAATGTAGTGCGTTTGCTGGCCATCGACCCCTTCTATAGTCCAGCACTCCATTTGGAGGCCTTCGTGTTATTGGTATTCCATTCTGATCTTCCGGTTGTGTTGCCGTTTTGTTTCTGCCTGCAGGAGCGCGTGCTGGAGGAGATGGAGATTTTGTGCAAACACCATGCTTCTAGGCCACAGGCGATTCTCGTGAGCCAGACTCGGAGGGACCCCTGACAGACTGGTCGGATTTCTTGATGGCATTTGGACTTCTTTCGAATCAGTCGATCGCTACAGATCCGACATGAGATGTTAACTTTGGGGGAGGCTCCATGTGGTGGTTCTGGTTTCGCGGATGCTGCAGTGGCACAATCTTGTTATATGAAAGACGTAGCCAGGCCGGAGCCCTCAAGATCCTCAAGAATGTGGACATCCTTTGGGTCAATGAACTGGGGCCTGCAGAGATATGATATACTATATATAATATGACATATCCCTAGAAGTCCAAAGACTATTGTTTGACCGGCTCAAGTAAAGGAATTTCCCTTTCAGGTCCCTTAAAGACAATTATTTTTATTGTCTTTGACTCCCAGGGATATGATTATCCATAATTTTTGAACACACTATCCCGAAGCCCACAACAATAAAGCTCAACTAGTAACTAAAGCCATTGGATGCCTGATCACAAACAAAAGGGATTGAATCGTGATTCCCACCAGAGTTGGGAGAGATGCACAGGAAGGGTTGGTTTATGAAAGGACAGGGCTCCCAATATAGTAGGTTTTGACACCCCTTGGCAACCTGCGCTTTGTTCACAGAATCCTGTTCCACCCAATTACTTCAGGTTCCGTCAATAGTGGAACTTATATATATATACCTTAGGGATCCAAGTACCTTGTCAGAAGGTGATTGGAGACTGTTTATGTAGGCTTGGAGGGCCCAAGTACCATCTGAGGTTCCTTATGTGGATCCCTAGGGATATATATATATATATACTCGTTTAACATTTCACTGAAGGCTTGTGGGACAGACAAAGACACACAGAAATCAAAGGAGTCATGGAGACCTCGTTCCAATTTCGCCTTCTGCAGCTGATGAGCCTCCTTGAGAACCGACGACCCTCCTAGGCCACGGACACCATCCCTGACGCCGCCGCACAGGCGCACCGGGGGATGAGTGACTGATCAAGCTTGTTGTGGAACCAGTTCCCTCAATGTTCTTTTTTTGGTTGTGAGGAGGCAATAGAGAGAATAGAGTTGGTTGAGAATGCAGCATTCTGCTGGGCCCACCTGGCCGTTCTTCCAAACAATGTCATTGTTGGATATGTGATATGTTTGTTTCTTTGATTTTTTCTTGGTGCCGGAGATCGTTTTCTTTGCAGGACCGGTCGGTGACCCACCAGACCGTTCGACTGCGGCGCGCGCAAGGCCAACGTGTGGCTGGAGGATTTCGTTCAGACCTTGCGCGTGGCTTGGATTGAAGGGACCGCGGCGGTGTTCCGGACAGAGAGCAGCTGGAGGATCGATTTAAAGACTCGGTTTCCGAGCTCGTTGATGGTAAGGGCCGGACCTCTAAATGGCAAAGGTCTAGCTTCACGGGATCAACATGTATATGTGCACACTATATCTATATAACTGGAATAGTAATGGAAGATCCACAATCCGAGGATATCAAACAGGGAATGTTCCACTTCCATGATAGTTCCAGGGTACTGTATACAATTTGTCAAAGTCCGGCGATCACCGGGCTTTGAGTGCTTTGCATCCGAGTTCCAGCGTGTCAAATCGTCCGCTCCCAGGATGAGCAGCCAGTTCTGTCCGAGAGGCTCTTCCAGCTACTCGAGGCCGCGGCGCACACGTTGCGTAGAAACCGCCCAGCACGCGGCGTGAGCAACCAGCTGTTCGGATGTAGAACGATGAAATCATTTGCAGTAGTCAATCATGATCAATGCCTGTTTGTTACACTTTGTGTTTTTGTCACGTTGCTTCACACCTGATCTCAGTTCCAATCCACAAACAACCTTTGACACCCAAAGCGCACCGGTTCTTGTGCAAACGTATTTGGTTTTTGGTGCCCACCGGCGTCCGTGCCACGGCTAACGCTTCCAGGGAGAGAGCGGCTTCACTGTGGAGTTCGGCGCTTGGCTGCGGAACTTCTCGCAGCTGGATCTTCAGCGCCGGACCGGCATCAGGCAGATACAGCGGTCGATTGGTTTCAGAGGTTTGATGGCACGCAGAGGTCGAGGAGGTCCTTTTGGTGAAGCGGACTCTTCTGGTGACCCTCATGTCTGGGCTGGGCTAGAGGCGTATAGACCCTAGGGCTCCTGACCTTTTCTTCGTTTTCTTTCAGATCGTTTTAGATGGGGTCCATGTAAACCACCGTTCTTGATGATTGTGCCTACTCTGAGTCCCACCTCGTCTCTCGTGGGACTTCGGGTGAGGGCTGGGCTTCTCCCAGCGCATGGTCAGCCTTAGATCGTGGCCTTAGATCACGGTTCCCCGAGGGAAGAAGGCCAATGGTCGTGGTGCAGATGCAATTCCCCTTGAAAAGAGGGTTCGCTCCTTTGGTTCGGAGCACTGTGCAGTTTCTGTAGAGTTAGCAACACGCAACATGCTACCATGTATATATATATATAAATATCAGCGGCATATCTTAAAAATGTCGTCCATGTCCGAAACAAGACGAAGCTCCTGCTCCTTGCAGTACTCAAGTTCTTGAGTTCTTGCTGTTATGACTTCAAAACGTCCAGGCGTTCCCAGTGGCCCAGCACCCAACGGACCTGGTCAGGCACGACAATAGCACCGTGCACGCGTCCTTCCTCCAAACTGATTCTTGGCCGTCGTGTCGGCCCGGCCAGCGCTGCTCCTTCGGAGTCCTTCGTGAGACAAGCATGTCCCCAGACACGACGAATGGGACTGCCATAGGACTGCCGATCAATTGATCCCTTTTCAACCACCCCAATGTAGGCATATATGGCAGTCCCATTCGTCGTGTCTGGGGTCAATTGAGACAACCGTGATTTCGAGGACGGAAAACAGAGTTTGGATCATGACCAGCCAATGCCACGACGTGGGTTTCAGAAGCGGTCGAAACTGGTTGTCATTGAGTGGGATTGACCCCAATGATCGTACCAGATGGGTCGCTGGACATGTGGTTTCACGGTG
This sequence comes from Durusdinium trenchii, assembly GCA_963970005.1. NCBI lineage: Eukaryota > Dinophyceae > Suessiales > Symbiodiniaceae > Durusdinium > Durusdinium trenchii. The sequence goes on from CAXAMN010026973.1 coordinate 116,511, forward strand.
AGTGGTCCTATACTATAATAATGCAGTATCGTATATTATATAATTAGGTCAAACAGTGACAAGTTGCCTCACTAGTTGTCATTGAGTGATAATGTGCTCACGATATTTTTGAGCTCATGCCCAGCAAGTCCCCTTGGCACAATAGCCCATCAACTTTAGGGGTTTTGTCCAAAGAGATTTCTGACCATTTAAACCTAATTACCAGAGGAACTATAAATCGACTGCTAGATTTTTGCTAAATGGAGCCGGCCTATATACAGCAAGCTTGAATTCTGGGAATGAGTTGGTTGGTTGATGCATGCGCCATCCTGAGTGTGGCCTATCAGATTGCAACTTCAAACAAGATCAGGAAGCTTTGCAGGTTAGTTCAATAGACTTCGGTCAGTTGGATTGGAAGTCAAAGTAACACTGGCACAGCGACTGGTGGCCACTGACTTCTCTTGTATCAACAGCAATCCCTCCCCTATAGGAACCATGCATGCCCAACATAAACTTCCAACCGATCGTATCCACCAGTCAAATATAGCAAAACCCACGGTTTGGGGGGACCATCGGCTCCTAGCAAAAGCGAAAGTGGGCAGTCAGAGGCAGATCAAAGAGATTTCGCGAAAAAACACACGCCCAGTCGGTCGGCTGTTTGGACTGAGGTGAGCATCACCGACCAGATCCTCACCCGCTCCTTGCCCGCGTCCTTCGAGTCCCAAGACCAATGGCCTCATTGTCGCGAGATCATCGCCCGCATCCACAACCAAGGCCCGGTGTCGAGGTCGGACCATGTCGGACCGGACCGGGCTTCGTTTTCACGAGCACGAGCGAAAGGCAGGAATTCGAGAGAGAGGCAAGAAGGTTTTCTTGGAGAATAGTATGTGCATGAGCATGTATGAGAGACTAATGTAGCTAAGATTAGCGAAGATCTATGATGATCTATTCCGCATTCGTTCGCAGGAAGCCCCCAAAAACATGACCGTACAAGCGTAGGTTCCTTGCGCGGAACCACTGGTGGGATTAACATCGGGAGCCCTGGTGAGAGATGCAGAGCCCTTAAAAATCAGGGTCACTAACCGGGTAGGCTCATTGAAGATCAAGAAGCCATCATCATTTCAGCCATATTAGCCAATTGGCTAGACTCCAGGGCAAGAAGGTGATCGGTCGGGCGTTGCGCGTTGGTTCTGCAGGTCAATGTGGATCTTGCTGGGCAGCCTTCTCCTGCTTAAGAATAATATTTTTTAGATTTGTTTAGTATATGTTCTTCTCATGTTTTCTTATGGCTAAATCCCCTTGTGGTGAGTGGGTTTCTATTGTTTCCAGGTTCCTGGGACAGCAAATCCAAGGCATTCGGTGCATCTTCTGCACTGGACTCACGCTTGTGACCCTTGGGTCGCAGAGCGAACGACCAACGCGGTGGGTCGAGCTCCGTTCAGCCGTACCCGACCTCCTGAGGCACCTGGAAAGGATCCTGAGCCAACTGTAAGGTGAAGAGTGTATTTCACACACTCCAGGACCCCCAGGACCGGGGTGGTAGACATGGACACTCCTTAACAGCTAAGGGGCTAAGGGACTAGACACCCCGACAGGAGGGTCCTGGCTGTTTCATGCAGACTATGAACATATGGCCGTGTCAAAACCGGAGCGTCAATCCGTAGCTTCACCTCCGTCGTTTGTGATGTTCGGCACCGTGGTCAAACCCCGGTGCCATGACCCAGAGCGAGAACAGCGGTCCATCGTTTGTCAGTCGTGCACCCACATGAAGCTTCAAGCAATTCGATAGACTTTGTTCTTGATAGACATATTATATCAATCCTCTCACCATGGAAACGCACACCGGGATTTATATCATATTATTATTGTTAGTGTTTTGGAACAATTACATTGTTGAGCAGGTGAGCAGTGTTTTTCTGGCGCGCGCCAAAGCACACAGAGTCAAACGCTTCCACAGCTTTGGGATCGACCGGGTCGTCTTAAGAAGAGGTCCACAGAAGAGGTCCACACGTGTGAGAATGTAGTATGTCCTGTATGTATGCTATTTGCCTTTTCATGTCCGTTGTGCTGCGCATGGAGATCATGTTTGGAGTGGGGGTTGTTTTCTCTTGCCGGTGGTAGTGTTTGACGGTTCCTGAGAAAGAGTCTAGGGATTTGGGTCGTCTAAAATTATTGAACGGATTTGATGCAGTCGTTGCGTTCTTTCCTGTTCCACTTTGCTACTACTGCAACTACTTCAGCTTATGAGAGCCGCTAGTCTATGTGGCTCATGAATTCTGCCCTGATTCGCATCCAAATTCGCACCTGCCTGCAGCCCTGCATCAACAATGTAATTATCTGCCTCAATGTTGTTCTACGAAACCAGCATGCTCAGCATTGCTTTTTGGATAGCCGTTCATGAAGGTTTTGGAGTTTTTATACATTTGAAGGGCCTGGGCAGTCACAAGCCGCCCAACTTCATCATTTCCTGGAGTCACAAAGGGGTGCCTATTGGAGGTTAGGGATGCCCATTATCCACTCACTTAGGGACCAAACACAACCCCTTTGTGACCCCTGGTTCACAGCTCTACTTAGACCAGACCCCTTAGGCAAGAATCTCTGCTCAACTTCATTTGGGCAACAAAACATATGCCCGCTTTTCGCCGTTCTGCACGTGCATTGTCTTATAGGAGGCAGAAGCAGGATGAAAAGACTTTGGGAAAACCGATGCTGGCCACATGATGCCATCATCCATGGTCCCAATCAGGTGAAATGCATGCCACTCACCCCAAGTCCGGCGGCAATTCCCTGGTCCGGCCGAGCTAGTGATGGTAGGGTTTCGGGGGGACGTTTGAAAGCCCTGGTTGTGAGGTGTTCATCATCACTATGGGAATTTCTGGAACCAGCAGTGGGTGGATCCTTTATATATATATATATACCAAAAAAAAGAGCAAGAACGCCTGCAGGGGACAAGAATATCGTTTACCTATAATCAAGGTTTTTCAGGAGGACAAAAGTTGCATGAAATGCATCCTGATGTGAAAAGGGGCAAGAGTATGAGAGATCAGTGAGTCAGTGTTGCGGTTCATTTTCTGAGAGGCTTGTGTTTTCGGGTGAGATATTCCCCAAACAGCGTGGTCACACCTAGGAGTTCTGGTTAAGGCTATTTGGGGATCATCTCAATTTGTCAAAGCTGTTTAATGGCTAAGACTGTTTGGGCTGTCAATGCTTAGGGCTGTCACTAGGGGTTGTTTCCCAGGATCCTCTTGTTCTCGACATGTACTTCACTACGACTTAGAGTACTTCACCAATTCGCCAAGACACCGAGTCTCTTCCCAGCGGATCCCGGTAGACCACTATAGCTGACAGCCAGTAGTTCCAAATAGTTGCAATGACTAAAACTATAGACCGAACGAAAACCTGGTTCCTGGTTCCTTACCCAGACCATCCATGTGTATATCCATGGGCATATTTACCTACATTGACCCCTTTCAATGAACCACCCCAACTGATCGGTAAATATGGTATGGCGCTCTTTTGGCACTTCTCAAGCCGTTACTGTAAGTTTGGGCTGCTTTACGACTAGTTTCGACCTAAAATAGGTCTCGTTCAGGCTTGTGCCCCAAATTACTGCAGACCAAACTCTGCAGCCGCCATGTCTTCGTTTCGTGTGAAAAAAAACAGGCCCCATCTAGTGAGTGGGAGTGGCATATTGACCTACATCGACCCCTAAAATCCATCAATCAACCACCCCTGGCCCTGCTTTGATCGGTCAATACTTCTGCCAGTTCCCATGGCTTTGGGTGGATGACCGAGTCACCAAGGCATCGCCACCGATGGCGTCTTCAGCGGTGCAGCGGCGCAGCTGAGCCGAGGACCGTGGAGCTGGGAGGGGATGGAGCTGGGTGGAGCGAGCTGGGAGCGGTCAGACCGATAGACGTGGATCCAGTGGGATTGGACTGGGGTGGGACTCTAGTAGGTTGGAGGCCATCGCACTTAGGGTGGGGTGGGACTGGGTACCCTCTGAGAAGGTGGGACTGGGGTGGGTGCCAGGAGGGTCCAGTCGTACCGAACTTGAGGAGGTACGGCTGGATCCCTAGGGAGAGGTAGCCAGTGACCTGAACGTTCGGACCCGAGCTACCCCTGGTATAGTCGAACTGGGGTTCTTCACCTTCTGCTGGGAAAGCACTATCTGTGCCATCCTGTCTGTCTGATTGTCCTGGCTGGAGATCCTTAGGTAGTGTAGCTATATAATACAGCCAGGGCACCCAGACAGGATGGTCCTGGTCGTAGAGCCCATGGTTGTTTTTGGGAAATGTGCTTGTTTAGGCTCCAAATCACGTCGTTTGGACTGGGGTTCCATGCGCTGTGGGTGGAGTTTGAGAAACCAGCCAATTCCACATGATACCTTTTGAAATGTGGGGGTGTTTGGTTTGAAACGGATAGGACCTTGTCATCAGAAAAGCAGAAGAAGGAAAAGGTACAAAGGATGATCATTCTGCCAACAGGCTTTGTGTTTAAACGGGTTTGTGATGGTTTGTGTATGTCATGTATTAGCCCACCAATGGCTTCATGCTACGCTTTAAAGTTTTTGCCATGAACACTTGCACACTCCCACAACTTACTGGATCTATGATGTCGCCCGTACCATATACCTTAATTACTCCCTGGAAGATTAACATGGAACCTGAAAACCACCTTTTTGTAGAGGAAGCTAGTTTTCCTGTTTGGTCCATTTTCAGGATCCATGTTAATCTTCAAGGTCAAATGAAAGGAACTCTATATTCAATCAATCCAGGTACTCAATCCAGGTTAATTCTCAATCCAGGTACTCTTGTTGAAGGAACTCTTTCTTCAAAAGCACCTCCACCTGGCCTGGCGCGCCAGGTTATGTGGCCTCCTGCGCACCGCAACCTGCGGGCACCGACGGCTGCGGCGGTGGCTGGTCCAGCTGGGTCTTCGACCTCATGGCCGGCGCAGGCGGGGAAACAGGTGGCGCCGTCTGACTGGTTTGGACAGGTGGAGCTCACCTCTCCAGACCAATTCACCTCCAGAAACCATCGGCTTCCGTGAGTGGCGTGCGTCGCAACGCCGAGCAGCGTGGTCACCGGTGGTCCTTCAGGGCGTTTTTTGCGTCGCCAGAACTGAAGAGTCAGGGTGAATGGGTGAAGGGGTTTAGCCATCACTGGTGCTTCAAGGCAGTTGATTCCGTTTGAAATTGGTTCATGTTTGGAGGGGATGATCTTTTGTTTGAGGACAGTCAATGAGCAAAAGTAGAAACAATGTGATGGAAGCTGCCACAAAGAGGGTAGAGTTTCTGTTTGGCATTTAACTTTGGGCTGCAGGGACATTGGTGGGCCATACAATGCTATATATATAGCATTATATGAGGTGGTTGATTGTGTTGTACGGGGTGAAGTCGGTTCGGCCTTATTGTACAAGTGATATGGTCAACACTCAGGAGTGCAATGGAGATCAACATGTGTTTGAGCGGAACCGAGTCAATTCACAGGCGCCAGATTCATCTTGCCATTGGAAACACTCCCGTCCTCACGAAGTACCTCCAGGCGTCCCCACGGGTGGCGCCAGCGGGTGTTCGCCCTACTTTGGCCACGGCGATGGCACGGAGCACTTTGCGAACTCGGGCACTGCTCCGCCCTGTCCCACAATGCGTCTGAGACGAGTGGTGGATGAGATTGGAGGGTAAGTTGGGTGATTACTGCGGAGGATGAGTGGGATGAGGAGAGGCGAGGGTGGGATGAGTGACATGAATGATCATGATCTTCTCACGCTACCTCAATTGCATCCAGATTGGATGCTTGGAGGTTCTCATTGGTCCAGACTGTCCATACAATGACTCGTATTGGTCCATTGGCAGGAGGCATTCAGAGCAGATCTTGGACGTTCTATCCATTGGGGGGCAAAGTCAATCACTCACTCCGAGTCACTAAAGGACCGTCGTGTGGAACACGGGGGCCATACCATCCACTTCCATTCATATAAGGTGAGTCAGAGTTCCCTACTCTCCCTAGGGATCCAAGTACTTCTCAGGTACGGTGATCGGAGACTATTGATGTAATTAGGCTTGGAGGGCCCAGTCGTACCGAACCTGAGGTGAAGGTACGACTGGGTCCCTAGGGTCTGAAGAGCAACGTGAAAGGTTCGCAGAGGTGCTGATCCACTCTGGATGAATCGGCTTTGCGCAAAGACACAGTTCTTCATTAGCAGTTGCTCGACGCACTGGACATGTCACAAGTAGCTGGTTGTTCGTGTCACAAGGTTTGCTCAACACCTATTCCCAAACACGATCGATGGAATCAGTCGGGGTGGTTGACCCCGGGGAAAATGTCTAGTTTCTGTAGGTTATAATTACCCTAAGGCTCCAACTACCTCCGTTTCGAAGATGGTTATGGTGGGTGCCAGGGGGGCCTAACCAGCGAACCTGAGGTATGGGCCAGGAGCCCTAGGGTAAATAAAATTCGTCACACATGCAACTTCTGTGATTCCAGGTGCGGCAACAGCAACTTCGGACGGAGCATCGACGAAGACAAGTTCAAGCTGGCAACCAGCTGCTCAGTCGCGACAGGGGGGGAAGGAGAGGGAGCTGAGTGGTCCACCTGTTGGGATCAAGTCTTGTGCTGTTCCGTCCCACTGCTCGCCTTCGATCGTTGGCAGTGAGGATGCTGGTAAAGGTCGAGAGTCATGAGGAAACCTTTAACATAAACAATAGTTCAGGCGTTCGGTGTTGGACCCTTCATTCCTGCACGATTGGGGTGAAGGCGATTTTGGACCTGCCAGATGTGTTTTGTTTTTTACTGTGACTGTTTTTGAATGAACAAAAAAGCACATAGAAACGGTCAGCTTTCAGGAAGACCAGGTTTGGGGGAGGGTTCTTCTCCATGCAAGGATGTTAGCTTTCTCGGCTGTCAAGAGTATATTGAAGTCAATTATATAACAACGAAACACATGCTGCAAGGAAGTGCGAAGTTGGATGTGAAAATGGTCCCCAAGCGATTTGTGTTCTGTACCAATCAGTGTTGGAAGTGCTCACCATGACACCTCTCTTCAGCCAGTCCATCATCCGCACTTCTTAGATTCTTGCCTCCTCAGTTCCATGTTCAAGTCAGTTCCCCTAGGGTTCCAGTCGTACCTTCTGAGAAGGTGTTTGGGCTGGCTTTCGAGGATCCAGTCATGCCTTTTGAGGAGGTACTTGGAGCCCAAACGGGTTCTGATCTCTGATCTCTACCAATGATTTGTTGGTCAAAGAGCGGCATGGCCCGTCGTTTTTGGGCTCTGGACCGGTGAAAACGCGCGTGAGAGAACGCGCGTGGAAAAAACACACTAGGCAACTACATCCAGATTGCGAGCTACAAGCATCCGCAGCTGGGCTCGGCTCGATGTTGCGGCGCCTGCAGGGGTAGGTTCATGCAGATTTGATGTACTGAAGTCAGTCGAGGTCTGATGAAGAGGCCCCTGACCCTGATCTCCAAACCTACCAGGTCACCAAACCCTAATCCGAAGGTCTTTCTCACAAACCTGAATCCAGAAACCGTCATAGGAGCCATGGCCAGGGACCTTCAATTCTTAGGCCCCATCAACCCCTTGAACGACCGGACATCCGCCTCAAGCAGTGAAGCGACCTGAACCGGCTCCTTAGCAGCTCGTTGGAGCTCGTTCGCTGAAGCTACTCCTCTCACCTCAGTGACGGGGCTCCAAGTCGATAGTTGTCAAGGCAACTTGGTGATTTTGGTGTTGGAATTGTTCCAAAGCATCTGGGAGCGCACGCACCTGACATCACGTGACATGCGGGGTCCATTTGATGCCCGAGCCTTCGCATTAAAAAAAAAGTTGAGCTGGTTTTGTAGAGTCAAACCCTTAGTAAAACATTAATGGTTCTTTGGCAAAGATATAATAACTGTATGTATATACATAGAAAAATCCACATCGAAGCTTCATCAACCCTCTTCAGCAGTTCTCGCCCGAAACGCCGAGGTATCCCGCACGTGTCTACCATTTGGCTCGAGAGGCCATCATGACTGGAGGCCCCATCCCTGCATACCTCTACGCGGATGGTGGATTCATGGGATGCTCCGAAGCGTTTGGGCCGGGTTTTCAGAAGCCGCAAGGATCACGGGGGTCGATGTGATCAAGCTCTTGTGGCGACAAGTAGGCAAGCGAGAGAAACCATCAACAAGTAAGAAACAGTGAGGTTCATGCGGCTGAACATGTCAAGTGATTATAAGTGGTTGCGCCAATTGCAGCAATCAGCCCTTAGGATGTTTGGCTGGAGGGTGCTGAGGGTTTTAGGGGGCCTGTGCTGTGACTTTTTGTGATGAAAACACCATGACTGCCAGACTGCCATGGAACATCTCTCCAACTTCCCCCGCACGTATCCGAGGATATTCTGGGGGTGTTTACACCCACGCCTGCGACCAATTTGCCAATCATGCCATCACCGCAACCTGGAGCTCAATTAGTTCTATATAGTCAGTGGATTGTGAGTAGATTGCATAAACCTATAAACCTCCTTTCGGATTGGGGTCCATATAAACCTCCTTTTGACAATCGTATAACATGTAACTACCCCCCAAAAAAATAACACTGGCCATAGAGAGGAACATTGTTTTTCACTGTCACCTCTGAGGGTTTATGTAAGTCAGCAGGGCGGGTAAGCTCAATCTATATATATAGAGGTTATATCGGTGCCTACCCAAGGAATGAGTAGCCGTCGAGCCTACCCTACAATGACTATACTGGTCCGAAGATGAACTGGGGAGGGTGAGTTCGGAACTGGGGAGGGTGTCCACCCAAATGCGAAAAGGGTACAAGGGACATGTGAAACATGGATAAACATGGTGTTTGAGTATGGGATGCACCACAAAGATGTTGATGGACCTAATTTGTTTTTTCTTGAAATGATGGATTGTGTGCACTCGAAACTTGCTAGAAGTTGTGTGCCTTCTATATAAATGAATGTGATTTGTTCTCTTTAAACATTCTAGAAGTATCCAGAAGTTTAGACTTGACTTGAACTGATTCACCTTTCCAGCTGTCAGGGCCTTCAATATTCCTAACACCTCTGCTTTGGGCAGCCCAACTAGAGTTTTGCTTATCCCAGGGGCTACCAAAGAGATTGATAAGAGTCAAAACTGAATTTGTATTAACATATTAACATATGACATATGCATACTGTAATAATAAGTTTTTGCATATGCATACACAATACATATTGTGCCTCGAAATAATCCGGCATGTTTTGATCACCGGTTCTATCATTTTGCAGATATCCGGTTCAAACCCCAACACTCCACGGTGACGGCCAATAGAACTTGCACGACCAAGTGGGTGACATGTGGGTCATCCATACCGGCATAGCATAGCATGTTTGGGTATGTGAGCCATATGGGTGTGCAATTTAATAGGCAGACGGCCCCCCCGAATCCATGAGTAGACTGGTCTATGTCCCTTTAAATCCATGAGGGTCGTTGCCTGGGAGGCTTCCCCTTTTTAAATACAGACCTGTATGGATTCCTCGCTGCTTGTGCCACAAGCGGCGGGGCCCTCCCAAACAGGTCATTGGCTGGGGCCCTGATTACTGGCACTGCTTGATCCTCGGCGAAGATGTTTTGCTTCGAACTGTGTGCTCCCGCCCTTGACCGCCAGAGGTGGACCGTTGCTTTTTGTGCCAAACAAGAACTATGCACCGAAAACTAACATAGACCCTGACAATGGCCCCTTGGAAGAGTGTTTTCCTCTAGTCTACCAACCAGTGGTTTTCAGGGTCCCTGTAGGGTCCTATAGGGTCACTTAACCTCTGTAGGTTTGCGCCGAAAAAAGAAAGAACGGTGTTGGCAAAGCGCGGCGTTCTACTTCGATGCAGGGCGAGTGGACATAGGCCGGCGGCTCAGCTCTCAGGTCCAGAAGCCTAGTTGTGAGGGTCAAAACCCTAGCGATACGTGAGGGTTCAAGCCGCCTTTGGGTGGGTTTCGTGTGTTTTTGGCCGGGGGAGATAGTGGGGAGTTGGTTTCTTTTTTTCCAGTTCGCACCCAGATCCATCCGTTTCGCATGCTCGGTCGACCTGGTCCGTTTTCGCTCGTTGTTCGACATGTCGGTCTACTGGGTCCAGTTGCCGGGTTGGCGATGGCCGCCGTGTTGGTGCGATGGGTGTCGGACGGCAGCCGCCTTCGGAGATCAGCAGAAGTTGAGAGAAAGCTGTAGGAGAACACTTCTCATGAAGGTACGACTGGACCCTGAAAACCTAGACATAATTAAGAGTGTCTCCAATCACCGTACCTGAGAAGGTACGACTGGATCCCTAGGGCTGGGACTTGCAAGGCAACCCTTCACCAATAGTGGCGGGGTGTTTTCACTTGAACGTTTAGCTAGCAGACCGCAGTGACGCCGTTGTTTGAAGCGTCTCGGCGTTTGCGCGGCTGCGTCACTTGTGCCTCTTCACTCCGGCGCACGGCCGGCGCACGGTCTGAGGAACTCCTGGGGTGACTGGGGCGACAATGGCCGCTTTAAGGTCGGGCTTTGCGCCGCTCGGTTTTGGACCGACCTGCTGGACCTGGACAGACCTGCTGGACCTGAGACAGACCTGCTAGACCTGGACCTCTCTTGACTCTTGATGAACCCTATAGGGCTCCAGTCGTACCTTCTGAGAAGGTGGGACTGGGCTGAGTTTGGGTGGTCCAGTCATGCCTTCGGAGGCACGACTGGGGCCCTAAGGGGAGTAAAACCACCACAGCCCCGGCATGAAACGGATGTCCAATTCAATTGTCACAATTGAATTGGACATCCTTTTCATGCCGAGGGGTTCATGAATCAAGAGTTTACATTAGTCGTCCACTCGGGTGAAGATGGACTCGTCCGATCCAGAAGCAAGTGACGAACGCTGGTTGCGACGGTTGGGTTGCGACTGGTTGACCCGGTGTCGCTGGTGGGAGTTTTGGGGAACCCCAAGGTGCCAGCCCTGATGACATCCAGCACAGCAAGGAACAACGAATCCAGAAACAGAATGAGATCGCTTAGCCCCCACAAGATCACTTGGCTTTCAAGAAGAATCTCCATCTCATGGTGGGAATCTATGAATGATGAATCATGAACATGGTGTTGTCACTTTTAATTTGCCCTGACTGTTTGTGGAAAACAGCCGTTTGGATCTGTTTGGTAGAGGAAAGTAGCTGGCTGTCCATTGCGATGCTGAAGTTCTCTATTTGAGTGACTGAGCGGCTTTTCCTCAAGTTTGTTCCTTTGTCTCCCCCCTTTGCTCTATCGTTTTGATTTCTAGTTCTGTAGAGTAATCTCTTGCTCCGTACCCCATGGCCCAAGTCTATTGCGGGTTTGGACTCGCGAGGCGCGCGTGGTTTTCTGCGGGTTTGGCACGTGGTACTGGGACTGACTTTCTGCTTGTGTTTCCAGTTCTGTTTGTGTCTTAAACCTGATCTTGGATGTATTTTTCATGTTGGTAGCAAAGGTTGGTAGTGTCAGCTTCCAGCTTGTTCCCCAGGTGAGACTGGCGAGGTAGTCGCTTCGGAACGCAGAAAAACGATCGCTTCGGAACGCGGGAATGTGATCGCTTCGGAACGCGTCTCCAGAGTCGCACTGTCTGGTTGCTAACTGCAACCCACCCCACCCCACCCCCCACCCCCCACCCCACCCCATCCTTTATCTTTTAACCTTTTCTTGAGTATAGACAAAAAACAGGTGTGGTATATGAATACGTCTTTCTATATGCCCTTGTCCCCCCCCCACCCCACCCCATCCTTCATCTTTAAACCCTCCCCATCCGTGTCTGTGTGTGTGTGTTCTAAAGTCACTCAAAAAACCAGGTGCGTTGTGTTCCAAAGTGATCTCGCCTTTGGTTAACCCTTCCATGTTTTTGGGTGTTTTGTGTTCCAAAGTGACGCATCTTTTGTGTTCCAAAGTGACTCTCCGGCCGGTGAGACTCAGGTGGACAGGGAAGGGATCGAACTCGTGCAGTGTACCGGTTTAGGAAAGCAGCCTTCCGGTGATCATGTTCAATGTTTGTTTGTGTGTTTGTGCGTTGTGTTCTTCTGGTTTTTGTTGGAGGGTAGGTTTCGCCATAGCTTGGGTGACTCTGACCCTCAATCAGCTGAGCATGGTTTGATTTCGCCGCTGCGCCCTGTTTGCACGAGGTCTTGACGGATTTCCAGATCCCCACCACCAGCATCGCTGGACACAGCTGCTGGGACACGTGGGGACGGTGGTGAGAGGAAGTAAAGAGAGGAAGACTGAGTCTTTGGCATTTGGGGTGACATCGATGGTAAACCTATTCAGCCCTGCCTGGATAGATATATGATACATACATATAAGATATATATATATATACACTTAAAAATACGTTTTAATATTTAAAACTATATATATAATATATTTGGTATATTCCGCATATTTGTACGGTTCACAATCCCAGCGAGAGAGAGAGAGAGAGAGAGCGAGCAACAGCGATGTGTGTGGAGTTGTGTATCCAAGCATCTGTCCAACAAGGCACTGACCATAAACCATAGACCATGTGTTTTGCTTGTTTTCATGCATCACAAGACCGCTTCCGTCGATGAATGTTCAGCCTGAAATCCTTACAGTCGGAGCTTGTAGATGCAGCAAACCGCTACTTGTTTCGGTCCCCGTGAGTTCGCGACCTATCTGAGTCCGGGAGCCGGGGGAATTCTGAGTCGGTCCGTGCGCCGGAAGTCCGATGCGATCCATCTTACATCGCCAGACACGACCTGTCTGGGATGATGGCATATTTAACAGATAAGAGCCATCCGGCTGATTGGGTGATTTGAGGGGTCAAGGTAGGGTGATGTTTGCCCGTCTCATAGGGGGTGTTTGGGTTAGTTGTTTTTCGTATTGTTCTGGTCTAGGTGTCATCATGTGTCATGCGCGCCACATATTTCCGATGAGAGATACGTATGATTGACAACTCTTTGGGCCATTGTTCCCCGAGGAAGACCTGTTTCTATACACTATACACTCCCTGAAGATCATCATGGGTTAGTGGAGTTCACCACCGGTTTGGTATTCGGAATGGCTGGTCCTCCTTTGGGGCGCCATGCACTTCCGATTATTCCAGTGTAATAAGTCAAGGTCAAACCCTCTCCGCCAGGATTTTCCTCACCCGCAAGGTAGTCTGTTCAGAGAACTTTCCGGGTTCGTATGAGTCCCCAGAAAATCCGGACTGATGCATTCCTGAGTGAACATCGTGGACGGACAAACCATTGGATGGTTCATATCATCAGGGAGAACATACCAAGAGAGGTTAAGTGACCTTAAAGGACCAGTCACCTGGGTACCTATGGGATAGCCTATAGGGTCCATCAACCTTTGGTATGTTTGAACACCTGGAAATGCTGTTCTTGCATATGTTGGAGTTTCCGAGGCATTGCGTGCAAGCCTCAAGTTATGTTCAATCAGCAGTTTGTATTGCCATTGGTTCAAGGGAAGATGTCCCTGACAGAACGCTTGGTTCAGTCAGTTGTGAATCTATCTCTGTATATTTAATACATACATAAATATAATATATATGTGTGTATATATCTACTATATAGGCTGTATATTAATGTAATTTAATGAATATTATACAAGCACGTGTTGTGTTGTTTTGTCATGTGTTTATATTTTTCATCTGGTGACACAGATATTCTCATCAGATGGTGCAGGAGATATTCCTGCCTTTAAATGTCACTCGTTACAGGCCTGTGTATCGCAGGTTGTTGAGGATGTCTTCCAAGAGTTTCCTGGTTGTTTCTTCTTCCCAAGACCAGGGTAGTAAAGGACTTGGCCTAGTCTGGACTCTTCTACGCAAGGTGCAGACTATGCTTTCCCCTTGCAGGGCGAGAGCCAGACACCTTCGCATGGACTCAACCCTTCGGAGAGCTATAGCAACATTGCGCCTGGAGCTGCAAACTTGGCATGACATGAATTCAGTGAGACACCCCGCAACAACATCCAACAGCCCCAGTCGTCTTTCATGCAGGGTGTGATGCAGAACTGCGAGGCTGAACCCAACCAACGGGTCTCCGATGGGTGGGGTCGATTGTGGGTTTCTCATATTTGCTGACGCTTTTCAGAGTGGTTGATTGATTCATAGAGCCCAAGTGCACAACCAAGAGGGTTGAACACCGTTATAAAATAATGCATGTCAATTATGAATATAACTTATGCTACCAAATCGATCCCACCATGATTCCCCAAAAGCCGGATGGTTCCGCTGGCAAACTCGGCAACCTGGCCAGCAGAGTGTCAGGTCAAACCACCGGCCAGGCGCCTGCCCACCATTCTTTCAAGGGGTTGAAGTCCTGTGGCTCAAAAATTCCCTCCTGCAGATGACCACATGGACCCTGAAAAACCACTAGGTGGTAGAGGAGAATGGTCTGAACATGTCTGAACCAGGCATCCATGAACTCATGGTCCATGGGATTGTCGTAGGTCGCGGGTGCTGTCGCTGACCGACCACGCAGGCACAGGAGGGTCAGGCGATCGCGCCACGCACCAAAGACCGGCAGTGCCTTTGCTCCACAGCCTGCGACAACCACGGCTACAGCCTGCCAGGCGCGGGTGCGGGCGGACGCCAGACCTTTTCGCACGGGGAAACAGTTGGTTGGGGAGATTTGGTGTTTTTTTGCTTCAAGAAGGTCTTCAAGCTTCAACAAAGACATGAAAGCTAAGCAGGAAAACAAGAAGAAATCCCCAATGAAGCAACGAATTAGCAGAGATTGGAAGCACCAAACTGCGAATTGATCAGTTTCGCCACTCAACAGGCACCATTTTCAGGTTTCCCCCATAGAAAAACTACCCTAAGGGCTCCAGTCATGCCTTCTAGAAGGTGTTTGGGCTGGGTGCCAGGAGGGTCCAGTCATGCCTTCTGAGGAGGCACCACTGGAGCCCCAGGGCTTAGGATCCACCTACTCTAGAGAGGGTGATGTGTTCGACACCTTTGTGATCTTTTGTGTAGCCGCCAGGTCAAGTCACACCCTTTGAGAAGGCAGTGGGGCCAGTGGGGTGGTTTCCCTCCGCTGACCATCCCGATAGTCGATAGGCAAACAACATCAGAAAGCGTGTGTAAAAGTGAGGCACTCGCGACACTTTCGGGACATATGAAGGCATCCCCAAATGCGAAAAAACAACACGATATTTCTAGAAGCCCCACGCCGTCGGCCGCCGGAATTCTAGCCGGGAATGTGAAGATCATCACCAGAGGTTGAAGCTCAAGACATGGAGGATCGATCTGAATGCGTGCCAATGTAGGAATCAATAGTATATGAGAAAAGCATAGAAAAGCCAATTACACCATCCACTCCCTCGCTGCATCTCGTCTTCCCTTCGGAGCCCGGGCTCTCGATCGCCTAAAAAGGAGGCCACCCGTCGCGTCGCCGCAGGTGGCGTCTTTTGCTGGGTCGCTGATACGGTTTGCCAGGGTACGAACTGGGGTACCTCGGCCCAGAGACGCTGCAGGGCGTGGGGTCGAGGAGACGTGGAGACGCTGCAGGGCGTGGTCTCTTCCAACGACCGAAAGAAGGTCCAGCGAACGTCGCCGGATGGATGGAGGGACGGAGGCAATGGGATGTCCCGAGTTAGCACGGAACGAGAAGACATGGTCTACCCCTAGGGATCCAGTCGTACCGAACCTCAGAAGGTACGACTGGGCCCTCCAAGCCTACAGAAGAGTGTCTTCAATCACGGTACCTGAGAAGGTACGACTGGATCACCAGGGTACATACATTATACACATCAACCGCTGTGATTGGACCATGTATCTTTCTGCCATATGGATCTATAAAGGAACATCCCCCATGAAGGGTCTGGCATAAGGAAGACTGTGTGGCTTCAGTTTGGTCCGTGCGGACATGCTCTGGGTTTTTACGGAATGGTGCGGAATGGTGAAACGGGGCGGAATGCACCCTGCTCTTGGGACTGCAAGCGAAGATCAGCTAAGGAGCCGGTCTAGTTTTGGTATTCTTATCACGCGTAACAAACAATTATATATATAATATATGTGTGTATTCTTGACAGGCCTTATCACTATCCTGCGATGTCAGCACTGACTGTCAGCTTGCATCTAGAGGGTTGACGTAGAAGTGTCATCCTCTCCGCAGGTTGGAATTGAGTGCATTCAAGGTGGCTGGCTTTTGTGCTCAAGGTAAGATGCGTTGCTATCTGTTTGTTGCTTCCAAATTGGACATAAAAGACAAAATGAAACAGGCTTTGCACAGTAAAAGATGGTTTGCTTTTTGGCTTTGCATATGTGTCGTCTTCACTCTGCTGCGGCCGCCAAACTCTCCGAGGCTACTGCGAATATCCTGACTTGACTGCCACCACTGCGACGACCACCACCACCACTGTGAGCACAGCTGCTCCAACCACTACGACGACCACCACCACGACGACGACCACCACGACCACCACCACGACTACTACAACCACCACTACAACTACCACCACCACAACCACCACCACCACCACTACCACAACCACTACCACCACCACAACCACAACCACAACCACCACCACCACCACGACGACCACCACTACCACGACCACTACTAGCACTTCCACGACCAGCACTACTAGCACCACCAGCACAACAACCACCACAACTACGACCACCACTACGACGACGACCACCACCACAACCACCACCACTACAACGACAACGACCACCACCACCACCACCACTACTACGACCACCACGACCACAACGACTGCGCTACTCGTTTGCAAACAAGTTGCCGGTCACGTTCAGCCATGACATCCTTGCAGCGGGACGTTTTGATTCGACAGACCACACATTGGATCCCGATGGGACCGTTGACTACGTAAGCCCCAAAGAAGTCAGGCACAGTGCACCACGCTCCCATTTCGGTATTTTGAGGGTTTGCATCTATATCAGGTTCATCATCTCCATTCAGATGTCACCTGCGACCTGCTGTCCATGGCAAGAGCATTTGTCGTTGGACGCAATTTTTAGCACCTTATTTTGTGATTCTCTTGTTTGGGATCTTCTAGTGGGAGCCTTTGGAGTCAAGAACTGGTCGCGTAATAACAAGCGACCTACCCGGTCGCGTTTTAGTCCTACCAGGGGCCACAAGAGGCAGTACAAGAGCTGTCCATGAATAGCCCCTTAGAGGTCTGACTGGTACTTAGTAGGGAAAGAGGGAATGACCCCTCACTATAGATACCTTAGGATCCATTCTCTCATTCCTTACTAAGCACATCTAAGCACCAGTCAGAGGTCTTATGAGGTTATACGAATTGAATGAGGGTTTGTCCTCCACTGGCCGCCCCGCCCCTGGGTCCTGTATCCTTAGTCCTCAGGACCGGCATTGTGGGCGAACCGTGGAAGTCTCTTGGGTTGGACAGCCGCAGGGTCTCGGGTCTGGCGAGGAGCGATGGCAGAGCGGTCCAGCCACGGCTGCAGTAGGGCGAACTGGACGGATTGGTTTCAAGGAAATCCCCAGGCCAAGGAGGGCCTGCCCCCCACCAACCCCAAGGCTTTTGAGCCAGAGGGGGCTGTATGATTGTATATGATTGTATGCAATCCAAGTCAGATGGAGCGAGCCGCTCTGCGGGCGCTTGGAGTAGATGATGGTGTAGACGATGGTAGAGCCATGTAGAGCCAGAACTGCATCCAGTCACTGCTCGGAAGCCGAAGGCCTTTAAACATCGACTGTATTACCAGGGCCCCAACCTCTATGGAGCTATAAGACTCGACACCCCGAAACTGGGGGCCCCTGGTATCTTGTTTTTTTTTAGTAGCCATAAAGCCAAGCCGCCATTCCCACCTCCACTGAAGGACCCTCAGTGGCCACCGAGCCCCAAGGCGCCGAGCCTTCGGAACCCGACGACCTTGGGGAAGCTGTTTCGAGAGAAACCGCCGTCGGGTGGTATGCTTTTTATGTGAATAGAACGTGAATAGACTATATCTCAGACATTCTCAGACACCCACATATATGGCATATTTTATCCATGGATATATATGTAGGGCGGTTGAACAGGGGGGTCCTTACATTGATTCAGTGTTTGGGTGTGCCGTGCAACTCGGAACTCTTGGGGCTGTTGTATTTTGTTTTTCCGAATGCTATCGTCCATCCGGCGGAGTCTGGGTGCCTACCGGGGAGGTGGGCTGGCCTAGCCACAGGTGGAGAGTGTCCACCTGGCAGAGTCCTCAGGTTGATCTCGGGACCTTGCAAAGTGGATCGTGCTGGATGCATCAAGAGCCCTCGATTCAGCATCCTGGTGAGATCTGGAGGGGGCCTGGAGAGGCTTGTGTCCTGGAGTCCTAGAGCCATGTGCTCAACTTCCTGAAATGGAAGTGGCACAGCACCAACTATTTGGTAATAACAAAATGGTAATGTTGGATCCTGATTAGTAAAGGGGGGTCCCCCCCCCTCAAACAAACAGGGGGACGTCTATAATAAACTATCACCAAAACAAATCTGGATTCCTGGTGAGGGATCTTTTGTAATTGATTGTAGTATTCATTTTCCTTTCATAGATTGTATTCAGCTTCCTTTCTCAGGTGCTTTGTAATTGTTCTCAGCAATCCTTTTGCTTTGCAGCCTCAGATCTTCAGCTCAAGAGAAGCCCCAAGCTTTCATTGGCCTCAGGAGCTAAGTAAAGGG
>CAXAMN010026973.1:143426-183661 GCA_963970005.1 Durusdinium trenchii
ATTTCGCGCACTCGACACGCACGATCTCCGCAGAGGGTTGCGCACTCTCGCCTGCATTTCGCGCATTCGACACGCACGATCTCCGCAGAGGGTTGCGCGCGCACCGGACAAATCGCACTCTCGCCTGCATTTCGCGCACTCGACACGCACGATCTCCGCAGAGGGTTGCACTTTCGGTTGACGCTGTTCGTCCCGCACTCCGCCTTTAAGAGAGAATTTATAAAGTGGGGAAATGTTTTTTCATTAGGACATCTCCCGTGCTAGTTTTCCATACTCACACTTGCCTACTCATTGCATGCTTGTATACTCATTGCGTGCTTGCATACTCACCCTTGCATATCATGCTTGCATACTTACACTTGCATACTTTGACACTGGCATACTTCGCACTTGGATGCTTTCGCTCGTCCAGTGTGTGTGTGTGTGTGTAAGTGTCGAAGTGTAAGTGTTCAAAGGATTTTCCGGAAGAACCCTTCGCAATGCTTTCGGGAAAAAGAGCAAACAAAAAGCAACCAAAAAAGCAAAAAAGAGCCTTTTTTTGGAGGCGAATTGGGCACGGTTTTTTTTGCACTTTTTTTGCATTGTTTTTGCACTTGTTTTTGCACTTTTTTTGCTCTTATTTTTTGCACTTTTTTGCATTTTTTTTGCATTGTTTTTGCTTTTTTTCGAGGAAAGTGCAAAGTTTTGGCATTTCCAGAGCCACAAAAAAAGTGGGGAAAAAGTGGGAGAACAAATTCCAGAGCCACAAAAAAAGTGGGGGAAAAGTGGGGGAACAGTTGCTTTTTTTTTGTTTTTTTTTGCTTTGTTTCCCTTTTTTGTTTGCTTTTTGTTTGCACTTTTGTTTGCTTTTTTCTGCTTTGTTTCTGCACTTCTTATCCAGACAGTTTTTCTTTCTGCTTTTTGGTTTTGCTCTTTTTTGTTTTTTTTTTCTGCACTTTTTCTTTTTCAATGATTCTTAGAACTTGGCTGTAAGTGGACAACATAAGGATATGGTAGTGCCATCTTGGCATCTACTTCGGTGCAGTGAGCAACGTTGCTTTCAAGTAGATGGCCAAATGATGGCACCCAACACCGACTTGGGATCCGCACAATCCATGTATGGAATATATTTACCTATACCCATAAGGATCTATCATGATCATCAGAGGGGTTTTGAGATGTTTTGAGGGTCAATATGTTGTATGTATTGTCAGATATTTTTACAGAAGGCACGGCGTTGAAACGCAAACTTTGTTTAACCTGCAAACTATACTGTTTTTTGTTTTAAACTGATCCTTCAACATGCCTATAGACCTCCTCGTTAGCTTCCAAGCCGGAACACTTCACATGCTTCACAATGTGGTCATTCCCTACCCAGTCGGTGGGTCCATCTTTTTGGGGCAAACTGCACCACTGGTTTCCCTTGACGTTCGCCGTGTGGTCGTCACAGCTGTGTGTGACACACCCAGGTCCTCGGACTACAGCGTGGTGATGACCGGCTTCAAGATTTGCCCCAAGGCCTTGGGCCCTTGCGACACCTGAGGCCTGGTTTGCGGCGAGAGAAAACTCGCGGCGCGGAAAGTATGCAACACGGGAAAGGGGAGATGTCCTTCTTCGAGCAAATACTGGTAGCAGAGGCGGAAATAGTCAGAACACACACAGACACACAGATCACACAGGGCTTGCAAGGACATGATTGAATCATATGGATATATCCCTGAAAATGAACAGATTCCTCTATAAGGGGTCTCAACCTACCATGGTTTGATGAGGGAGGTTTGGTTTGACAGCCATATTTTGCCCATGCCAGAGCCTGGAAGGTCCTGTGATGTTGACATATATCCACAGCCTCGAAAAAGCATCCCAACTGGCCATACAAAAAAGCAAGAAACCAACATGTTTGGCCTCTAAAAAGACTATATATATATAATACTAGTACAAGTACTTTTCCAAATGCTCCCACTGTCACTTCCGATGTTAGTGTTTGTGGGGAGAATTGAGGGCAATCGTAACAAGAGGTGTTTGAAGAATCTCAAGGATCCGTCAAGGAGATGAAGGCCCGTTCCTACCAGGACCGTTCCTCACCTAGCTTCTTCTCAGGCGTACAAATATGGTCTTCGCCTTCGCAGTCAGGACTCATGACTCTTCAACTCAGATCAACTCAGATTCCTTGTGAATCAACTCACCCCCCTGGAGGTGCAGACTGCCACCTGTGAAAGTCGCGCCGAGTAGCGGGCGCGTCGAAGTCTGGGCGCAGTCAGAAGGGGCTCGCCCACGGAAAAAATGCCAAGAGGAGTTGAGATCATGGGCAGTGAGCTGAAGCTGTCGAAATTTGGGGAGGTGACTTGTTTTGGTGCAGGTTCATCATGGTTCACCAGGTCACCATGAGAAAACCGCCTGACATCGTGCGAATAATTGAGTTCTTTTGGTTAATATCGTTATGCCAGACCCCAAACATGCTTAGGCCGTTCCTTGTGGTCACTCTTATAAGAGTTTGCTGCTGGGGCAGCTGCGGGGTTCTACGGCGTTCTGGACAGCATGGACTCGCAAACGGTCAAGCTCCGTCGTTCGGAGCGGTCTTCGGTGGTCAAAGAAGTCCAAGAAGATTCAAGAAGCCAAGAAGAGGATCTTAAAGATGCATTCCAAGTCAAGTCAAGTGCTCCGTATTGAAAGGTCCACAGGTCCACGAACACTGGGGGCGGCCTTCCTATCCTACAGAGGTTAAGTGACCTGAAATAGGACCCGTAACCAGGGGTACCTATAGGATAGGATAGTCGAACTAGGGTTCTTCAACCTCTGGATCTACCTGCAGCTATTTAAGCTGAGTCACTTGGTGGCCTGCCGTCAGCAGCTGAGACAGCTCGGCCCCAGGTTGGAGTGGCTCCATTGGGCCCTCAAAAGCCCGAAGTACGAAGACCCAGGACACCGGTGAGGACGAGGGCCGGTGCTTCCACGACCGCCGGGTGGAGGCATATGGAGACCTAATTACCTAAGTAGTGTGGGGTTGTCCATAAGGATGACACCCTGGAAGCAACTGGTATGAGAGTGATTGAAACTTAGAGAGATGACACATGGCTTGTATGAGGGTGCTTGAGCTGAGGGTGCTAGTCATGCGTCCAATGGCGTTCAAGAACCGAAAGATCTACAAATGACCACCTTCCGCGCTTCTGTTGATGAACATTTCAGGAGGCTTTCCAGAGTCTGACTGTCACTGTGTTTTCCCCGCAGTTCATGGCCTAGGGCCTAGGGCCTAGGGGGCATGTCAGGCCAAGCGTTTTGCATCTTCAGCTTTGCCAGCTGGCCTCCATGCCAGACCCCGTTTGGGCTCCACCCTTCGAAGCATGAAACCTTGACTCGGGGTCACCAGGAGTCTCGAGCAAGAACGGCAAAGATCTAGAATCGGATCGCCTCAGTGAATTGCTTTGGATATCTTGGCTGGTGTCATGGCACGTGGAAAACACGACAAATTCATTGAGTTCAGCTTAGAAGAGATGTGCGGCCCAAAGTGCGTCAGAGAGGCCAGACATGCACAACACCAATCTTGATGCCTGGAAGCAAGCTCTTTGCATGAAAGCACCGGGTAGATCCGGCTAGATGCAGCTCGGGGTGCTTCGACTTCTCTGCCACTTGCGCGGCACACCATGCACACAGTGCATGATGCGGGTATCAGAAAGCCACTCTTGAACCTGAGAAGGTGACAAGACCCGGGCCCATGACCGCTCGCTTGGCGTCCGGGCTCCATGTCCGGACGCGGACGCGGACGCGGACGCTCCATGTAAGGGTCAGTAGGCCAACCACCAAGCGGCTCAGGGCTGTGATTTGGGGGGGTCATGAGGCAACGGAGGATGTTCTGCGCCAGCCGCAGTTTCTCCATGCTGCAGGGACCCCAGGAAAAAACAACAGCGGCCGCCTGGAGGCGAAGATGAAGTGTGATGATCTTCTAAACAGGCTGCTCATGCGGAGGCACAGGTACTGCAAATCTTCTCATGATCTGGCGAAGCTACATCGCCCGGTGGAGGAGATTGCCATTGATGCCTGCCATTGCATCATGTTGAGGTCCTGTAGTATTTGTCAACAATTGCTTTGCTTGTGTTCCAGCTGGTTTGTGCAAAGAGAAGAGCTTCGTGCACTTGGCAGTTGCATTTTGCTTTGCATGTGTATGTGCTGGGGGTTTGCCTATTACCTGTGACAATCAGTAAACAATTATATATAACACTATTTTAGAGGACAGCCTGCAACCCAACCATCATCCATTGGTACAGGGATTTGGATATATACCCATGAGTATAGTGAGTAGTGGTGGTGTTCAATTGCATGATTAGTGGATTTTTCAGCCGAACATTTGATTGCAAGGTTGGACTCCCAGAGGTACCTTGGAACCCCGGGCAACTGGAAGCACCCGGAGGTTCAACAGATCCTTTTTGCATTCAAGGATGTAAGGCCGGAGAGCGTACTGGCCAGATGAAAGTTGTTGATGTTGAAACTCATGACAACCCTATCCCCATAGAATCCTACACCATGAGACAACGGAAGGTGTGGGCGGTCATTTGTCACCCCGGAAAGCCTATTATTATATATGTATTTAAAAGGGTGTGATAATTGACACCTTTTGCCATGGGCCATGAATCAGTTGAGCACCTCTTGACACTTGAGAACATTTGAGAACCAACTGGCCTGGCCCAAGCCTTAAGCCACCTGGCCGTGGCATCACCTGCGCACCTTAACCACCTGGCCATAGGTTTGATCGCCCGCTTCGCCCGCTTCCCCCGCTTCGCGTCCGAGGTTTGACTTCCAGGGCTTTTCAGATGCACAGCTGCGCATGAAAGGCCCACACGGGCACGTCACGCGTCACGCGGGACGGCGAAGAACACGCTGCACCTGAGGGTCACACGGCGGTGTCCTAGAACATCCTCAGTGGTTCGCCCACGTCGCAAAGGTTGCTGCAGTGGAAGTGAGTGGAAGCACTAGGACCCTGCAATACATAGATACCCTCATTGACCCTATAACCCAAAGAGATACCAAGTACGACATGGTCTGACTGTACATGACTGCACCATCTACCCATTTTCGGTACCAACCGAACGGAGGGGCACTGGTGCCTTGAGATGTGTATCGGATCGCTTTCATTTCGGCGGGATCAACGGTACCCGGTAGTCTTTCGGATCAAGGGAGGTCATCAGCTGCGCTGCATCGAAGGTGCTTTCCTGGCCGTCCTTCAACGACGCAGGTGTTTGTCAGATGAAACGAGGGCCTGAAGACGGCGAGCATGGATGTGTCTTTGTTGAAGTGGAGGAAAACAAATATGATATGTTTTTGAAGTTTCTTTTGTTGTGTTGTTTGGTTTTTGATGGAGATTAAATCTAAATCTAAAAGGATTTTACTAAAATGTTTGCTTGGTTTGACCTGTTTTGCTCCTTGTGTTCGTTGAGATGCGTTTCTTCACCAGGGGACGCCCTGGCGCGAGAGAAGTCCTTGGAGGGACGCTCCTTGCAGGCGGGTGGTGGTGGAAACTGAACGGGAGCGGGGCATGTTTTGTTTCTGGGGTGCTAGCAGACCGCACCCTGTGTATAGACATCCTTTATCATCCCTTCCCACCAATTGGCACCCTTACAATCTCCTGGTACGGGACCGTTTCGCGGTTCTTGAAAGACTTACTCTCCCTTTCAACAATCATGCAAGTGGAAAACCACCGGTTTGTAAAGGAAAACAGTCTTCCAAGAGGCCATGTTCCACTTAACCATGTTTGTTGGAGGGAGACTTAGAGGCAAAGTAACACGTGTGGGGCCGTGTGTTGGCGGATGGCTGACGGAACGCCTGTGTTGAAACCGGCATGCGAGTCGGTCGAGTCGGTGGTGGGAAGTTACCATGCGACCTTCTGATCAAACATGATCGTGCTTGGTTGGCTGGAGCGGTGCACCAGCTGATGCACTGATGAAACTTATAAGGGGAGTCTTCCTTTACACATTTGCGCGCGACGTTTTGATCACAGAAAGCGGTTGGCTGGCATCCGGCCAACCAGCTCCAGCCAGGCAGCCCTGGCACACATGTATCCCTCCCATCGCTGGCTGGGGCGCTTGGAAGCGAAGCAAGATGAAGCAAGGAAACAACTACAGCCCAGAGGTGGTCATGAAAGTGTTGTTTTTTCAGAATTGCTTATTGGAGCCCCTTGAGTACCATGCTTTTGGATGCTTTTGGTGGTTTGATGACCAGCGAGACAGTCGGCAGCTTGGATGCCAACCATCCTCCCTGTCCATCCTCCCCATTGGCATTCCTGCACAAGCCTTCAAGGGAGAAATGGCAAGTGTTTCTTGAAGGTTCCCAAGCCTTTGGGGCGTAGCGCATGGATCAGTGTAAACATGTGTAAACAGGTGCCATTGATGGAGTCACCTCCAAGAAGCATTGATGGGCACTAATGGACTCGAGGAAATGAAGGGGCACTTGCTGAGTACATGTGGCTTGCACAGTCACATACCTTGGAAAGGACAGCGGCTGGCATTGAAGAATGCATCCACACTTATGTCCAGTCACCAATCATGTTCATCGTTGGCTTCGAGCGAGAATGTCACAAAACCCAAGATTCTGCTATTGCAGACTCTAGACCACAGTTTCGCTGGGCTAACCTCTCCGAACACATATAACCAGCTCGCGAAAAAGTTCCCTCCGGTCGAGCTCAAATCGGATTCAACGCGTGACGAGACATTCTTTTGACATTATAACAGAATTTGTCAACAGCATAAACCATCCTAGACGTATTCTGTAGACATATTCTGTTACAAATAAACCCATCCTCCTGGTGATTGTGGGTCACCTTCCGCCTGGCTTGCTCGACCTGGACCGTATGGCCCTGACTTCGTGCTGGACCGTACACTGTACGCCCAATTTCCAGGTTGGGCGATGTGCAAGTGGAAGATGTCAACAGGACCTGTGGCGAATGGGTGTGTGGAGTTGCAATTGGCGCGTGGGTTCCTTTTTTTTGGAAGTGGGCGCGCCAAGTGAGCTACTGAAGAAGTGGTTCTTGGCGGAGGTGGCATCCGTCTACATACACTCCCCAATTTTTCATGGAAGCGGATACCACTTCCATGATCATTTCAGGGAGTGTAAATTTGTAATTGGCTGATAAGTCATGTTTTTCATGTTGGGACATCCTTGATTACCAAACAGGTACATTTGTACCCATTGTTTGAAGTATAGGAATGGAGGGTCCAGGCCCAGGTCAATGCCAGTCGCATGAGTCGTATCGGGGTCATGGGGGCCCAAGAAATGCCTCACCTACATCTTCACCTCAGAAAAAGCCTTTTTGGGTGCCCCAAGAAATGATTCTGCATACAATCCACGAAGGGCTGCATGTTGGAGAGGACGTGTGTGTGTGTGTGTTTTCTTTTTTAACCGGGTGGAAGTAGGGAACAGGGGAACAGTATTAGGTGAAGAGAGAACCTTGGTACATGCCATGAAGACAGGAAAAACGTCATGGACAGAAACACCTCTGTCATTTGGAGAATAAAAAGACTGGGGCTATTTTTGGACTCCTTTGGGCTCCCCACCGAACCCACAGGCTGACCTTGGGCATGGCCAAGAAAGCTGCTTCAAGCCAAATGTCCTCAGCAGCTGAGCTACAACAGCTGGGGGAGCATCGATGCCACTCTCCAACCACTCTCCCCTCGGAAGAGGGCAATCTCAGGGGGACCCTTCCAGTGTGTTGAGTTTAGCCATGGGTTGATCGCCGGCGCTGGCATACAATCCATCACCTATTTGAGCCAAGAGAAGGTTTGGAAGCATCCATAATATGTGAGATCCTTGTTGGTGCTGAAGAGCATCAGCATAAAGTCATATCGGATGGCATAGTCATCCCTGGTCATCCCCGAAGCTTGTTACTGCTCACATCGGGATCATCATCCAAAGGGCCTGCACGTAGGCACTGCTCTACTCAGATTTGTACGCCAGTTCTTAGTGTCTTGAAGTCCCTTGTGTGTGAGTCTAGTAGCGTGGTATTCGCGGATTCCCTTCCAACACAACATACCGCGCACCCTCCGCACCCGAAGTTGGCCAAACTCTGTATTTCTTCGTGGCACCGATGATGCAAAAGAAAGCTTCGTTTGGCAAGTTCCTGAAAAAGAGCCGGGTCTTGAGTCCTGCAGCATTTTTGAGCCAAGGGTTGCCAAGGGTTGTTGGACCCGCAGCCATCCCTGGGTAACTCCGGAGTCTTCCGAAAAAGCCACCTTCATCGAACGTGTCTTCCGTCCTCACCTTTGGCATGTGGATTTCACTGGGCATGTTATAGCATCCAGACACTCCATGGGACTGCCATAGGACTGCCGATCAATTGACCCCCAAAACCAACCACCCCGTTTCTCGGCAGTCCCAGACAGGTGGTGTTTGGGACGGCATCGAGATGGGCCGTCATGTGTGGCATCCATGTGACATGTGACCCATGTGCCCTCACAGGGTGACATGGGAGATGTTTAGACCCTCCAGACCACCCGTTTTCACGGGCTGGACCACTGGACATGAACCGAACCAAAAACAGCGGGTTGGTCCGTTCTTACCTGTAACAGTCAGTAAACCATTACGCTAGTATCACGATTTTTGGAACAAGGCCTGCAACCTAACTATCATCATCCACTGTTACAGAGGTAATAGGATAGACCCGATATATACCACTTGTGACATCTTCTGACCATTTTCTGAGGTAATCATAATAATATCATTCCTGGCATGTTTCTTTCTCTTGGGGACTGGGGACTCGCTTTTCAATGACGTCCACACGGCCGACCCAGGTGCAGGGCTTGGAGCTGGACATTGCCGTGTGCATTGCACGAGCAGGTGAGTTGGAAGCCTCCGAAAACACGCATACAGACACATACAGCACATACACACTCTAATAATCTTTATCTAAATATGTTCCTGAGAAAGATAGGAGTAGATGGGGAGCAGGCTACTTTAGCTATTGAGCTAATCAGGCTTCGGGGAGCCTGAAAGCCCAACAAACCAGATACATTGCAAATGAAACGGAGCCTGCAGTAGGTCTTGGATGGGCTCAAACAGTTCAAACTGGGTGCCTAAGGTTTGTTTGCTTTCATGTTGAAGAGCGGTTTTCGCTTCAGCCCACCGAACTCGTCGCCACCGGGGACGGGAACGCGGCTTTGCCCCTCCTCTCGTGTCGAGGACGGGTGACGAGCGGTGACGGCGCCAGGTGAGTCCGGAGGACTGATGCATGAGGAGGAGTTCGAAGGTGGGGCTGCAGAGGATGCGGATGAGGACGAGGCCAGGAGCTACCCATGATGTGTTGAAAAGACCAGGTGATGTGTAAGACCAGGTGGTGTGTGTGTGTGTGTGTGTGTGTGTGTCCAATGTTAACTTGTCCCCCCAAAGATTCTGTCAGCAAGAACAAACACGCCTTACGATCAGCGCCAACATTTTGTTGTTCTCACGATCTGAAGACTGACCTTCACACCTTCGAGGTGTTTGTTTGTGCATCAACTAGCCACTGGCTGGGTGATTCACTTGTTTGTTCGTGCTTTTATGGCCCTAAACAGCACCCAACATGATGTAGGGGGGCACCACATTTAGCTCCTCATTCTCCCAGGTCTGGAAGAGATCATGAAAAGACATGATTTCCCAGTTGATTGGCTGAAATTGAAGGGCCAGTTCTTTGACGTTGGTTATAGCCGCTTATAGCCTCAGGCTATGACCGCGTGGTGCGGCACTGCCAGTGCCAGGCTGTGAAGGAGATGCGCAAGACTTTGGAGCGAGAGGTGCGGACGTTCCGGTCGGGGCCGGAAGTCAGCGGATTCTTGGGATGGGATCTATAGCGGATTCTTGGAGCAGGTCGTCAACGACCAGGTCCAAAGCGGCAAGCAATGTAGAAACCCCTCCAGACATGGAGTGTAGCTTTTTTTCCAGGGGGTTGAACATATAATCGCGCGTGAAAAAACAGAGAGGAGCCCTTCTTTGAGCGTTGGCAGCTTAGAGTGGGACATTTGCAACATCTGGGAAGTGAAATCGCTCTTGAACCGTGTCGCGAACATTACAGTGCAGTTTGGGTCCAAGCGCATGGATGCAGCGTTGCTTTCGTTGCGTTGTGAATGAATTCTACAATTTTCAAGCTTGTGGTCTTTTGGCAGTTTCTGCCAGACGGGGAAGCATATTGTTTCAAGTTGGGTCCTACACCACTAAAACTATATACACTCCCAGGAATTGTGATGGAAGTGGAAAATGGCCCCTTTGGATGGCCATTTTACTGTATGCGGTGGTCTTCCACTTCTTCCAGGGAGCGGAACTATGGTTAGTTGGGTTCCTTAAACGTGTACTTGGAGACGAGCGGCAGGGACTCCTCCCAGTGTAACATCAATCAAGAAAATCAACAACAACTATTTAGTTAATCTCTTGCGTAGTATTCACCGAACTGAAGCACAAACAAACTGACCTCACCTCTATCGAACACTTACAACATGGAATTTGCTAGTCTTTGTTTATCATCTCAATCTTTGGGATTTAATAAACGCATTACAAGGGACCTGAATCAACTAGTAATCATCAGTGACAAGCCCTTCCCCTCGGCTTCCTTTTGGGCTGGCTTGCTTCCCCCCCACCAGCTGCTGGTGAATGCCAGGTGGAGCGTTGCTTGGGGTCCTTGCCGGCATTGGGCCTGCGAGAGGAGTGGAGGGCCGCTTGGATGGAGGGCGAAGCCAGAAGCGCGCAGAATATGCTTTAAGATGTATCAAGTGTTTGGAACGGTGAAACCCCCAATTGCTGCTACTCGTAGTTCTAAGTTCTCAATTGAAATTTGAATTGCCTTTTTGATGTTTGGACCAAGTCCCTGCCATGCTTCACGGTCGCATTATCCCTCATCTTCAGCACTGCTCAGTCGAAACACCTTCACTGGTTTCATTCCAGTTTGGGCCTGTGGAGCCTGTGGCATGTGTTTATCCACACCCAGACACTCAATGTGACTGGCATATGAAAACCATATGAAAACCCGGTCATTGCTGGTTGAAAGGGGGTTGCGCCTTGATCGGCATTATGGGTGTGTAGCTCAAATAGGGAGACCACGTTCCCACCCTGTGGAAGAAGAAACCCAGACCAGTCATACCCATTGAACCAGCGTGTCTCCCCATCAAAGGGCACACACGATATAATGTGTTTCTTTTTCCCAGTCCCAGACGGGTTGTGTTTGCGACATGCACGCGTATGGATCAGTCGAGCTTAACCGAGTACTTCGAAGGATGTCGAGCTGTCAGCCACGCTGCGCCAGGAGTTTTATCCGCCCACACCATCCGCATCCAGCTGCTGGGCTGAGATTGGTAGCTTTGGGGTGATTGGAAGGAGGGCATCCCACAAACAAAAGCACGCATGCTGTTCACACAAGTTGCGAACAATTTGTGGTCGACCAATCGAGCTAAATCCTTTGGGCTTCAACGTGCAAGGATCCGCAGCCAGCTGTTCACTGTTCACCTTCTTTTTGAGGGTGTTTCTACTAGAAATTTCTACCAAGCAAAAACCTCAGCAAACATGTCAAACAGAAGGTGTTTCATCCAGTGAGGGGGGAAGAACGCTGCAGGAAAAAACCAACCAGGACAAACTCCAGAAGCTGCACTTGGGGGGAGGAGTTCGGGCGACTTAAGCAACTCTAAATCAGAGGATGCAATTTCTCTCCCACACACACTTAGAATTTGGTTTTCCGTTAACTCAATTCCACGAAAAAAGGAGTGAGGGTCGGATAGGGTAGAAAACAGCTAGAAAAGGAAAAGAAGATTCCAGTTTGTAGCTAGGGGGCGAGACTTGCGAATCGCCCGTTAGATTAGAAAAGGCTCAACACAAGCAAACGACCCAACGCACAAGTCCGCCGAGAACCATTTCCTTCTGTAGGTGGAAATGGCGTACCATTTCCATATCTTCGGATACATCGCCAGCTTCGTTGACCAGGCGACGATGTATCCTGCCTGGTCCCCTGCAACTGATCAAAAGAATTTGGGTTAAAACTCCTGGAAACGGAGGGGGGCACACTCTGACATTGGTTTTCAGTTAGCTCGATTCCCACGTCGAGAAGGAAGGTGAAGGAACGGAAAGGTGCATGGGTCCGCAGAAAAGTATTGTTGAACAAGTGTTAGTGCACATCTGCAGTGATTCAGCGGCAGCTCACGAGCGGTGGATACCTGTTTAGTGGGGAAGAATCGTGAAAGAACCATGCATCAAACCGTGGAAAAGTAGGGTCACAGCTTGTGGAGAACTCAGCAGGTACACACCGAGACGTCTCTCAGTGCTCCCCGTGCGTCAGGTAGCTTCGTTGGACATGGTCCCTGAACGCACGCCATGCCCCCCTGCTTGAACAGTGGAAATTGTGAGGTGGAACCCTTGGAGACAGGGGTTGACACACACACGGTGCCGCTTGGCGGCGCTCGCGTGGAAGGCCTGAATAGATACCTAAAAAGCTTTAGAAACAAAAGGAAAGAAGCACAGAAAGAGCAGCGCTAAGAGGGCAAGAGAGAAAGATAGGAGTAGAAAAATGAAAAATGAATACTTAGCCCTTGACTGGGGTAGGGAAACGCGCCTCTAGAACAACCTAAAAAGCCTGAGAGAAAGCCCAAGAAACGACCAAAAACGTAAGAAAGAAAGCAGGGGGCAGGGAGGGGGTGTATGTGGCATGTGTGTGTCCGTGTGTGTGTATGACTACCTAGCACTCTAGGGTGACTGACTACTTAGCAGAAACGAATTACGTGCAATAGTTAGGGAGTGGGACTTTAGTCTTAGACCGCCCGGGTAGAGAAGACTAGAACAGGAACAACAAAGGGAAAGGCACCGACACACAAGTGTGTCGAGTACCATTTCCCTGTGTTGCCCTAATTAGGTGGGGAGTAGAACTTGGCGGGGGGGGAGGGTTGTGGGAAACATGCCTGACCTCAAGTGGAATTCCGTTTTTTAGCCCGGCGGCTATGGTTGTTCATCGTAAAAGCCCGGCGGCTTTGAATCCTGATCAGTATTGACATGGAAGCAGTGACAGTGATCCACGATGAAAGGACGATAAATCAGGAAATCAATTTCCAGTATGAAAGCGGCGCCTCCTTGCGGAGGATCACACCCAGCACCCAAGTGGGACGGCTGAGCGGTTCACACTCTGACATTGGTTTTCAGTTAGCTCGATTCCCACGTCGAGAAGGAAGGTGAAGGAACGCAAAGGTGCATGGGTCCGCAGAAAAGTATTGTTGAACAAGTGTTAATGCACATTTGCAGTGATTCAGCGGCAGCTCACGACCTGTGGAAACCTGTTTAGTGGGGAAGAATCGTGAAAGAACCATGAATCAAACCGTGGAAAAGTAGGGTCACAGCTTGTGGAGAACTCAGCAGGTACACACCGAGACGTCTCTCAGTGCTTCCCGTGCGTCAGGTAGCTTCGTTGGACACGGTCCCTGAACGCACGCCATGTCCCCCTGCTTGAACAGTGGAAATTGTGAGGTGGAACCCTTGGAGACAGGGGTTGACACACACACACACTGCGATGAGGTGTTGTACTTGTGGTGTTTGTTGGGTCTTGAGACCACAATGAAGATTGCCCATATCCCATCGGAAGATGTACTCCATGATTGTCTTGCCCACATCGATGCGCTTCCTCCACGCGAGGAATCAACCAGGTGCATCGATTAGCATCAACAAATCCCAGACACTCCATATTTGTCATACATATACCTAGAACCTGAGTGACCCCTGTCTTGGAGGATCAACCATCCAAAATATATCAAAATATGGCCTTTTCTTATCAAAACGGAGGTCAAATGGGTTCTAGGTGTACCTATAATACCTCTGGGAATTATCACTCCCTATATGGATCCACTGCCACCCTTTGCGAAGGTGATGTGTTCGACATGATGTAGCCTTGGGACGGGGTTTTGTCGTAGTACCGCCTATAGGGCAGGTAGTAGAGGGGATGAAGACGCTTATATACCTGGACCCTCCAAGATTGCCCTCCAAGTCCCACCAACTCCAACCCCGAAGTCACCGATCTCCCCTCCACGTCCTTCCGTGACATCCCGCGAGCTCCAGGTCGAGGCAACGAGCTCCGGGCGACTTGTCGCGTGTTTCGTCAATTCTTCCGAAGGATTGGAGGGATTTTTTTTTTGCGTCAAGTGCCAGATTTCGATAGATTTCGGAGGTCGATGTGAGCAATTTGTTTGTTTTTGTGTTTTCTCCGAGTGCGATGAGGTGATGTTTGAACAGTCTCAATCGAGTGTTTTGGGCCTATGGATTGAGCAATCATGTTCCTGTTTTTGCATGTTCCCGAACTGGGTCAATTCCCCTGATGGGGAATATGGAACAATAATGAACAATATAGCCATGGTTGTTCAGCCAACCTGGACCAAACCCCTGCAGAATTTTAGAACCAATTTCACTGGCCCCGTTTGATGGGGAAAGTAAACAACTCCAAGCAGTTGGTCTCACTGTGGGCAAGACCATGTGAGCCGCTAGCTCGATCGTTTGTTTCTAGTCGAGATCGTGTTGTTTTTTTCACGATTCAACTCGTTCGAAGACACGACCTACTCAGACCCCCAAATAAATAGAAAAACAACGTCCCTGTGAATATTTATTGTCTATTTAGGGACCGCTATCTATAATATGCCGACAATACGCCGATCAATTGATCCCCAAACCACCCCTGGCCGTTTCTTTCATATATGCAGGTCCCAAACAGGGCGTGTCGTGTTTGAGAAAGTTCAAAACGACTTCGTTTCGGTTCGTGAATTCTCAGGTGCACATCCCTGATAACGAGGCCCGCGCCATGGTCTTGGTCGGCCAGAGCCTCAAAATGCCTCAATCGCCCAGCCTTTTGACCCTTGTGAAGGAGGAACCAAATCTTCTTGGAAGAAGACCACTTTCCTATCCAATCCCTGTGGTGGTTCAAGGAGTTTTCAGTGTGAGGTCCCATGTCAATATATGTTAATGTGAATCTTTTGTTGAAGGTTGTGCCTTTTATGGATTTGTGCCAGAGGTGTTGGGGTTAATGTGATTGCGATCTAAGAAACTTGGTTGTCCTAGTTTTAATGTAATGTTTTGCCATCATCACCTAGATTTAGCTGCTGAAACCGTCAGTTTCAGAAGCAACTAACTGTTAACCTAGTTTTGACTGAACTCGCCCTTTTTAAAAGTCAAGTTTATCATTTAGTAAATATATCCATTCTCAGACTCCACATCCTCAGCTTTGGACCTGGAACCCTGGATAGACGATCATTGCTTCAAGTGAGCGGGTAGTGTGCTTAGTAGACCCAACTTCCAGGGCCCCCCCGAGTTGCGGGTGTCTATTTGTTTGCTCCTTAGAGGCGAATTAAGGGGTGTCCTTAACTGTGGATCCTGAGGGATGTTAAGCCACACCACCTTAAAAAATGGACGGTGCTTGGGGCAGCAGTGCGGTTTTTATGGTGTGCGTCGTCACGAGCGTCGCCGCCCAGGTGCCTTTACTCCAGGCTATTGGGGACGTGTCCTGGCAGTTGGGGACATGGCATGTTGGGCGGGCAGGAGGAAGCAAGGTGCGAGTCCAAAGAATGGAGGATGTGATCATGACACACCTTGAGTTTGTCCTATTACCAGTGACAGTCAGTAAACAAGTGTCACTATTCTTGAACAAGGCCTTTACTAACCACCATCATCCATTGTTACAGGTATTAGGATAGACCCAAACCCCTTCTTCCATGATGAACCCGGCTCACCTTATGAGCCATACATGGATGTAGGGAATCAATTCTTTGCCCTGGTAGGGATGAAGAATTGAGAGCTCTTCCCAAATTAGTCGTTCCCAGTTCCAAAGAGGTCCACTAACTCTGGTGGTTCTAGGGCCTGTGACTCGCTGAAGGAAAGAACCACTCAGGATGCATGTGTTGTGTTTTTAAGATCCCAACCCTAAGAGTGCAGAACCATTCTGAGGATGTCCTTTGGCAGCTTTGGCCCCACGAAAGACCTGTGATTGCTTCACCTCCGTTCGGTCATCGTACCTGGACCTTATGGGAAGCGCCTGCGGGAAGCGCCTGCGGGCTCAGTACCTTGTGCCTTGCGCTGAGGGGGAGACCAGACTTGGCAATGCACTGCCCAGTGCTCCCCCGGCGTGTGTGTATTCCGAAGAGTGAATGGAGAGAAGCTTTCGTCACTTGGGGCTGGACATCACGGTGTGGCGTACTAGTGTTTGATAAGAAGTCTAAACTACGGCGAGCAAGCTGCTCCATGAAGAATGCCCTCAAATCAGTACTCATTTTCACATCGAAGCTAAGTTCACACTATTAGAGGTTGTCTATAGAGTCTATAAGCAACCAGGTTCGTGCCTAGAGTAGATTCACACAAGCAGGCTCCTCCGAAGGTGCAGGGTGTCATGACTTTGCTGTCCATGAAAATTCTCCCGGGTCCTGGAAGCTTCTCACCTTGTTAGTGCCCGTGAAAGTGGCATAGTGTTTTTGTTGTCGTCACCTTTTCCAGCAGTAGAGGCGAGGTTGTTGTTTTTACTATCAACCTTTACTTTGGATGATTAATCTATCTACTGTACTGTAAATGATGTTTTCTTCAGCCCAGATATATATGTAAACGTGGCATCCCTGGAAAGTTCTGAATGAACTTGCCCGGCCAGTGTGGATGTCCCTTACCAGAGTATCAATAATATGACCGCATGATGGTAGATGATAGAACATGATCTCCTCTACCTGGCGGGGAACGCAGGTAAACAATGGTAAACATACAACACGCAATCTGGTAGAACCTGGCAGAAACGTCGGGGCAGATGAGCCAGTTGGTGCTGAACTGAACCACCCGCAGGTACAAGAACTTCTCCTGGGGATCCAGGGCTCAACAGTCCGGACTCCCGATGTGGGATTCGCCCGATCAGATCCCAGTGACTGCTGAAGCGTGTGCATCCATTTCGATGGAGAAGGTGAGGAACTCCATCCCAAGAAGAGATGGAGACCAGATGGAGACCAGATGTCATACCCCGGATACACATATCCTTTGAGAGGGAGATTAAAACACTTTGTTGTAGCCGTCCAGTCATACCGAACCTGAGGTTCGGTGGCAGTGGATCCATGTGGATCCCAGTCGGGTATGTGGGATCGTGGTGTCACTGCTTCGTTCCCCAGAGCCGTCCCCTTCGGCGCTCCACCGAGTAATACCCAGCAGTTGGGGGTCTCCACACCCATGAGTGGATAGAGGTATGGATGCTTATTTTCATCGCAAAGCCCCCCAAGCAACGGGGTTTGGTCTATTGCCCTTCTTCCAGGGGTTCTTTGGGAGGTCTCGCTATCTCAATACACACCCGTATGATGGAAGTAGAACCCACAAAAGGTTGAGATTCCCACGACCTCAGTCAGGTTGACCGTTGCACATTGCACGTTGCGAAGAAGGAAAAGGTTCCCTTTCTGACAAGATTGGGTCATTCAACTGTCTTTTTCCTGGACCCATGACCTGGATTTTGAGAAATGATGGATTTTGAGAACCTCTGGACACAAACTGCGTGAGTTCTCCATACTTCAAAACCTACGCGAGTTCTCCAGGGTCATGGGCAGTTCGGGCACCGGTCTCCGTTCAGGGCCTCGTGCGTTCGCACCAAGGCAACCCTTGTACCCTGCGAGGGTTGGGTGCACCCAGTGCGCAGCGCCGCCCCACGCGTGGGCGTGGGGAAAAAGGTGACTCATCCGACCGGTGCGCCAGTCATGTGTCTCTACACCAAGTGGGATTTCATTGATATTGCCATATATTGCCAAGTGGCATTGATCCCGTTATAGACATTCCCGTTAGTTTGTTCATGGAAGTGGGTGGCATGGCCGCTTGGATGACCATTTTTTCTACAACTGGTGGTTTTCAACTTCCATCACTAGTTCAAGGAGGGTAAGTGTATGGTTCTCGGTTTTTGCTTTTGCACATTCCCAGTAGCAGTGTGCAGATTTTTTTAACTCCAGTATATAACAGTTGTTAATTACTTTACTTCGAGTGATCCCCACCATGACATTCAATCTGCCATTCTATCTGGCAATCTATCTGACATACTATCTGGCATACTGTCTGGCATACTATCTGGCATTTTGTTTGGCATACTGTCTGTCATTCTATCTGGCATATCTTCTGGCATTCTATCTGGCATATTTTCTGGCACTCTATCTGGCAATGTATCTAGCAATCTATCTGACACACTATTTGGCATACTATCTGGCATATCTTCTTGCAGCATTCTATCTGGCAAACTATCTGGCATACTGTTTGGCATACTATCTGGCATTTTGTCTGGCATACTATCTGTCATTCTATCTGGCATATCTTCTGGCATTCTATCTTATCTGGCAATGTATCTAGCAATCTATCTGACACACTATTTGGCATACTATCTGGCATATCTTCTTGCAGCATTCTCTCTGGCAATCTACCTGGCATTCTATCTGGCATTTTATCTGGCAAGCTATCTGGTTGAGGTCCAGCGGTGCACACTGCGATCGGATCCTTGCGGTTGAGGTCCAGCGGTGCACACTGCGATCGGATCCTTGCGGTTGAGGTCCAGGGGTGCACACTGCGATCGGATCCTTGCGGTTGAGGTCCAGGGATGCACACTGCGATCGGATCCTTGCGGTTGAGGTCCAGGGGTGCACACTGCGAGGGGATCCTTGCGGTTGAGGTCCAGGGGTGCACACTGCGATCCGGAGCTGGCCAGACAAGATCGGCGAAGAGATTGGCGAAGCAGATTGGCGATGAAGATTGGCGAGGCGATGAAGATTGGCGAGGAAGGAAGCAAGGAGGAAGGAAGGAAGGAAGGAAGGAAGGAAGGAGGAAGGAGGAACAACTGTGATAAAATCTAACAACCCTCACCTGGCAGGTGGAAAAACATATCATGCACTATTTTATTGGACATTGCAAATTACTTAACCATCCACTTACCAGGATAGACCCAAATGATGTATTCTGATGCATTTTGCACTTTGCACCCGTTTATTCTCCCGGGCCGGGCTACCAAGTTTAGCACGCCAGAAGTTACTAACTTGAGGGCCTTGAAGATGACCGGAGGGCCTGTCTTGCCGATGCAGAGCCGGAACCGGTCCCGAAAGCTACTTGGAGAATTGGGCTGCCCAATTCTGAAAGTGAGTGCTCTTGATTTAGACATTTGACAAATAAAAAATCTTTGAAAGACAAGGGACTCGTTGTGACAGAGACCATCGGAATCTGTGTGTGTGCACCCCAGAAGAAGAGGTTTCACCATCCCAATGAGGGAGTTTTTGTGAAACGGAACTACAACGTGACCCTACAGGTCCAGTGTGACCCAGTAAGGCCTGGTCCTGAAAACCTCATTGAGTCGTGCTTGGGTTTGTATGACCAACGCAGTAATTAAAAGGAGGTCCAACTGACTAGGGTTACCGCCGTTGTTTTCGCAGCTGTGCGATCCCATCCCGCCGTTTTCATGTTTTTTGGAAGACACCACCAAAGCTGCTGACAAAAAACGGTTGCTTCCCGGACAGCGAAGGTGTTTTCAAGACTTCCAGGCCAATGGTTTAGTGCCGATTTTGTTCATGTTGGGGATTCCGAGATTCCTATCCCTAGGGATCAAAGTACCTTCTCAGAAGGTGATTGGAGACACTCTTAATTATGTCTAGGTTTTGAGGGTCCAAGTACCTTCTGAGAAGGTACTTGGATCCTTAGGGTATCGGGTTGGAAATGGGGTCGCTTGATGCTTGTGCGTTTCCCCTCCACTCCAGGCTATGGAATTGATGATGGAGTGCTGCTTGGGCAATGCGCGGAGTGTAGAGGGTGGCTTAGGTGATTCAGGGACATTCAAGGATTCCTGTCCAATGCCCGCACAGCACAACTAGAAAGCTCGACTTTTTGAGCGCGGCGGACCTGGCCAAGCAGATTCCTGGGAGCGATGTTGTTTAATAATTATCTAGGAATCTAGGCTAGGCGGCCCTTACATGCCTGGCTCATCCAAAAGGATGCTTGTTGATTCATGGCATCTCGGCTTGTGCACCCGATCTACGGCAAGCTTTTCCAACAAAAATCCACGACCCCCACGAGAGTTGTGTTTTAATGTATCGACTGTTTTTTTGGTTTAAGATTTGGTGATGTTTGGTGAGTTGGTTTTTACCGTTTTACCAACGATTTCCTTGAACAATCACCAACTCACGAGTCACGAGGAAACTAAGTGGGTGGCCCCCAAGCAACGGGCGGCCCATGAGCCTTTGGACCCTAGGCTTGAATACGCGTCTCCTTGGTCGCGCCTGGAAAGCTCAGTGGGGTGAGGAAAATGCCAGCGGGTTTCATGTTCCAATTTGCCATGTGGTGGCGGAAATCGGAAAACAGAGAAACTTCTCGAGGAGAGCTGATCATGCAAGTCATGGGGCCCTCCCTTTGTGTGTCAATGAATGGACTTGTTTGGGATGGAGGCCAGCCAAGCCCCCTGTCACTTGGTGTCTTGTACTTGCGCTTTGAGCCCAGGTTCCCTGAAACACTTCCGTACAAAGGTACATACTTCGCATCACTCAGCGTAGCTGCCTCCGGCCACGCACCTGTCGCTTCTCATGTTCATGGATGCCGGAAAAGGCCACAACTGGATGTCACCATCTTCATGTTGATCTTCATCTCTCCACGCTTGGATCGTGGCCCCACGATGTAGGTGAGACTGGCTGTGACCTTCAAACACACACAGCTCGACCCGGAAGAGCCGACGTTCCCGTACAGCCTCTGACCCCAAGAGGTTGGTGGTATGATGAGCATCCACTGGCAGGCACTCCTCCTGGAACTCAGCCGGACATGTACGACGTACGAATGGGTGGAGAGAACATGAGAGAACCACTGATCCGAGCTCAACTGCTGTAGATCTCTTTGCCTGCCTCCAGAGAACGGTAAAAGGTCTCCGCACCTGTTAAAACCGACTGATGACTAATCCGACCCTCTAGATCAATAAACAGATCTAAAAAGCTGAATTGGCCCCAGACCGGTTGGAAGGGATAATGTCGATGACATCCACTCCTCCTCACCCTCACCTAAGGTGCGCGATCAGCTCAGTTTGACCTACAACTGCGACGTGGCTGGGCTGAGAAGTTGCATTCAGAAGCCGCCAGCAACACACTGACTGGCTGACTTTAAAATCACTTCACTGCTCAGTGGCTAGGCCGCGTGCCGAGCAGGTAAGTAGCCAGAAGTAATCATATGGCCAATCTCATCCATCTCTTACGGAGTGAGGGAGGTGGAGGTGGAGGTGGAGGTGGAGGTGGAGGGGGAGGGGGAGGGGGAGGGGGAGGGAGAGGGAGAGGGAGAGGGAGAGGGTTTTGGAGAGGGAGAGGGAGAGAGAACAGCAAGAAACATTAAGTCATGTGGCGTGACGGTACTTGTGGCGTGACGGTATCTTTGGTGCATTGCAAATCCAATTGCAGGATGACATTTGAGGGGCCCCTTGTTTTCAGACACCACCTCTTTCGAGTCGAAGTTGCTTGCCATTTACCAGCCCTCAGGGTAGCCCAAAAATTGCCTCTAATTTCTATTCAGTCAGTGTGTAACCCTTAATATCCATGAATGTTTCTTTGGGGGATGGGGCACACTCGACGAAAGAAGAACGCAGTTGGCAAAGTTTGGTTATAACCTTTCGCATTTCTCTTCTTCCAGAGTTCCAAACGGCTCAGGAGTCCAAATTCGTCAGGTTTCGTCTTTAGCCTGTTGCTTCACAGCAGGCCAAGGGAGGCAGAAATGACTTTAGCAGGGACCTGGGCCGGGTGTATGTAGAGATGTGCGTTACACACCCGAGTTACCACATGCTACGACTCAAAACCTGTTCGTTGTGGGCATGATGTGGACAATTCCAGTGAATCCAGTCCGTTCGGGATCTTCTACCAGGTGAACTGGGCGTAGCTCACGTGTTTCCGTCACCCCAAAGCAACTCCCTTCCTCGAGGTCGAACTCACCATGTTCGAGGGCTTTGATGCCGGGCATTTCTTCTGCAAGGTGGGCAGGGTGAAGTTCCTCCAGGGCAGAGTGAAAGTCCAGGGGTCTCTTGAATCTCTCAGTAGAATGGGCAGCCCACCATGATGATGATTCTTGAATGCAATTGGTCCAATCCAAGCATATGTTGATGTCCACGATTTGGTATTTGATGTGATCAT
This sequence comes from Durusdinium trenchii, assembly GCA_963970005.1. Lineage (NCBI taxonomy): Eukaryota > Dinophyceae > Suessiales > Symbiodiniaceae > Durusdinium > Durusdinium trenchii. The sequence continues at coordinate 165,500 of CAXAMN010026973.1, forward strand.
TTTTGCTCTTCAGTGTCTTCTCCAATCGTCACCGGTGTTGAAACTCAATGCTCATGTTCCTTGTGGCGTGTTTAATCATGCCCAATCAATGTCCAATCATCGTCCCGGAACGGCCGCGGCACCTGCCAATGGCCGGCCCTGTTCTTCGGTGCGACCGGACGCTGGTCGGTCGAGTGGCAGGTCTTTACCTTTCCGCACACCCTGCGAGAGGCGGCGGTGGGGCAGCTCAGGTCTCAAGCAACCATGCAGCTCAGGTGAACGAACGGCCGGGCATGATTTTCGGGAAACGGTTCGAATATATAGCTAGGGATCGTTTTGGTAAGAGGTGTTCCAATGCTTGAATACTATACAGATCAATTCTATCTATATACTCCCTGGAGGGTCTTAGACCATAGACCATGTCTTGAAGATTCTTGCATGCAGAGCCTGAGCAGATTCCTACATGTTTCTACGCTTTCAAAGGCCAGATGAACGTTTTTCTCCCCAATGTCGAGAAAGGATAAAAGAGCACCATACAACGTACTATATAGCTACTATACACCACAAAATAGCTGTCAAGAGGAAGCACCATGAGCCGTCAAACGTCACGAAAGCAAACCGATCAAAACGTTTCTGGCTCGTTGGAACGGCCGTAATTGCATCCCTGAGCTCGTGCCCAATATGAGACATATCAGTCAGTACCTATCCCTACCGTTTCGAAGATGGTTATGGTTTGGGGGGCCGAATACCACCTTCACCTCCTGAGGGTATGGGGTTGGAGCCCTAGGGTCTATACCGTATACCGTATCTTGGGAATGTATCAGAAAGGACCGAAGTCGTCGAGGGCGTCGGTTTGAAGTGAGATCTAGACGTCCTGAGACGTCGCTGGCGGGGGAGGGGGTTTTCGTGCAACCTATCTATGTATCCTGTGAGATCATCATCAAAGCAATTGATTAAACAATAACTCAGGGAACCCCAGTTACAACTGTGATGTAAAGCTCTTTTGTTTTATATACTTCCAGCGATTTTTTTGGACGCCCGTTGTTTGAAAGACGCCTTCATTATGATGGGCTCGTCCGATCTGCGTGCTTGGTTTCTTGGTTCGGCTGAGGCTGCAGCAGTTCAAGTGCTCCGAAGTTTGAAGCCTCAGCCAAGGCAAATTTGAAGGTTTCCTATAGGGCCTAGGGATCCAGTCGCACCTTCTCAGGTTCGGTATGACTGGACCCTCCTGGCACCTACATAGCATTGTCGAACACATCACCGTACCTGAGAATGTACTTGGAGCCATGGGGTATGCAATTGATCATTGCAAGGGGATGCAATTCCATTCTCTCACCCTGCAAAATCGTCCGTCAATATCAGATTTGGGCCGGGCCACCCCTTCAGCCATCAGTTATCGTGCCCTCCTGGATGATGGGTGCTGTTACTGAGGGATTAAAGCCCAGCTTTTGAACTTTTGAGACAATTTGACTTGTCCATTACATATAGGTTCAGATCAACCTTGTTAGACCCCTAAATGCGGGGCATAGTGTTTTTGGGCCATTTCTATGGCCTACTCCTGGCGCAGAAGTGCAGTACACCTTGGACCCTCCATAGCTGGGGTACGTACCTTCAAAACTCAACACCATTAACTAGGTGAGTGTTTCGGATATTGTTATTTTTAACCCTTACTCGGGGATGATTGGACCCTTTGACTAATATGTTTCAAGTGGGCTGAAAACACCAACCAGTTAAGAACTAATTGAAAACAACAAAAAACCCTCTTCGTTTTGGAGGGTCCGGATCCGACTCGGGTGTACCAGGTGTTCGGATTCCATGTTCGGAGCACTCGCAGCTTGGGCTTTGGGCTCTCATGGCGCTCTTTCCGCGCCTCGCGCTGCGGGGACGACCTCTGGGCAGTTGTCTCACCTCGATCCTCGGCCTGCGCCCGTCGGAGTAAGGGTGATTATAGACCACCCCAAACCAGGTGTGACTCCAGATCCATGGACTGGACTACGCATTTCTACCACAACTGGCCTCATAACTCCTGCACAGAGATTCTGGACATTGATGTATGCCGCAGTTCTATTAAAGATTGCTTTGATTTTGATGGCCATCCCTGGATTGTCGTTTATGTCTTTGGTGTGAGGCTTCCCAAAGAACGCCAAGAAGTGCTTGCCTTTAGTCAGTTTCAAACAATATCCATTTGTTCAATTCATGCACAATGGTTCAAGAACTCAAGAACAGTTCATCAACGGATCGAGTTCTTCATTGCACCTGGGTGCCATTCTTTGCCTCTTGGGTTGTTGTGCTTCGCTGCTGCGTCCGCTGCGACCCTCACCCAGGGCTTCCTCAATGGGACTGGGGTGGATAGGACCCCAGGGAGGCCAAAGAAGAACACTTCGATCCGCTGAGTGCCGCGCCCAGGAGGATTGCTGCCCCGCAGACTCGATGCTTCTGCAGTTACGAAGCGTCGGTGGCCACCAAGCTGAAAGATGCACTGGACGCTCGTGACTGCGTGGTTGAGGACCCGGTCATACCTTCACCAAACGAGGTGGTGGGTTCGGAGGGAGGTTGGCTGGATTTCCAAGCTAGAAGCCAATTGACCATACCGGACATACCCCTTGTTCCTTTCAATATTGACCGAAAGCAGAGGTCACCCTCACGTTCTGGTCGCTCATTCCCTCCACACGGGCTGACCCCGTCCTCGCTCGACCCGCAAGAGAGTACCTAAAAGAACATGGGACATGACCCTGTGGCCCCATAGTAAAGCAGATACGCAGGTACTTCTATCACATTCTATCATTTTGTGCCATTTTGTACCCATTTTCGGAGGTATGAAGGGGTCGACTCCAAGTAGGCTTAACCTTCTTTTGGCCACTTGGAGCATCGATGCCACCGATGAATATCCCCTCGACATGCGAATGCGGAGTAACGAGTTTGCTGAGTTTGGGGCGGAATTTTGGTGCGAGGAATTCGGACTCGGACCAAGGCATTTTTGGTGTGATTGTTTGATAGGGAGGAAGCTTTTTCTGTAAAAACACACAGCTGGCTGTTTCATTGCTTTACCTACTAGGTAATTGGGTTTTTCGATATTGCCAAAGGTGCTACTTCTCCGTCCTTCCTTAATCCTTCTCCTCTCCTCCTGCCATGTCCTCATGTCACCGGGGCATGCACTGACCTGCGCACCACAGAGAACGCCAGCTCAAGATGGTCGCGCATGGACCTGCCAAAGTTGAATGCCCGAAGATATGCCAGAAATAATGCTAGAAAACATGCCAGGAAGGATGCCAGACTGTATGCTACTCGTACAAAGAATGCCGGAAGACATGCCAGGCACAATGCCGGAACGAATGTCAGAATATACTATATTGTAAAAGCCCTTGCTACCGCTATGCTACCGGTCCAATAAAGTGGAGGAGCTTGGGGGAATATTATCCATAAGAACCTAGGAACTTTATTGAGCTTGAGGGCCAAGCAATAATAAACTTAACTTCCGGGCTCAAGAGCTTGGCTTGACAACTTTTGTAATGATTCAGCCTGAGCCAGGGGTGGCACATCAGATAGTTGTTTATGAGGTTGGCCCCCTGGTAGGTGACTTAATTAAAATGTACTATGGTAGCTTATTATACAGGATATTCTCAAAACCATAGAACTGTCTAGGTTCTTATGAAGAAAGCTCCTGGCCACATTCATGGCTACGGCTTGTCCTCTCGCACGGCCTGTCACCTGTTTGCTATTGGTGAGGTTGGATCCCTGGTGACTTGAGGTCATGGGGGGGGTTGGTGGGCAGTGGTTCTTGTTTTTTTTGTGTCCACCTCAATTAAATGCAAAACACCAGGCTCTACACTTGATGATTGCCTGCAGTCAGCCTACGAAACCCAAATGTCACTAATTGGAGTGCCCCTGGCCGCTTGCTGGCCTAAAAGCAGGGCAACTTTTGTTGAACAAAAGTCACAACCACATGAGTGGATTCAAGAAGCCGATGGGTGAAGACCATCATCATCACATCACCAGTCCATGGTTGAGCACGATCGCCCGAAAAGATCGAGATTGGAGACCATACTGTATATATTGTTTGGACATGTTTGGACTCCCTGAAGTGATCTGATGAAGAGGATATTCAAGGATTTCATATGTGGAAACTCTGTTGATGATAAATATGCACTTGAGAGAGCTCTGACTTAGAAGCCTCGAAGGTGAGAAATACACGTTGTAAAGGATATTGCCAACGTTTGTCAGCTCGTATCAAAGGCTGGTTCAAAAAACTTCAACAAAATATGCAACCTCGAAGCCCAGGCGGACAATGATGCTCGCATGTTGCCGTTTTATCCCAAGACGGATCAGTGTCGTGTCATGTTCACCCGTTGGGTGTGCCAGCTCCAACCAGAAGCGTTTTTCCTTCCAACAGACGTGGAAGTGGACAGTGGGCATTCCCATGGTAGTTGGAGGGAGAGTGTGCGCATGGCATGATGGTAAGGTGTCCCTGCCGCGAAGAGCTCAAAGAGGTGGTTTGGCTTTAGGTGCGAGCGGCAGGTCAGCGGTGTCCACCCGGCGTTCCATGGAATGTGCCGAAGTACTGTCGTTTGTGGTCGGCAGCCTTTTTTTTATATAGGGCGCGCAGCAGCAATATAGAAGGTCCAAATCCCACTAAAATCTTGACTCTTACTTCATTGAGTTGAATACGTTTGCACAAGCAGTCTCACAATCAGTCTCAGTGTAATGAGGTCTTTGACCTGTAGGGATACAATGCCATATAATTATTGCCGTTAACCAGGTTCACCCAATGGGTGTGCTGCCTCGGGGGTCGTATTTTCAGGTAGTCTCGCCTGGTGAAGCGTAGGTTGCATGCACTCCGTGCAATGCCAGCTTTACCCACCCGAAAGAAGAACCAACTAGCTATTGGCTCATTTTTGTTCTCACTCCGAGTCAGCCCATCCATCAATCCCCACAACCTTACAGACCTGCAAAGACTCCGGAAATCCAGGTGTTTTCCCCGGTCAGGACCGCTCCGGCGGCTGCGGGCAATCCTTCAGCATCCGTGTGGAGTCCGAGAAGTTCCGAGGCCTCACCAAGTTGACGCCTGGCCGTGGGTTTCCGATGGTTTCCGGCGGGGCGTGGCGGGTTGTGGCGGTCAAAACGCTCTTGTTTTTTGTTTTGCGGGGGGGTGGTGCACTCCCACGAACACATCACATGGACATGGAGCACCCCTTGCTCGTAGAACCAAATGGAGTGGGTCAGAGTCAGAGTGTACTTTTGGGCCACGGGTGGGCAAGCTACCGTTTTTTGTTGGACACTGGAACATGGAGAAACGATGTTGTTGTAGACAAATCACCATGGTCTTCCGCTGCCTGGTTCCATTGGTTTAAGGTCCGTGAACTAGGGTTCTTCCAGGTGACATCCCTTGGTTAATTACATGAACGAGTGACAGCCGGATTGTTGGTCCATGACCCATGTGACACAGACGTTTCAATGGGTGTTGCAGGTGGAATGGCCAGGACGTGTGTGTGTTTTTGTTTTTCACATTATTTGTTCCATAGTGTAGGTGCCAAGATGCTTGAGGAAAGATGGCCTTTGTCGACGAACTAAGGAAATGCCAGAGAATGGTTCAGGAGACTAGTGCGCGGACAGGGGAACTGAAAGGGTTCGGCAAAAGGGAGGTAAACTTCCGATGGCCACCTCACCACTGGCACGAAAAATCCACCCGCGTTTGATGTTTGTCGAAGTTACCGCGCTCCATTGGTTGTTTACATAGACATGGACGCTCATAAAGTTAATATGGAACACACGAAACACAAAACTCTCCTTGGCTAAGGTCAACATGGATCAACCAGCTTCAATGATCTTCATTGGGTCACTTTGTGGTGGACCCAAGTGGTGTTCCCAGATATTTCACTTGTCAACTGGGACTTGCGTTTCAATTGGTTTTGGGATTAATTGTTGGAACCCCATTTTCTGTGGATTTTGTCCGACGTGTTTTGGGATATGTTTTTTCCAGGTTCTGTTGTCTTCCAGGAAGGAAGGAAGGAAGGGAGGAAGGAAGGAAGCTGTGCAGAAGCAAAAGCAAAAAACTACCAAAGGCAGCAAAAGCAGAAGAGCAGAAAAAAGCACAGACCTAGTATCATGTCTCGGTGTTGTATGGGACGGGATGTGATGTTGATTTTGATTGATTTTTGGTTTGTCGCAAAGGGCCTCTTGTGGCAACCAATGAACTTTGCAGCTACTTCTCCAAGTGGTGACTTTCCGCTCGCCTTTGTTCATGGTTCACACGTCCACCTTTGCCACCATGTTCATAAATGGAGGGGCGGCGCATACGACGCGACTGTGTCCAAACTGAGTTCGGCTTGCATCTTGGGATGCCAGTTTACATATATTCACATGCATTCACACACAAACATAGACAAACTTACATACATACACGTACATATACATCTGCATGCATGGACATACATTTATATATTTCAGACTGACCGGTAAGCGCTACCATTCTCACATGGCTGGTGTATACTGTATTGTGATCTGCAAGAATGCGGCGGGAAGAGCCTTCTCCTTCTTTTGTTCCTTCTCTCTCCTCTGTCTCCTTCGCTTTCTCCTTCTCCTTCTCTTCCTCCCTCTTTTCCTCCTTGTCCTTTGTCTCCTTCTCCTTCTACTCTTCTGTTCCTTGCCTCCCTGCCGCAAACAGTGCGGAAAAACATTCCCAAAACGCGTTGGAAAAGGATTCCCGAAGAAAAAAAGGTCGTCCTTAATTGTTACTGTTTTTTACTATTATACTGCATTCCCTTTCATTTAATTTCCCTCTAACCGCGTCCTTTGTACATGAAAACGGTAAACAAATTGCCTGCAGCCTATTGTAGAGGGAGCCAGACAATTTGATGCCCAGGGGCCGGTCAGATTCGATCGCTGGACGCTTCCTGTGGTCACCAGTTGTGATACTGTGATACCCTCACTTTATGTCAAATGAACCAGGAACGTGGTGGCCTTCTGACAGACGATATTCTCAACATGTTAACAACCAAACCGATTCCTTCCACGATCGATTGCAAGGAAGATACATTTTGCCTCAGGAAGATCAACGGCCCGAGGTCGAAATCACGAAGATCAACGTCGTTCGGTCTCGTCAAGTACATTCAGATGTTCCTGGACACCCCTGCGTGGCTATCATTTCCGCTCGTCCGGCAACATGAGGCCGTCCTGGTTCTGTTCTTAATGATCGACGTTTGGCATTTTTTGGCACGCCCCATGCACTTAGAATCCTCCACACGTGGTCTCACCTCCTTGATTCAGGTTTTCGCCACAGGAAGGCAAACAGCATCAAAAAGCACTGCTTGCTTTGGTAAACAAAAAGCTCCCCGCTGTTGGAAACAAGGCATTTATGCCATATTGAGATCTTTTGAGATCGCTAAACCAAACAATCCTCTAAAACTTGCACGCGTTCCACTCCAAGCCTTCGATTCGCTGTGGGACAAATCTCGGCGCCAAGCTTCATTTTCAGCTTGACGGTCCCAGGTTTGGACCGTTCAGAGCGATCTGGCAGAGTCGAGTTCTAATTTCTGAGCGTAGAGGTTCAGCCTACCTGAACCTTCCTGAACACTATAGTGTTCTTGAGAGAAACCTTATATAGTAAAATGATAATCCTCAGTCCTGACCTCTAGGGTGAAGCTATGGTCAGTCCTCCAATATTGGAGATATAGAACATACTGTCTGCATCGCACACTCCCCTATATCCCACGGCGCCTGCTCGGACCCCGGTTATTCGGGTCTTCGTTGACCCTGCGCCCCGTCCGTCGCCATCCGCGCGTGCGTGACATCCGCGCGACGCCGCGTGGAACTTCTTCCAGGAAGTGATCCGAGAGGAGATCGCCCAGTGGCACGCGGTCTCGATCCAAACCAAGGTCCCTGAGTGAGGCTCCGCTAGGCTCCGCTCCTCCGAACCCCCACCGGTGAGAGAGGGAGTGGCATGACCATGCGGCTCGGCACCGTCGGCAGCATGCCCAAGCGCCACAGGAGCCATCCTGAGGAGAGAGTTCTTTTTTCAGAGGTTCTTAGTGATAGCTGCTCAGTTGATCACCCATGTTCAGCTGTATATAGCCCATTATGGCCCTATTATGCCCTGTTACATCCCAGTCATATTATCTTTATATTGTCAGCTTATGATTAACAAACATATGTGAACAAACAATATAATATATATATATATATATACATACCAGGACCCTCCAAGCGGTGCCCAATGGAAGCCTATAGGTAGTGTGGGGTAGTCCAGCCAGGACACCCCGACAGGAGGGTCCTGGTATATATATATAATATATATTTAGGTGGCCTGCTCTGGCCTGAAGTTTTGCGTTCCATGCTGACACTCTCACGCTGGTGGCGCCCGACCTTGTCGCCGAAAAAAGAACGGCGAAGAGCGCAGACGGCTGCGCCACAGACCAGACAGCTGCACGGACGCTGGCAAAACATGTGCAAGTTCCTTAACCTAGAACCTGAGTGACCTCTATTTTGGACCGCCAACCACCTAAAATATGGTCTTTTCCTATCAAAACAGAGGTCAAATGGGTTCTAGGAATACATATGTACATACCCATAGGGCCCAATTTGGCCTCTATTTTGGACCACCAACTACCCATAATGTTTTTTTACCTGTCATTCCAGAGGTTTCTCAGGCTCCAGGTATATAGTTACAAAACAAACAATACATATATATATATATACATACAGACATATTATAGGCTAGGAATTTCAGTGCAGTGCGTGATTTCTTCCTCGCAAAAGCTTAGTTTATGCTGACCGTTGTGATATATGCATAGATCGAGTTGTTCCAGATGGATCTTGGAAGAGAAGGAACGCTTGTGAGGTCAAAACGACCTGGAATGGACCTGAGGTTTCTGGGCGACCCCAAGATCCACTGGAACGGATTTCACCACTTCTGGACCATTCTTCTCGCGCTTTCCGAGCCACGCACCTACCAGTTCCGGGCCTCGGACTCGCTGAGCGTCGCTGAGGCCCTGGTTGGCTGGTCTTCACGGACCGCCGGGGGGACAGCAAGTGTTTATGGGAACTCAGATTGGGAGGGTTGGCAAGATACGAGGTGTGTGTGCCTTGTTTTGGATGTGTTACTTGACTCACTCACATGGAAGTGGAGTTCACGCCCTGTTTGTAGTAATTAGTCTTCCAGGGTCCCAATTTTCCCGTCCATGTTAGCGAGTCAGAGTGTAGACAATCTGGGAGCGATTCATGTTTTTTGGAGGAAAGGCAGTGCCCCGAGCTTGGAGGAGCATGAACATCCGAAGGGTCAAATGGGTGGTGAACTGCACATTCATGATGGTGGATTCCGTATGATATATATTATATATTATATGATGTGTACTTTCTTTGGGTTTTTGTGAGCTGTTTTGAGTCAGCGAGATGAACTGCCTGGACATCCAAAAGGTGCACCAGAAGCAGAGCTTGTGAAGAGAGAAGAATCATCAGGAAACATGTTTGTTGAGGAACGCGTGCGCCTTGCACCAGAAGGAGACAGCATTGCATTGGATACTTCTTGTTAGGGCCTGTTAGGGGTGTTTTTTGTTTTTCTACATAGCCCTGCCAAACCCAGGACACCCCTTGACAGCTAAGGGGCTTTTGAAAAAGTGTCCAATTCTTAGAGTCTTAGAGGTTAAGGGGTATCCATTAACCACCCCCAGGGGGCCCTGGTAAATTCACCCCGTTTAAACCTTAATTCCGCGGACAGCTTGGACCAACGTGACCCCTGCAGGACTTGGAGGTGGAAGCCTCCAAAAAGGCCCACCTTGCCCGATGGTTTTTCGGACGGAAGACGAATGCCTCGAGGTCTGAATGGCTGACCCATAGGTTTTGCAGGTCTTGGAGGTTTGGATTTGTTTTTTTTATTTTGTTTTTATTTAGGTGGACCAACGTAATGTATAAAGTCCTTGCTGGCCTTCATGGACAAGTAGCCTCGCGGGCATAGGAAAGTTTTGTAAGGGGAGTGTGTTGGCGACCCTTCCCTTGCTGTTGCTTCTTTGTCACAGTCGCTTTGCTGATGGATGGCGCATATGACATACTAGTGTATGATCTGCAGCGGGGTTTTGTGCTTGTCAGGATGTTGTTCTCCTTTTCCCATGGCTGAGTGCCACAAGGGTTTGGGCTTGAGTGCGTCTCAGCGTCTCCCTACCGCGAAGCTTTCTTCGGGCCCAGCAGCGTCTCAGTGTCCATCGTTGAACGGTTCGGCGTCTCTATCGGATCTGAAGGGGCTGTGTTCATCCGGTGGGTCTTCTAGACAGGTCCTCCATGTTGCGACCCTGGCAGCCTGCTTCCAGACAGCCAGCTCTTCCAGTGTTTTTCCAGGTCATGGCTTGGAGGGAAAGCCGCAGCCAGCGGGAAGACAGAGGCATCAGCTGAGGAGTTGGGAAAGGAAAGAGATTCAAGAGATCCCATCACCTCAAATGGATCTGGATCCCCCCCATCCAGATCCCCGAGGCCGGCTTGCCTAAGCCAATCCCATCGTGCGCATGTGCGGAGCACATGTGAGGGTGGGCGGTAGAGGTCGTACCGGCATCATGCCTAGGCTCTAGAGCAACGGAGGGAAAGAACAAGGAAAGGCACACATGCAGAGAACCAAACCCTTCAAGGATCTTCCTACAGAGGTTAAGTGACCTGAACTAGGACCCGTAACCAGGGGTACCCAACTAGGATAGTCTAGTTCGGGTTCTGACCCACCTCTGCTGGTTCAAGGTTACTCCAGGATGGTCCAGCAATGATTTCTGGCTTTGAAGAGGAGCGTCCCAGTCCCAGGGTGTCACAGGGTATGTCTTTCTCGGCCCGGTGGCGAGGGTGATGTGAAGCACCTTGGGTGAATGAATGGCCCTACCCAGAAGTGAATTTCATGGATCTGCAGGTCACCCATCAGCTGGGACGCCTGGGGACTCTAAGCTGGAGTGGTACAAGCGGAAAGTTCGGCTCACCGTTACTTTCCTGATTGTTTTCGGAGTCGGAATTGAATCAACTGGATCGGACGTGGCTCCCAAAAGACAGCGCCAGGACCGGTTTTCGTGTTCATTCGGTGAGAAAAAAGGGCGGCTTTGCCAATCTGTTGATTTCCTTCTTGCTTTCATGCACATGCGAAATGATGCCTTAACACTTCCCCTGACGGCCCTGTGGCAAGGCTACTGGCTGGGACGACTGAAACCGCTGCAAGGCCGCGGCACGGCATGGCCTGGGAAAGGCGAACCTCACTTGGCGACGGTCTTTCACCACCTTGCGATGAGAAAAAGAACCCTATGAATCCACATACCGTCTCAGAAGGGAAGGTATGTGGATCCATAGGGCAAGTGATGTCAAGTCTGGATTGATCAAGTCATGGGCACTCAACCCTTTCACCCTCCTTCTCCCGGAACCACGTTTGCTGTTTGGGGCCCGCTGGCCGTGCCTTCATTCGCAGCGAACACCCAAGCCGAATGTAACGCCCAAGCGCAGCTCGCTTCGCCGGTTCTTGTCTTTCATGTTCCCCAGCGAGAACGCTTTCGACCCGTCGCTCCCCTGTCTGTCTCGCAGGAGAGGTGCCCGGGCGGACCCGGTTTGAGGAGGAGCTTCTGATCTTGGAGTCCCTAGGCGAGCCACGCGGATCTAGGTCGTTCGGGAGAATAGGATTCTGCTGGTTTGGTGGACTTGGTCACCCGGAAGACGCAATCTTGGAGGGTTTAGGTTCTTCATCTACCTGCCCTATAGGGGATCCCATTGCCACCTTGTCAGAAGGTACGATTGGACCCCCCCCATTCTACATCAAGGTATTTCGGCATGTGGATCCATCGGAAACCACCGGTCCACGTGCGAAGCCACGCCAAGTCATATAGGTTTCACCGCCACACGCCGGGGCGCCGCGACGAAAGGGCGGTCTTCCCGGTTTTCCGCCACGGAGGTGGGTGAAGCCCCTGTCGGTGCAGCCTGCATGAGGCTTACATGCAGCCGAACAGTGAGGCAAATGGAACGAAAGCCATTCAAAGTCTCCGACTCCCATGCTTGGATTTCAACAATTGTTGAATCACCAGTGTTGCTTTGAGAGTCTTTGAGGTTTGTCCCATGCCGCCTGCACATTTAAGGGATGTGGACGTCGAAGCGGTAGCACCGTCGTGCTATCCCAGAGGAGGGGCTCAAGTGCAAACCCACCTGGGTCAGATCTTTGGGGGTCTTCTTTTCCTGTGACTTGGATGCACGGCTTCGCTGCATTGTTGGCTGTGAGGTGTTAAACATGGAGCAAAAGGAGGGGCTTTAGAATGAAATGAGTCGCTGACATACACTGTACAGCTGCGGGACCAATTCCAATATTAAGGAATTGGCCTAAAGAACCATGGAGCATGACGCCCTTTAATGCGGTATTTGTATATATATATATAGCTGTAAGTAATAGTATATGCAATATGTATATATAGCCCTAGTTGATTTCTTGGAACAGCTGTAGGACCACGTCGGATCAACACATGGTGGGATTGTGCCTGTACATTGGCTGTATCAACGCATTTTTTTTTATGAAAGGTGTCTTACGGTAAGGTTCTATCACGGAACTCTTCCAACATCTGAGTGCCTTGTTCAACCCAAATGAGGCGGAGTGCATCGATGATTCGATGAATCAAACACCTGCCAATATCTTCAAGCTAAAAAGACACACCATCTTTACTATGGCCTCAAAGACTGAAAAGCAAACCCACCGGGCAGCAGAAGCTGCACCAGGTCCAGAGCATCACAACTGTCTCATAGCAGGGACATGTTTTTTCTCGCCGTATCGAACCTGCAGGTTCTGGTTTAAAAGACGTGCCTATACCAGGGCCCCCTAAGGGGTGTCTAATTATAGCTCCTTAGAGGTTAAGGGGTATCCACTAACCACCCCAACCAAAAAAGGCCCTGGTATGCAACATACTAGCTATCAAACCTGCAGCCCACTTTTAAAAGCACCGTGTCCAACTCCGCGTCGCTATGGTCTTGGGCCTATTGGCCCAGAACTGCTTCCCCTTGGTGCTGCTGCTCGAGCGAGCTCGCGAAGAGGTGAGAAAAGGGATGGATGGCGCCGAAAGACGTGAAGATGGCGCACATGGAATACGGATTAAAGCTGAAACTCCCCTGAAAAACGGTTACAAGCTTCTGCTGGTGGAAGACATTGTTCCCCACAAATGAAGGGTTGATGGAAACACAGGGTTTTACCGGGCTGTCCCAAGCCCCAAAAGCAACCAGGCTCGGAAGAATGCCCATGGCTGGCAAAATAGTTGTTGCATCTAACAGATTTGAAGCTTTTTGGAGCTCTCTGTATATATATATATATATTAGACACGATTTTCAGTTAGTAGTTTTGTGTGGATGTTTTCTTCTAATGGGTAAACATGAGTAATCTCCAAGAATACTCCTCACTCAGCAATCACGTCGCTTCAATTCCGCCACACTCCCCTCGCATGGACATGGACGTCAGGCCTGGCGATGTGCCGGCCGGCGAAGGCGGGAGGAACGCGGCTTTCTTTTTTTTGCGGATGATGGATGGCCCCTGGATGGCTGTTTCTGCAGGAAATCTATAGGTGAACGCTTCAGAACGATGGCCTGGAACCACTCTGACTGACTCACAGCCACACGGTTCATTAGTTTGCTCCAAAACTTTCTCGTAATGTCAATGGTCTTCCACACCTTCACCTTCCTGCCAGCAGAATTCATCCCCATGAGCCTTCCAACCTGCAACAACATTCAATCAGAGTTCTGCAGTGAGTCAAAGCCATTGACCCACCTTCCACGGCCCCCAGGCCCACTGACCCGGTCCGAACCAGGCGCCCACCAGCCACTGAGGGCCTCTTAAGGCGGCTGGCCTATCCCCACGCGGTGGATGGCCGGTCTGGGAGGTCTCATGAAGTGTTGCACACCGTGTGCCTTGGTTGAGCAAGAAAGTCTCACATCTGATCAAATACCTTCAATGGCTTATCATATGAACCCTTTGATGGTTTTGCAGTACTTTGTGTTCTTCCTGTCCAGGCTTCAGGGTAAGTGTTAACCTCACTCAAGGTTTGTTTACGGTCTACACATGTCTACACATGTCTACGCATGTCTACAGTATCCTCGAGAAAGACATGCTCCCAGCTTGGGATAGATCTAGCTTTGAAGAAAGGGGGTCATCAACTTCATCTCCGGCTTGCTTTGCTTAGGTGGTCTTTGATCCAATCATTTCTGGGCAGCTTGGATTTCTGGGCTGCGGAGGGCTGCTGGTCCGGCCGAATCGCTTGTTCTTTTCCATGAGTCATCCGCTTTGGCATACATTCTTTACAGACCATTGGAGACACTGTTATGTAGGTTTAAGTTTGGATCGTCCAAGTACGGGGCCCTGGGGCTTGGACCCCTGGGGCCCTGGGGTTGCATATCTGAAGTCCAGTCTTTTGTCCAGTCAATCCACAGCCACGACACCAGGACAGCCATTGGCTGTTCCTCACACGGGCTCGCGCCCTTTTCCTCACTCTGGGAGAAGACGCCGTTTTCCTCACCTGAGCTGAGCAGATTTGCAGTGCCAACATGTGCGATTTCCCCCACAAATGTGACAACATGAAACTTCCGCACTGTTCGAAAAAGATCCGACCAATGAGTCTCCGAGCTCCGTTTCTGTGCGTCGAACGCTTGCTTTCCTCTTTGGTGCATCTTGGATCCGTTTCAGGGAATCTCAGGCGCCGAAAAACGCTTCGCCAAACCCAAACAGCGCCTGTCTCACGCTGTGGACACCGCCCGAGGAGAGCCGCCCGAGATCCAAGTGGCCACCTTCGAGGTGGATCCGTGGCTTGGTGAAGAGCCGCACTGGACTCATCTCACCCGGCAGCACTTTGGAGTATTACGTGAAATCTATCATCACATATCATCACCAATACTCCGAGTATGTGTTAAGATGTGTTAAGTAAAAACCTGTTTTTTTCACTGTTTCACCCACCCGGAGTATTTGTGAAATGAAACCTGAGTATTTGTTCAATCATATCCAATCTATCTATCTATCTATCTATTACTGCCCTACAGGTCAAAGACCTCATTTTACTGGAGTTGGTCATACAAAAAAAAGCTACTCAAGGAGTTTAAAAGGACAAGGTTTTACTGGGTCTTTTGACTTGTAGAGCTACCGTATCTACTTAAACTCTATGTACGATCAAACTGCCACTCATTTCGGTTCTAAAAGGGATATTGAAATAACAAAGTTAATCCAAATGTGGACGACAAGAATGCCGCCTGCATCCACCTGCCCCTTTGCAGCGACAAGCAGAGCTGGGAGTCGACCAGGGAAGAATGCGTGAAACAAACTGATGTTGTTTGGGACTGTTTGGGTGAAGCATGTTTAGTTGAATAGTATTTGGTAATCTATTGAGACTCGTATTTGGACCGGAGTGTGCAGAAGCTTATGCATAAACAAGGCTCCATCCAAAAGCTGGCTGAAAGTACGGAACTACCAGTCGATCTCACCATGTATGTTCACCCAGCTTCACCAAAACACAATTCCACTCGCTCCACGCGCTCTCGTTCCGGAAGCGCTGTCCACACCCGAGGTTTACCTTCAACCACACCGTAAAGCTTTGGGACCCACGTGATTCCCTGTGCCTTGGACCGAAGGAGAAGGAGTCTTCCAGGGCGATTATTCGTGTTTTATTTTTCCCCACCTGCCAGGTGAGGGTTGTTAGATTTTATCACAGTTGTTCTTCCTCCTTCCTTCCTCCTTGCTTCCTTCCTCGCCAATCTTCATCGCCAATCTTCTTCGCCAATCTGCTTCGCCAATCTGCTTCGCCGATCTTGTCTGGCAAGCTCCGGATCGCAGTGTGCACCCCTGGACCTCAACCGCAAGGATCCGAGCGCAGTGTGCACCCCTGGACCTCAACCGCAAGGATCCGATCGCAGTGTGCACCCCTGGACCTCAACCGCAAGGATCCGAGCGCAGTGTGCACCCCTGGACCTCAACCGCAAGGATCCCCTCGCAGTGTGCACCCCTGGACCTCAACCGCAAGGATCCGATCGCAGTGTACACCGCTGGACCTCAACCAGATAGTTTGCCAGATAAAATGCCAGATAGAATGCCAGGTAGATTGCCAGATAGAATGCTGCAAGAAGATATGCCAGATAGATTAGTATGCCAAATAGTGTGTCAGATAGATTGCTAGATAGACTGCCAGAAAATATGCCAGATAGAATGCCAGAAGATATGCCAGATAAAATGACAGATAGTATGCCAGACATAATGCCAGAAGATATGCCAGATAGAATGCCAGGTAGATGCCAGGTGGGGATTACTCGAAGTAAAGTATTTTTTAATAAGGTAATAATACAATAGTATTATAGTGTATACAGTATACATACATACATACATATATATAGAGAGAGAGAGCGGAGATTGAATTGATTGAATGTTGCATGTGGCAGAATCTACATCATAGGAGAATCTGCACCAGGATCCTTAGACAACCAATGGCGACACAGTATTGACAAAACTCAAGGAATATGTGGGCCCAGCTCAGCCATTATCGCCGGAAAGTTGATTATATTTTGAATGGCTTTGGCATGTTTGAAGTTTGAAGTGGTTAGATAATTAATATGGACAAACCTTCCAATTGAAACACAATATGTACATATAATTAAGTGGAGTCTGTCATGTTGTTGGTCTGGGTGTTGATTGCATTAATACGGACAGTCTATGATCTCCAGACCCACCATTTTCTCCAGGACAAACCTTTCTCTCCACCGAGAATATTTCTATTGTTTACACCAAACCCTCCAAGTTTTTCGTAGAACAGTGGCAGCACCACCCAAAGGTGGTTATTTGGATGGAGAAAACACATGCTCAAAGGGGTCTGCAAACCACCCTTGATTTGCTGCTGGTAGGTAACATGGTATTAAAGTATGTAATACCCTATGTTCCGCCCCTGCGTTGCTGGCCACCCGGGCCACCCCTTCACCTTGCAGGTGCAGCAGTCGGCTCCTGGTCGGTCACAGCGACACGGTGCTCACAGTTGCCATGAAGGGCAACATTGCTGCTCAGCGGGGTCAAACACGAGCTGTTTGGGACTGGACTGACCGACATTGAGCCAAATCAACCACCCCAATGTATATATAGGTCATGATATATATGCCATACATGGAGAGTCTCTGGCGTAGGTGGTTGCACAGCGGATTTTAGGGGTTAAGGAATGGTGAACGCACCCAACAAAAGCGGCATAGGATACACCAGACATGTCCAAGCAAACTGTTGGTAAAAGAGGTGAGGATGGATCTAAAGATACTTTGGTCCATGAAGGATTGTCAGTGGGTCAATGCAAAAATGCATTGCCAAGGTGGATAATTACCTTGGATTCCAAACAATGTACACTCCCTGGAACTAACATGGAAGTGGAGAATGGCCCCTTGGAAGACCATTTTCCACTACAAACAGGTGGTTTTTCACTTCCATGTTAATTCCAGGGAGAGTATAGCTATTTAAATCACAGAAGGCCCTCAGAAGGTTGACTTCCAACATCTCCAGGGTGGGGTGCACATCTTCCAAAGCCGTCCAGAAGAATTCTGCGGTACACACTGTTTGTTCCATATTTATTTGGTGCTCTATTAGCAGCTTATATCATATGCATATAGCGTGTGTATATATATATATATGTGTGTGTGTGTGTGGGTGTAGCATGCTCGAATAGGTGGATCGTTTGCTCCCGATGTTGGTGCATGCACCGTCGCCCAGTGACCACAGTGGTCACCTCCCGATCGGTTGCTGCCAACTCAGGTGGTCACGGGCTCGTATGACTGCAAGGCGATGGCTTGGGACGCTTCCCGAGGCGGGGAGAACGTGAGTCCAGGGAGATTGGTCGATGGTGCATGTTGTTTTCTGGGAGGTTGGTGAGGTACGTGTCATTGAGTCGATGAAAGGCTTGATGGGTGGGATGTTAAAAGTCTTCCTTGGGAATTACAAGTATGTTGAACTTGAGGGTGTAGACCTTTTTCTATATTGAAACCAATTCCGAATTCCTGTTTACCTTTAGTTTACTTCAGTACACTCCAGTTTGGGCACTGCTTGCCCCAAAGCAAATTCAGCTCACTGATGAGCTCCAACTTGGAGTATGACCCTGGGCGCCGTATGACCGTCACTTCACTTTACTTCACCCTCAAACTCACAGGTGTTTGAGCTCATATGGAGTAAGTACACCATATGTTTCAGTAGTACTCGGATGGAGTAAG
>CAXAMN010026973.1:191331-225360 GCA_963970005.1 Durusdinium trenchii
CCCACAAAAGGGTGAGTGAACTTGGCATAGCCACTTCCTTCTCGAAATTTCACCCTGCCCACAAAAGGACAAAAGAGTGAGTGAGTGAGTGAGAGTGAGTGAAAGTGAGTGAGAGTGAGTGAGAGTGAGTGAGTGAGAGTGAGTGAGTGAGAGTGAGTGAGTGAGAGTGAGTGAGTGAGAGTGAGTGAGTGAGTGAGAGTGAGAGCGAGAGTGAGTTTGAAGCAGCGCATCCCCGTGTACAGACGAGGTATATCATTCGCGTGTACAGATGAGTCACTTTTCGCGTGTACAGACGAGGCGCCGGCCTCCTACCTGGATCCCTTCTTTTCTTCCTTCCCTTCCCTTCCCTTCGACGAGGTGACCAGGGACCAAGGGGACCAGGGGACCAAGGGGACCAGGACGACCATGTGGACCAGGAGCAAGCATACAAGAGACGGGAAAGGAAAATAGTTATTTTTTGATTAGTTAATTAATTTGTTGTTGATTACGTAAATAATTTTTTTTGATTCAGTAATTAATTTCTTTTTGATACACATGCCCCCACTAGCTCATATGTTGATTTCATGAGTTGAAACCACCAACGTTGGAGGCTGTACATGCTTGGGGGACCCCTGCGCGATGCTGGTCTCCAGCTGGTCTCTCTTCGACTTCAGGAGACCAGCCGGTCCTGGACTTCCGTCCTGAGCCCCTTGGGTGAACGGAGAAACGCGGTGGAAAACGGGGCGTCGGAGAGCGTCCTGGTGTCAAAGAACGGCCATGCAGTGTGTGTGTGTGGCTGTGGTTCCTGATGTTGTGATGACTCTTACTCTATAGACTCCGACTCTATAGACTCACCTGTGACGTGGCACCTTGATGTAGGCGTGTATCGTTTTGAAATCCGTTCAATGCAATCTCAATCGATCCAAGCACATTGATGTCAGGCATTGGGCATGACATGGCATGACTGCGTTTGACTCCTTTCAGTAGTCCAATTCAATCGGAAGGACGGGCTTTGTTTGTGTTTCTTTTCCTTTCTTTGGGGGTAAGATGGAGCCACTTGATGAATCAGCCCCACTGACCTGCCAGCCCATGTTCAAACCGACCGCAAGAGTCAGACAGTTGTGTTCACAGATGTCGTCCATGCTGTCAGACAGCGCTTGGGTGGTTTTTAAGGACGGACTCGCCGTCTTCGGATGCAGCAGCTGGGCGAAGAGAGATGAATCCATGGGATCGGCAAAAGACCTCCTACATCGACCTCTCAAATCACTCTATCGGTAAACAATGCTAGCTAAAGTCAACCTTTCAATGACGTCTCTCATCTCCAGTGCTTGTCGGAATTAGCTTGGCAGAAAGATTTGCAGGAAGTTGCCTCTTTACATGTCATACCTGGGATTGTTTGGGATTGAGTCGCTTTTTCCCGGCTCCAACTGCTTCTGTTGCGTTGGTTTGAGTGCCAGGGGAAGTGTCCCTACCTTTCTAAGGAGGCTGGACAGGAGCCCGAGAGGCACCGTTCTGGTGCTCCTCCACACTTCCCAGCCACAGGCTCTCTCAACGGACTCTAAACTCATTGGACCCCTAAATTTTCCCTAACTCTTCGAGCTTCCCCATCTCCAAAGACACCTGCCGAACCTCCTAGAAACCGCCCTGGGGGGCCCCACCGACCAAACCCCCCGCTGACACAACGCCCGAGTCTCCGGCGTCGCTGGGCTCGTCCCGTCCGAGGTCCGCCTGCTGGGCCACCAGGCCACCATCTCGGCCGTGCTTCTCCACGGTTCGGTGGCCGTCACAGGCGCTGTCGAACGGGGAAGAGAGGCATGGCATGGAGGGCTTTTTTGGGAGGGCTAATATTATAGAGAGAGAGAGGTCAAGATGGAGGAAACTAAATCTATATTGAAATCTCATATAAGTAACCTACTGCAGCTGCATATCACTTATATTGCATACATATACACATATAACATATATCAGTAATTTTGTATGATAACATATACTATAGAATGTCTTTGCGGTGCTCTTTGTGATTGGTTGGTTTCGGTCGATCAAGCATGATGCAAATCTCAATATCTCTCAACACTGCCAGAAGTACCGCACCACTTCTGTCCCACAAACATCCCTTTTGGACAGCGCCGGACGTATTCTTTGACGTCGAGCACGTCGACCCCGTGCGCCGAGCGGCCCACAGGCTCCCGCGATGCCACCTGCCGCATTTGGCACACCAGTGGCCCTTCGTCGGGGCGTCCGAAGCGGGTGCTCACCGGGCATCGGCGACGCTTGGCGGGGAAAAGCGGGGAAAAGCGGCGAGAGGGGTGATTGGGGGCGTTTGGAGTGCCTTTCGTGATGGCAACTTCTGGTAAGAAAAGACCTGGGAATTTTTGAGGCATTGTAGTTTTGTTTAAAGTTTTAGAGCATCTTTCCAACATGAAAGTACATTTGGATTGCCTGGCGCAGGCTGGCCAGCCAGGTGCTGCTAGTAAGTGCTTAGCTGAAGATGTGCATTGGGTGGTTTGAGTGGAGGTCTGAGGGACCCCCCGGACATACGACAGGTGTGCCAGTGAGGGATTGCAAGTGCCAGCCAGGTGACTCATGAAACGACGATTCCCCCATGGCCGTGCACTTCCTTTTGGCAGAATTTCTCAGGAATATCATGTGCACTATCATGTGCAATCACTCCGCTTTGCACAGATTCTCTGGTGTGTACCTTTTTCCATTGTGACATTGCCAAAGATGCCACACATCAACGCATCGTTCCTCACAAATACACGCGTACTCACCCATCACCACCCCCCCAACTACTGCTGAATATTATTGGTTGATCTACCTGGGGAGCATGGCTTCAGATGAACAGATCTCCCATCCAGCCCAGTGAAATGGTGCATTTTATGGATCTTCGGTGCGCCCTATCCAACTTGGCTCTTGGTGCGCCCTATCCAACCCAACAGGGAGTGCAGCCTCGCTCCCCAGAAACCTTTTGGGATTTTTTACAAACTTCGCTACCTTCTCTCCAATCATGGAAGGTGAACGTCCTGGCCCTCGGAAAGGCCATTCTCCTACAAACAGGGGAGTGCTTGGACCCTCAAAACCTACATCAGAGTGTCTCCAATCACCTTCTGAGAAGGTACGACTGGATCCCTAGGGCTTGGCTAGCAACCGTCCGAACCGAATCGCTGAGGACGACTCACTTCTCTTTCCATGCACCGCAACTTGCAGCTCTTGGTCACGGGCTCCGCCGATGGCACCGCACGGCTCTGGAACGCGGAGCCGCTCGCGCTGGCTGACTTCGACCGACCCTTTTGCAGCGGATCGCAAAACCGGGGTGGACCTGGGGGACGCCCGACTCCCTAAACAAGAACAGGACGCCAAACCAAAGCATCATGCAAACCCGAAACAAACCATAGCCATTAATGGCGCCGATGAGTACTGCGGAAGGAGCCGAGCCTGGCGGACCGCTCTCGGGAAGGTTTTTCAACCGGGGGTAGGGAGCTGTCCGTTCTTCGACGTTGATCCTGCAATCCATGTCGAGGCAAAGTCCGGCAAACTCAGTGAGTAGAAGAGTGGACCCACATGGTTTTTGTTTTACAACATTGGGCAGTTCATAGATTCTTTAGCAGTGAGTGCTTTTTGGTAGGGACTCACCATCCATTTTGGTTGTTTTCTGGGACATGTGTTTAACAAGACGGCCCAACCCTACGAGGCCTACCAGAGAACTACTTGGCATATAGCAAGCACGGTCAAGAGCTGGGTGTTCCCTTTGGTGTGGTTGGTTTTCGGATGTTTTCGGGGCATGCTCTTCAACTGCAGCCTACCTCTCTGAGTATTCTAGGGATCCATTCGTACCTTCTCAGAAGGTGATTGAAGACACTCTGATGTCGGCTTGGAGGGCCCAGTCGTTCCTTCTGAGAAGGTACGACTGGATCCCTAGGGAGTAGTCCATTCTCAGATCTATTGGGAAAATCGGGTCCCTGAAGTCGCTCCACCTTCACGGAAGCGCCGCTTCTCCGGGGGCGTCCGCGCGCGGGGACGTGGGTGCTGAAGGTCGGGTGATCTACTGCACGTGTTGACCATCGCGGAGCCATCTTCAGGCTGCCCGAACCCCCATCCCCCCCCGGACCCGACCGGAACGCTGCACGATCGCAACTGCCGGAACGGCGCATGACCCTCGACCTGTGTTTTGGGACGGTCTTTCGGGTGTCCAATGGTTCTTAGTTCCGGGAATCCGGTGAAACATGATCCACGCGTCACGCCAATCCGTTGGATTTCTTTGTTTTGTGTGTTTTGGCCAATGGAGCCATGTGTTGTTTCTGGTGGGGACAGTAAGAGTTGTTTAGCCTTTGTAGCCTAAGATCAGTTGCTTTTGACCTTGGTCTTTGGATCGCTCCAATAGGGAAATGGACACCACATATACTCATATACTAATTGAAGGTTTTTTTGACACCACATATAATATACTAACTAATTGACATATGTTTTTTGCACTGACCAATGTTCATGATCTTAGAATTTTCAGACACCCAAATGTGATCATGAGAGATCATCGGAATCTGTTTCTCGGAGCTGAACCCTCATGCGATCGCCCCGGTGCGATCGAGGGATCTGTGATCCGTCACCTTTGGTTCGAGTTGGAAGGCATTCTGAGCATTCTGTGCCATGCAATCCTCTACCCTGTCGTTTTTGGGGGGATTAGGGGCACCCCACTAAGCAAGGAGAGGTGGGAAAGGGTTAATGTTCTTGATTTTTCAGGGACACTACGCGAGGCAGATCCCTACTTTTAGGTGTTGCAGGACCATGTTGGTACACTTCCATGGAACATCTACAAGGGCCGCACACTTGTTACTCAAACGGCCGCACACTTCAGTCCAAAAAAATGGCTTCATGTGCTTTCTTGTTGCGAACAAAAAACACTACAAAAGTGCACCAAAAAAGACACGAGAGACTGGAAAAGGGCCATAAGAGAGAGAGAGAGAGAGAGAGACAGAGAGACACCTTCGTGAGCTTGGATCTGTTTTTTCTGTTTGCCGGTGCTCTCCAGAAGGGCCCAAGGATGGCCCAGGAGGGGAATCCTAAGACGATCCCTTCTGGTTGGCGGGTCCAAGGTCCAGAGGTGCATTCGTTGTTTCAGGATGTTTCAGTTGAATCAACCAATCATGTCCAATGTTGGCCATTTGCAGGTCAATGTTGGCCCTGGTCTGATCAAGTGCCTTGGCAAACTGGTATTCTGAGGAACCGCATGGTAGCTGCTTCTCTTGAAACATGGGCTCAGGCTGAAGTTGAACCGATTTTGACAGCTTTGCGGGCCTTTGGAGCATTCTCATGTCTCAAGCTGCTAGCTGCTAGATGTTTTTTTCACACGCAAAGCTCGCAGAGTATATAGAGCCCCATGGGTGTCATGCCTGTCATGTCGAAGACTTCAGCTTAGCTCCCTTTTGCTGCGGCACAGCTGGTCCCTTTCCACAGCTTAGGTACGAACTCAGGAGTCATGGCTCAAACAGGTCAGACAAGTGCCATTCACCAAGAAAGTATTATATAACGATGGTGGATCTCCTAGAGATTCTCAAATCATCCATTGACTTCTTTATATACATTTATTATAGATCTTTACTATACAGTATGCAGTCCCCATCAGTCCCCCTTTTGGACAGGATGCTAACGACCAGACTTGAGGGTGGGTGGTAAGCCATGGCCTCTCGCCCGCGAGGAAACACCGCGCATAACGCTGGATGACACGAGCAGCAGCAGCGGTGATGAAAAGACCCGCGGTGGGTGCGACCACGGTGGCGACAAAGGCCAAGGCGACAGCCATGAAGACATCGACTGCCATGAAGGCATCTCCTGCAAGGAAGGCGCCCTGTGCCATGAAAGTCACTGCCATGAAGACTTCTGCCATGAAGGTTTCAGCCATGAAGGTGACTGCTATGAAGACAACGGTAATGAAGGCAACAGCAAAGAAGGGTTCGGCAATGAAAGGCACTGCTCTGAAGAAGCCTCCAGTGAAGAAGAAACTGACCACCACAAAAGCTGTTCGAAGAAAGCCAGCAGTGAAAAAGGTCCCTGCGAAGAAGAAGAGGCCTCCTGCCCCTTGGCTGCCAGTTGCTTTAGCCTGAAGATCCGTGCAGAGTGGATGGCACTCATTTTGTTATAGTGTCTCCATGTTCCTCCCCATAGTGGTTGGCTGCTGTATGCTAGTGCTATTTGCTTTCTTGTTAGCACCGTCAGCTTTGCCCAGTACCACATGTACTCAACAAGCTGCACACGGCCATACCGAAAGCCTTCGCATTGGCCTATTTTCCATCAGGGTCATTTTGGAGTCAACTGTTTGTTTTGGAGTCAACTGCTTGTGCTGGAATGGGAAGCGTATTCATTCCCAACAGTTTTCTGCACTATTGAAGGGGCTTAGACAGACAAGTTTGTCATACTTTCAGATGAGATACATTATATGATTAGTACAATGATACTAGGTCCTAGAAATACAATGTCTCACAGTGTCAATCTCAATGTCTCACAGTGCTTCCCGAAGATCCGCATCCCGACATGCGCCTCCAAATGTCGCGGAGCCACCTACACCTAAAAGCATGCGCATTCTGTCCGCACCTTTTTCTCACCACGGATCCACCAAACCGTCGAAAATGGGTCATGACCCGAACCAAAATTACACCAGCATAGACCCAGATAGCTAGGCAGAAGTAAGAACCCCATAGCTTCGCTATCTGGGGAAATAGGTACTTGTACCAATTGTACGATCTTGTATCCATGTTCTGAGGCTAACTCCAACTCGGGTCGACTCTGGACAGCTTAACTCGGTCCCTCAGGCGTGGAGGGATGCGATCGAAGGCTTGGTGAAGACCAAACGCTGCAAGGACTTCCTTCGCTATGCCCACCGCATAGAGGAGTGGATCGAGCAGCTACATGTCTCGTATTCGGAAGCGTCGACCGAACGAAGGTGGCACTTAGGGAGGTGGAATCAGCACCTCTGACGTACAGAAGTGGAAATGGATGGCATGGGCCGCTGAAGAAGACCAACCACCTCGGGAAACAGGTAGTTTTCCGGTTCCATGTTAGTGAATGGACGAGTACCCTACCTGAAATGCATGGTAATTACGTGCATGGCATTGCCCCGATTTCGGACGAACATGAAATACATCCATTATGTTGCTTCAATTATTATTACTACCCCAGACACTCCATGGGACTGCCATATATGCCTACATTGACCCCCAAAACCACCCCAATGTAAGCATATATGGCTACTGTATTATGTTTGTTTATTGTTATTTTGGGGGCTATACACCCACCCGAACCACTGCAACAGGTAGGCCAGGAGCCCTATAGGCACATGGATCATATATGATCATATGATACATGTGGCATAGTTGGAAGTGAATAGAACGGTTCTATAGAAAACATGCCAATTCGCATAGTGTTTGAAGTTTGCGATTATGGCATATATATATATATATATGATCATACCAAGTATCATACGATATCATACGAAGTTGGGCAGGTTCCTCCGAGATGTCGATTCGATCCGACTCTTTGATGAAGTCCATGTCCGATCGATCAACGGTTCCTATCCAGTGGAAGTCTTGTTGAATTCAGACGGACCTACGGCTCATCGGTTGAATTTCTTCTTTTCAAAGGGAACTACGGCGCACCCCTGAGGGTCCTGAGGGTGTCGGTGTCAGATAGCCTTTCCACCTGAAGAGGACCACTGACCATTTTGCCAGCAGCTTTTTGGTTTGTTCATCCCCCTTGAATGAGGAGCTTGTTATAAGGGAACAGGATCGACACCTTATAGTGTCTCATTCTAGGAAATTCTAGGAGGATGTTTGTTCTGAGATGTTCTGGTGGCATTTGGGTGCCAAGCTTTTGGAGACTGTTCACAGGGTCATGTCAGCTCTCCTTTCGATAGTTGGGACTCTCAAACTCCTGTCCCAAAAACGGTACTCCTATTGTTACAGGCCCTGTGAAAATGCTTTCCTGTTTGAAAACACCTTTTCTTGGATGAAGAGCCTTGGGTTCAACAGCTTGAAGATGAACCCACCAAGAAACAACAGAAACAGCACTTGGCTTGTTTCAGTGCTGTTTCAGTCAGTGCCTTTTCACACAGGACATCAACGAGGTGGCTCTTCGGTATCCTGGCTGGCTCGGGGCGTTGGCTCGCAATCAGATGGGGGGTGCACCCAGCAGTTCGGAAAAGCTGCATGTCCTTTTGGAGCTGGGTTTGGATCCGGACACGGAGGACCTTCTGCTGGAAGCTTGGATCCGGCCTCACACAGGCCGCGCACTGTGTTTGGGCACCCCCCTGCGCTTAGGCCAGGATCATTGAGAAGGAGGGGTGTCCAAGGGAAGCTTACAGTGGTTTTCAGACTAATTAGATGGCACTGGCACTGGCACCCCAAGATGTTTGCTAGATCAGCCACCCTCTTGGGGTTGTGTCATCTCCACTCAATCCACTAACACATACTGTAAGTGGTTTGGGTCTAGCCAGGTGACGCGTTGTGGTCCTGGTATGTCGTGTGATGGTGTAGGTTTGTGGCTTTGCAGATTTTTGTGGACTGTTCTGCAGCGGCTTGAAGAGGTGGCTAAGGCTTTGTAACTCAATGACGAGATAGGCTAAGAGATCCATCCAAGGAATC
Source organism: Durusdinium trenchii (assembly GCA_963970005.1). Lineage (NCBI taxonomy): Eukaryota > Dinophyceae > Suessiales > Symbiodiniaceae > Durusdinium > Durusdinium trenchii. The sequence goes on from CAXAMN010026973.1 coordinate 199,941, forward strand.
CATCCTACGGATGTTCTGTTCGCTTCAGTGATTTGTAGCCTGAGGGGTAACAAATCCGAGGAATCCATCTACGGACCTGGGAACAGCTTTGAGCTTCTCCTGGACTATGGTGCAGATCCCCTGGGTCGCAACCCACAGACTCTCGGCGGCAAGACGCTTTAAGGCGCCGCGGATCCGGTCGGCTGGGCGGATCGTGGTCGGATTGGTGCAGATTGGGGGGGGAGGCCTGCAACAGCTATGGACTCACCCATGACCCACCCTATCACGCGGAACCTGATTGACCAAAGCTTTGTCCTCACACGTTCCTTTTTCTTTTTGAGGCCTGTGGAGCCGTTTCACGACGTTGCACGACGTTTGCGAAGCATGCGGATTAGGGCTCCTCTTTGAGTGCGTGGGCACGTAGAAACCACATGTGTTGTATAGAAAAACCAAGCGAAATCCGTGGGCCGAAGTGCCATCTGTGGGCCGAAGTGCCCTCCACTTAGGAGTCCCGTAAGATGTTGATGAAACCTTGGCTTTCACAACTAAAAAGGCACTATATCCCAACTTTTGCTCTTGGTCGTTCTTCGTTCCGCGATCGAGTCCTGTCCGATCCGCTTTCATCGAGGAAGTCCTATATGGGCTGCCCCTTTTGCGTAGCAGCCCATGAGGAAAACGACGGGAGAGTCTATCAAGTGAGTCGCCTCAAGGACTGAAAAACACTTGGTGTTTCAGTCTGAAGGATGGTTTACTTGCAACAACTTTCAAGGGTGAATGCACTGAAAAGCATAGCACACTCCACAAAAGGACAAGAATGGCCCTGGAAGACAAGTATCCTTTACGTCCGGTTCTTTCAGCCGACTGACGTCCACCGAAATCGAACTTGAGGTCAGGCCAGCCATAGCAACTCTCCTTGAAGACCTTGGTTGGCTCCCGGGTGTTCAGGATCCAACCCAACGTTACAAGCTTTTCTCGGTGATGGTTTCGGATAGTTTTATTTTCAACCCTTCCGTGGGGATGATTGGGCCCTCTCACTCATATTTTTCAAGTGGGTTGAAAACACCAACCAGTTTTGTTGGTGGTCTACCAGGTCCTGTTTGTAGATTGTAGTGGTTTGACGCATACTTGACATACTTAGCTTTGTTCTCCGCCGCTCGAAACAGCCATTGTGCTGACCCTACTGAAAGATTTTCTTTCGGGACCTAACTAAGACCGTCAGGAAATCAGACATCCACTTCGTCAGACTTCGTCAGATATATCGATGGTTTTATGGTTTCTTTCTTTCCGCGTTTCTTTTCTTTAAAGGAACCGTTCCAAGTGTGTCACGGACATCGGGGAGGCTTCCCAAGGCGGAATCGGAACAAACAAGGACGCCAGCTCTCCAGGAGTTGCTCATTCACGGCTTGGGGTATCAATCTGGTAAACAAGAGAAACATTAACGCCACATATGTTTACATAATTTCAAATATATATATATATACCTGTGACCTGGATGTCCTCTGAAATGGAATGCCTTTCTAAAAAGGCAGGATTTCATCTTAAAAACCTGTCTTTTTCGAAAAGGGCCGTACTTTTGAAGTAGGTCCCACTTGACCGGGTGCTCACTCCAGAAAGGTGTCAATGAATCCTGCAAGGTGGCCGCCGATGTTTAGCATCCATGGCTTGGAAGCATGTTTAGGCCATCAATCTGAGATCCATTCGAGATGACTCAACCAGGGCAATGAACAATAGGGTTTTGCCCACTTCACTTGATGCTTCTGGCATCCCTACAGGCCAAATAGAACCCAAGTTGGTGATTTCCAGCGCTCCCGCTCTTTTTGCCCACATGGCAAGCATGTGGGGCGCAGTCCAAGCCCGATGTCCGGGCCTTGGTGGAGATGGGGCCAGGATGACTTGGGTCAGCTCGGACAATTTTTTTTGGCTAGCAAACATTGCCCTATGAGGCCCTATGAATTGCTTTGTTGGACACCATGCAATCATTGTTAGCAAAAGCTTACTCAGGACACATGTTTGAGTCTGGTACGTCCTGCCCTCTAGATTGTAGTAGAACCAGAATGTTGAGCAGTGTGGTCTTCCTTGATTTCCTGCTTCGCCCCAATGTTCATCAGGATTGAGATTTGCTTGGCCCTCACCTCTCACATTCTTTCGCAGCGATTTTGACCAGTGTTTGAACGCTATCCTCCTGCCCTCTTTGCTGTCATGGCCGCCAATGCCAGCATTGCCGGGCTGGCTGTCTATTGGGAAGGGTGCCGTGAGATCAGGGAGCGTATTCGGGACAAAAGGATGTTGTTTCTCGATGAGGTTGGGGGCAAGAAGTTGGATGTCAACATCCGTGGTGCAGAAAGTCATGTTGACGTGCTTGTTCCTTTGCTTCAGAAGCTGGTGGACCCAGCAACTCTAGCCATTGGCATGTGCGCCATTCCGCAGCTGGAAACAGAGCAGCTCAATTCAATTTGAGTTGCGATTGGGAAATAAAACTTGTTTGGAGCAAACCTCCCCAGAAAGATACGTTGGGACTGTGGCATGCAAATGTTCTTTAGCCCCCCTTATAATATCGATTTCTTGCTTGTATAGCTGGATGTGTGCAGCATGCATGCACTTATGTAGTGTACATACATGACTGCTATGTTTCTAGGTCACACTGTTCCCTTTGATGGCTGCCCGCCATCTCCCATCAATCCAACAAACTCAGGATCAAGCACTTGTTCAATCTGGTGGGCGTCGAAGCTGGCCGAGACCAGGTGAAGCTGGATGCATGGCTTTGCAAAAAGTTTTGTGTACTGGTGAAGAGAAAGTGCACACGCGGCCAGCTGACCCGTTCTCGAAATTTCCGGCGCTTGATCGCAGTTCTGACTGGGCAGGACTGGAGTCCAATTTGCCGTGGTGAGATTTGTCCATAGGGACTTGCTGTATTTTTTTGAGAAAGGGGCTGTTTTCTTCATGCTTTCCAGCAAACTATTGGTATCAGGTGAAATCGAAAATGCCCTTTCCTGACCCACTGGCCAGGATCCTAATGAACTTGAATCACAGCCAGCCATGGAGGATGGCGTCGACGCAGAGCTGGAAGATGATGATGACTCTGAAGGCGCTGGTGAGGATGCAGCTTCTTTGGCTTTGGAGGATGGAAATGTGGATGAGTGCTCTAAAGCCATTTCAATCTCTGAGGATGAAATGGCCATTCCTGCTTCCACTGAGGCCATTGCTGGTTTTACCCCTTCCGAAGCTGAGAGATGTCTCATGGAAGCTGATGCTGCTATTGCCAGCTTGGATGCGGAGGAAGCAGCATACAGCCAGGCTTTCCTCATGGCTCAGGACTCGAGCGTGGCGGCTGATCACATGACTGCAGTGTATGAAAGCTCCAACAAGTCATCAAGTGCTCCTCACGCATGTGAGAGCGTGAAGGTTGGTGTCAACCAAGGGCAACCTTGTGAGGGGGCAGAAAATGGTGAAGAGCATGTTGACCCTGCTCCTGCTCTAGCAGCCGTGAGTGTAGTGGAGCCTTCAACTTGTGCCTCGGCTTCCAGCAGCGTGGATCCTCATCAGCGTGGAATTGACATTTATGTCGATGCGCAGAAGGAGATAGCGAAGCTGGAAGCTGAGCTAGTCCATCTACGCCGACGCCAAGCATCTAAGACGCTTGGGTTGAGAATGAAAGATGCCTTTCTTCTGTTGATGTTTTTGCTAGATTCTTCAAGACACATTTTTCTGAGCATGCTGTGGGGATCAACCCCGGGAAGGCTTTCGAGTCATTGAATGCTGCAGAGCCCATTCTGGTCCAGGACAGTCTTCCCTTTGGGTCAGATAACATGGACACCTTTCCTCTTCAAGCTGGTGAGTTTGAGTCCTTGGCCGACCGCTTCAATGAACCGATCCCAGAGGAGCCAAATTTGGAGGGCGTAGAGCCCCCTGTACTTCTTCTGCATTTATATGATATTGGTTTACACCACTTTGGTGTCATTGGTGGCAATGTTTTTCTGGTGCCAAACTAAAAAATGCTTCGAGCTCCTCAAAGACTTGTGGTTTGACCAGCATTTTTGATCAGCTTCTTTGCACATGGGTTGAGAGAACCCGGACTTTGTTGCCAAGGTCCTGCGTCGAATGCAGTTGGGGCTGAAGAGGGCTTCGGCTGATGGAGGTGAGTGCGAAGATGGGCAAAAGCCTGCAAAGATGCCGAGGGGCAAGGCGAAGGCCAAGGCAAAAGGCCAGGCAAAGCCCAAGGCTTCGCCAAAGGGCAAGCAGAGAAAGTCTGCAAAGGCAAAGGCTTCGCCAAAGCTCAAGGTGAAGCGTGCGCGGCAAACCAAGTCTTTGCTGGAGAAATTTGACGAAGCTGCCGACGAAGGTCCTGAGCAAGCATCCGCTTCCGTCCCGCCTGCAGGTCTTGGGCATGAGATCGGGAAGCCTGCTGATGCGGCTGCACATGAAGAAAGCCCACCTTCTACAGCGAAAGTTGCTCGCTGTCGGGCCCCAAAGGGTGAGAAGTCCGAGAACAAGAGTGAGGCTGTGAAGCCTGGCCGCTGCAAGAGGCAGAGTAAGAATCAGGAGGACTTGATGGAGAAGCCCAAGGAGACGGATCAGGACAAGGGCGATGGTGCCAAGCACAAATGCTTCGCGAAGCGCAAGCGCCCCTCCACTTGCTTTGGCCAAAAGCGATGGGATGCGAAGCGGGCTGCGTTTCACCACCATGTGAAACCGCAATTGGTGGCCTACAGTGTGGCCTACAGTGCTCACGAGGACTACCTTGAACTTGGCAGTAGTTTTCTTGACCACACTTCACAATTGAACGGTCCCTGTCATTTGCACAGCTTTTCTTGGCCACGTATCACTATTCAATGGCGCCTGTCATTTGCACAGCATTCTTGGCCACGCTTCACACTTTAACGGCCTCTGTCATTTTCACACGGTGTGTATATAACTGCTAAATAACAATCAGTATGCAGGCATGATATACAAAACGTGCTGCCCTGTGCATGCCACCTATTATAGCTATTGCCCATGCATACAATTGCCTATTATGTTGGAAAACCATGTTGCATTAGTATGGACCGATCCCAGTCACTGCACTTAACTCCCACCATGTTGAAACAACTGATCAATGAACAATTGATCATTGGGTAGTTAGTGCGAAAGCTCAGGGCTGACATTGTTGCGTGTGGTTGGTTTGTAAAGGGGTTGCAAAGGGACCGGTGCAAAGCAATATGCAACATGCTAGTGCTAGTGATACTCGGTCAAACTACAAAAGTATCCTGAAGGTTTCATCACTGAAACGTGTCATGACCAGAGCGTGTCTGCAGGATTACTTCTGGACCTTTTGCAGTAAGCTGTGGGCCTCCAAGGACATCAACGATGGCAACATTGAGGCTGAGGCGGTGGCTGGGGCCAAAGCTTACGTGGAGCAGCTTCGACAGACCGGCATTTTGTCAGCCTGAAGCTGTGGAGATTGCAGGGCTAGGGTGGAGGCAGCAAAGAGCATAACCCGGACAAATTTATAACAAAATCCTTGGCTAGCCGCTTTTTAGCCGCAGGCCTCCAAAAGGCAAACAAGAGTACACGTACCAAGCGTTCTGGTTTCCAAATTAACCGTGTGGATTGTTGAATCTTTTTGAAATTGGATGGATGCCTGATATGCCTTGCCTTGCCATCTCTTTTTCAATCTGGCCAAATACATGGCCATTGTGTCTCCTGAAGCGGGGATGCATCTAGGTTGCTTCTATTGGCAGGGGTTGCCACCGTGCAGTAGCCAGCAGGACTAGTTGACTGGTTGACATAGGGTAGGTCTCGCTACACCTGTTGAGCTATGACCACACTGTTCAGGGGAGCCTCCAAAACCCCGCCCATAAACATCGATCACTTCTGGCATGGGACTGGCAGGGCAGTGTGGTGTGAGCTCACTAGAAGGCCACCGGGTTGATCATCTCACCTGCAGCGCTACCAGCTAGTTCACATCTGAGCGGAGCCTGAAAAATGTGTTGGTGATTTTCTGAAAGAAACTATGGGTTAATGATATAAGTGGACATGTTGTGTAGGGTTTACGCAAATCGATTGAGATCCTGGCTAGAGAAACCCATGCCAACACCCCTTGGGTTCCAAGCAGTCCGGCCACATTCTCAATGCTCAGGTCCATGACCTTGGCGCGCCAAAGGCATGGTGCGCGGATCGGGATGGAAGCGGCGATTGCGGCCTAATGACTATGGAGAAGCATCAAAACGTACTGCAAGCGTGTTTACTGAGTCAACTGTCAGTGCATGTAAGGTCGATCTTTTGAATCTGTGCAACGGGAGCCAATCCTATTGGCATTGTTTTCTTGTGTTTTTGACAGCTTTTCTGTAACATTTCTTCTCTGCAGGCATTTGTTGTTTTTGCGGGGGCTGATCATCTGATCAACAATATTCTTGGAAATACAAGGGTTGAAGTGTTGATCCCAGCTTTTGTATGGATTTTGTAGGGCGTCTGCACTCAAGTGTGTCAACTGTAGTGGCTGAGTTTACTGCTTGGACAGTGCAGTGGCATTGCAGCCGCAACCATGGTCACCAAAGCCTGCAAGCTGGATATGGTGCTGAAGAGAATGCACCTACTTGGCGCTCCGAAGGTGCATGTGGGCGAGAGTGGCCCCAACGTTTGGACCATGAAGTTTAATGTAGATTTCCCTTAGGCCAGTTGGGACGATCGCTGAAGACCGTGAAGGGCTGGCAAATTTAGGATATCTTAGGATAAATAGTAATTCGATGCTTCCTAAAAAGTCAAGAGGTATATAAACAAATGGAAACTATCTACCTGGGCCCAGCTTGGGGAAATGAGCCATACATGCAATATATATGTATTGAGTTGTGACCGGGTTGGCCACTGCCTGTTTGCATGGAGGTGCTTCTGGGATTGGTGGTGCTGCTGACCCTATCCACAAACATCGACACTTTCATCGAGGCCGGCTTGGGAAACTGTGAGCTAGAACCACACAGTACAGTTCTGAGTGCAAGGTTTTTAAACATGAATCTACCTGTTATAAAGGTCATGCACTGGGGTTTCCACTTTGGCTCATAGGAGAGGCTCTCAGAGATGGAAAATCTATCAGGTCTGTCGACCTTTGGTGTGTGTTGGACTCTCACGCAGGCCTATGACTACGTTGAATTCTTTGCTGGTCGTGGCTGGGTAACTGAGTGCATGGCTGCATCAGGGCGAACGACAGCTAAGTTCGATATCCTGCTAGGAAACCCACAGCCACAAAAGCAAGATGCAATGGACTTGACAAGTCCCAGTGGATTTTGGTTTCCTGGCCTAAAAGGGGTCGACGCCAACCATAGATGTGCAAAGTTTTTTAGTGTTTCAGCGTTTGTGGAAACTCATGCAATTAGCGGGTTCATGCGGGTTCCATCTTTGGGCACCTCAAACCTCCAAAGCCTAGAAAGATCTGAAATACTTGGGGTCATAGCCATAGCAGCACCACCATCATTTGCTGGGGCATGGCCCCTAAACTTCCATGTGACAGTCGCTGTGGAATCAGGTCCTGTAAAGGTCCCTTCAGAGCATATAGAAGCATCACTAAACCCCTGACCTGTCGGATTGACTCATACAGCAGTCAATACTATTCCGAATCCCAGCAAGCTATGTATTTTGCCAATGGTTTCCGCGCACATCTAAGTCTAGCCCTTTTGGCTATTTTGAACATGAAGTTCGACCAGAGCTTCTGTGTCATCGGATTGCTTTGCTCTAGCTTTGTGAGCATCAATGCAGCCACCCATTGCCGCAGCATGATCAACCCGCTTGGAAATACGGAGAGACCTCATGTGCGGTTGGGTAACATTCTAGCGACACGGACTCTGGGCCGACATGGATTAAACGTTTTAGTTTTTCCGGATATCAGCATACAAAGTATGTGCATGCAACCAATTTAATCATGAAGATATTGAAGGCCTGTTTTGAACCCATCTATTGATCGACATAATCTGTCATCTAGTTTCAACATTCATCTATTTTCAACAAGTGGCCCAAGGCCGGCCATATAGTCTATAAATCCTCTTTGCTCAGGCCATGGGTTAAAGCATTTTCAGGGTCTTCAAATGGGTACTCGGGGACCACCCCATCCATGCCAAGAGACACCCAGGGACCAGAAAAACATTTTAGACGGTAAGAATGCTTACCGTCTACATTGTGTTGTGGGCTCTCTCTTGACAATCGCACTTTTACCACTCCCCCGCTTGGCCTGCCCAAGGGTGACTTTGCTTCTAATGGCCCTGCAAGCGGTTGGAGCAGCGTGGATGGTGGAACAGCCCATTTCAAGCTTGGCATGGTACCACCCTCGCCTTCGGAGCATTTTGCGAAGCTTTCCTAAGGCCCATGCATGCACAGTCCCACAAACAATCATGCATTGGAAAAACAAAGGCCCGGTACTGTGTGCGCAAGGTGGTGGATTCCGACTGAGATATTTGGGGGGGGCGGAACCTTTGGTCGCACTCCCATCGCCCTGCTCTGCCAGGTCTTTGCTTGCAAGTGGTGGATGGGCCACTATTTGTCATGCACTCCGAAGCGCCACGTGTGTTGGTCGAACAGTTCGAAGATTGGGGGTTTGGATCGAGGGCGCATGAAGAAGGCCCAGCGGAAGGAGATTGGGAGAACTGGTGTGAAGAGTGCCACAGTCAAGGTCAACAAAAAGGGTCGTAAAGCTTACTCTGGCACATCCAACCTACGTGGGACTGGGTCATTGCCTTAATTGTGTTGATGCAAAGGGTCAAAGGGCTACAAATTGCAAAACAATGAGATGAAATGGATTCTGATCAGGTTTGCCCCTTTGGATTCCTTGATCGAGCTCAGGACCTATCCACCACACTTTGGTCTTCGGTTGGTGAAGCTCTTTCCTCGCCTCATCCAGACCCACTCCATGCCTCCTGAGATCCCGGCAGACATTGCGGAAATGCCCACGCAGATTTTCTTTGATAGCTTGGCCTGGGGTTCGGATCTCTGGCTTGACGGCCAGATGGTTGAATGCCTGGCCTATGTTCGGGGAAACATGTCCCTGGATTTAGGGGAATGGAGGGCGTCGTTCCCTGTTGAGTTGTGATCATGATTGATCCCAACGCCCTCCAAGTGGTGTGCCACTAGTACCCATGCAACGTCTTGCAACCAAATTCCTAAATGGAATTCAGTATATGGTGGATTTCCAACCATACGAACAGTTGGCCTGCAGAAGAAAAGGGCAATCGTTGTTTCTTTTGCATTCCAGGTTCCAAAACAAACAATCAATCACAACGTGTCTGGGCAAGCTATGGAGCATGGGTGTTTTCAAAGATTTTTATCAAGAATTTGAAGAAAATCTTGGAATTGAGGAAGTACGTATCTAGTACGTACTAGGTACGGACAGGACCCCGTACAAACCCGTACACCGTATAAAGGCCGTAGATTTGCGTATAAAGCCGTAGTTTTCCGTACAAAAGTACGTACTAAATCCGTACTTTTCCGTATTTTTGCCTTCTCTGCGATGTTGATGTTTTGAGAGTTAAAATGAGATCTACTACTGGTTAGACGCGGTATACTTTCAATGTTGATTGGGACAGGGTGCTATTTCCTAATCTTGAATGGTTGTAGTTACTGAAACCACAATTTTTGTCACATAGCCCTTTCAGATCCAGGTTGCAGTTGGTAGGTGAGGCAGCTTTCATCTCATAGGCCTGCAATGGGGAAGGCTGGTAAGGCCGCTCCAGTTGAGCGTTTGCCTTCGAAGAAACATAGTTGCTCCGAGCTTCAGCAGGGACACAGATCTATGATGGCAGTCAAAGCAGAAACGGTCGACCCTGAAGAGTTTCAGCAGAAAATCGAGGATTGCCTGCATACTTTTCAAGTTGTGCATTGCATGTTTGAACTAGTGATGGGTCCATAAAAACAAGTGCTGCATAGGAGTATGAAGCCAAGATCAGCGAGTTGAAAAGGCAAAGTTCACGACAGGCCTGCCTTTATGTTCCCAAACACTCCCTCTTCATTTTTTCCTTGTGCGTGTGTGCCCATAGGCTTCTGGAGAAGAACAAGAAACCCAACCGGCAACTTAGACCAAATCTGTATGACATTCTAATGCCACAACAGATTGCTTGTTTGATGGTACGAGGATTCATTCAGTACCTTTCTTTGCCACAAGGCAACAGAGGAGGAGCTATCAGCTTCAAAGAAGACTGCTCGTTCCACCCACGCTGCCGCCGCCAAGACTGCGGCCAAAGCCAAAGTTGGCCCCAAACAACCCAAGACTGCTGCACGAGCTGAGGGTGCCCCCCCAAAAGACCCAAAAGAACCCCGAAAGAAGAAGATCAACCAGAAGCCCTCCCAGCAGCCTTCACAACCGTCTCAGGTCCCACCAAAACGCCTCCGTGGTAAAACCAGGGATGCTTCTGATGGTGATGAGAAGCCTGCCGAGATTGCCCGGTTGGCTGAGGCAAGTGGTGCTGTCGGTGTTGGTTGTTGATGTGGTGGGTTTGGGGTTACCATGATATCTATTGTGGAAATCGCGCAGGTTGGGAAAGTATTGATTCAGATCTGGTTTGCTAACTTTCAGGGCAAATCCTGATTGGGTATGGTACCATTGTCTTTTGGGGGGGTTGATTTCAAATCATGCATGGGGCACTGTCCCAAAAACAATTTAGATATGATATATATATATAGTACATAATGATCGATGTATAGCTCGATAGCTCGCTCCTGATGGGTCTGCCAACCTGCTCGAATACAATACAAAGTAGTGCATGCATGCGCATGTGTGCCCACTGGTCTCGTCAACTCATGATCGCAGGAGAATGCACAGCTGATGGCCAGGTTGAAGGCTATGGAGAAGAAGCTTAACGCCCATGATTCCACAAGTACAGCCACTGTCACACCGACAGGCCGCAAGCGCCCCGCCCCAACTCCCAAAACAGCGACCCCCAAAGCCAAAGCCAAACCAGGGCGTGGGTCTGATCATGAAGGTGAAGATGAAGGGTCCATGGATGATGGGTTTCCACATGAGTCAGGGTCAGAGCCTGAGAACCCTGAGGATGTTACGGAGGCTGCCAAAAACAATAGGTTACGACGGTTGTGTGAAAAGAAACCCTCGGGACGCTGCCATGTACCGGACCATGTTCATGAACAATGGGCAAAGGGAGGTGCTGAGCGTATGGCCCTACGCGATCGGCTGGAAGAAGTGGGTTGGGACAAGGATGGGGTTGAGCTGATTGGCAAAAGCACCTTTCGTTTCATGGTTGTCCAACATGTTTTACCATGCTTTACCCATTTCTTGGGGTGGTCTCTTCACGTGTTTGCCAGCCAGGACGAATTCCTGAGTGTGGTCGTTAGGGAAAAGGAGAAGCTGAACAAGGTAAGCCGTAGAAAGAAGAGGGGGTGGTTTACCAAAGAAGGCATGGCTGTCACGTTGAAATGGTCGAAGCACCTTGGCCGATCTGCATGGTGTCATGACGCCTGTTGAGCTTGCATGTATCTTGAGGATGTGCAGGGTATCTTGCAACTTGTATTTCCCGTGCGTGGCAGAACTCAGATCCTAGGCCCTACATCGCTGATGTTGTCCGATACTGCGAACGCAAGGGCAATGAAAAGTTGGTGAAGACACTTAGCTCAATAAGACCATCTTTTGGAGTCTAGCAAAATAAAGTACCAACTCTTGAGAGCATGAATTTGTGATACTTATCAATATAAGCCGTGTGGACCTGCTGTGTGAACCCGTATCCAGGTCTAATCAATCGCCTCGCTTTTGACTATAAGGAAGGACCGCTACAATCCCAAGATCTTGAAATACAATGTTGAGATTGAAGATGGTGATGAGAGCGTGGATGAGGACGTGGAGCGGGAGACCAAGAGGTCAACGAAGGCAGAGTGAGCAAACTTGCCAACATTGAGCCAACAAACCGTGATACGCAATTCTTGGTGGTGCCCTGTCAGTTTTTGTCCCAAAAGGTTTGAAACGAGGAATGACTTTTAAGGGTCTCCTGGCCTTTCTTAGTGGGATCATGGCCAAACCAGTAATCACTTTGAATTGAATGGAGCACACATGCAATCATCCACTGATATTCTTTTTTTAGCAAAGCATTGCTTTTTTTTGGCACCGACCAATGATAAGAATGTCCCACGCCTGTTTTGAATGGCTTGGCAGGCTGCCAATGGCCGAGTGAAGTTCAGCCACCTGGACCCCAAGAGGAAGCGGGAGAACTTCATTGCGAAAGGTGCTGACTCGGACGCTGACACAGACAAGGATGCTGATCCAGTGACCGGGGTGGAGGAGCGACAATTTTTGGGCTATACATGTGCATATACACCTAAACACCCCACATGTCCAATATAATTTGTTGATCAGCTCGGATTACCTGTGGTGTAGTACATGGACCCCTCCTTAAGGGATTTGTTACCGTCAACACGTGGGACCTGTTCTTTTGCGGCGCTGCCCAGGAGTACAAAACATTGAAGAAGCTTGGGGACACCTTACTGTCGAGATCAAATAAACTGAACGATATCGCGGGTCAGCTGGATGAAGCCATGAAGGATGACCAGTCTAGTCCCCATCGTGACCGGGTGACAAAGTGTTTGACTTAGTTTTCGAATCTGCTATATTTTCAACAGTTTGCAAGCAGTGCATATACAAAGGGGTTGGTTGCTAGCATGACGTATGCAAGCAAGTGTACATTGCAGGAAGATCCCTCATGATCCCTCCCACGTGTCGCTACTAAGGGTGCAAAAGACCATCGATCAGGCTGTCCAAATATTGGAGGAGCAGTTTGAACAGGTTGAACTACTGAAGGCCGAGGTGGAGGACCTCAAAGATGGGAAGCTGCCTGAGAAGGAAGCAAAACCGCTACTTCCCTTCATTATTTGCAGCCAATTCAGTTCCCTTCCAGTCAGGAATCTGAACATCTGTTATATTGCATTATTCTTGGAAACCCTGGGATGTGTACTCTATACAGGTTCTGCTTGCACACGTGATGCTGGGAGTTTGAGGTTGATCACCAAAGTGGAAAACCAGCTGAAGGCTACTCAGAAGGCATGTGCCAAAGTCACCACTGCTGAGACTTCTGGAAAGATCTTTGGCTTTTACAGTCTAGGTGAGGGTTGCTCGCAAAGTTCAGCCATAATAATTTAAGGCGTATAGAAAGGTGTGATCATGGTTATGAGTTTCTCCACACTAGCCCCCACATCCCCCATCTCCCCCATCTTTCATGGATTGCCTCGCAGCCAAGGAGTCTGTTGAAGATGGTGAGCAAGTCATCATCCTGAAAGGAGTTTGAGCTGGGATGCCTTTCAACGCCGGGTCGTTGATGTTTGCGTCCCAAATCCACGGGGCCCTTCCATACAGCGAAGGGATTCTTGCAGTGGCGGCCTCTTAAAGCTTTCGCCATTGCATCTTAAGGGGATTGGCTAACATGTGCATGGCACGTGCTTCATTGGGTCCAAAATGGATGCCAACAAAATCTGCTTACTGGAGCTGCGCAAGATCGGTGAAAATGGTGGCCTTGCGCCCCACTGGATGTTAAATGAGATGGTTTGCTGTTGCAAGCTCTAAATCCGTGATGCCAGGTTCAAAGAGAGAGGCACCGCCGGGACGTGTCCTTGAACATCTTGCTGGCTTTGCTGCTCGTGGAGCCAGATCCTCAGCCAGTTGGGTCCTGCGCTGGTGGGGCTTCCATGAACAAGCTAACCAAAATATCCTGGGCATTCCTCATGCAGCCATGGGTTCAAATGGATCAAACTGTATCAACATATTTATATTTTACTTGCAAGACTTCAACTTTTGTAGATCAACCCAGACTTACCGACCAAGCGCCCCTTGACATGGAAGATTGGTTGGGAGAGCTGCTTCATTTTTCTGGTGGAAAGCGGGCTGCTGACATCCCGCAGCCTGAAGAACCTTGCCCAAAAGCTCTCAAGTTTCTTGGCAAATGCTATAGTTCTATTGAGCGTGACTTACAATTCCTGTACCATCGACAATTCTGCAAGCTGTCGCTCTAATATTTGATGATCTGTCCTAGGCTTGATGGATATGGTTCTGGAGGGGTGGCCACACAAAGTGAGTTCGATTTCGATTCATTCCCTGACATGGAGTACTTCACTAGGAACGATTCCATAGCCGAGTGCGCAGCTCCCGTTTGTCCTCCACAAAACACAGCTGGTGAACACGGAGCAGCCCCATGGCAAGAAAAGCCACAAATACATTATGAGGAAACGAGCTAGTGCATGAATGCATGGTGTTTGTTGTATGAACTGCTGTTCGGCTCTGTTTCGGAAGTTAGGTGGCGTGACCACATGACTAAGGAATCGGTTTCAACTGCTATTGCCACCCTGACAGCTTTGGGGGATACATTTGATGGTGATAGCTTTGACTGGCAATCTGTTCGGCGATTCCAGCTTCTGAACCACTGCGCTACCCGTGGACGACCGCCCAGCTGTGGGAAAATTTTAGCTCATGCCAAAGGGCAAATTAGTGCGTTCAGGGAAAGTATTGGGGTCAGGCTTTGTGTCTTTAAAGTGGGCGTAACAGCGAACCCCATACGTCGATATGTATCATACTTGGACCAGGGGTTCACGTCCATGTGGGTACTCACAAAGTCGTCCAGTGTAGATCTAATTCATATGCTCGAAGCTGCTTGCATTAGTCACTTTAGTTTACATGTTGGTTGCAGGAACCAGCATGAAAGTGGTGGGGAGGGGGCTCTCAACAGAGCTAACCCGAAACCGCCATTCTTTCTATATGTGGTAGGTGGCAGAGCTGATCAGCCAAGAAGGATTGGCTGATGGATCATTTTAGCACACACTTATTGGGGCACGTTGCAAAAGTGAGACAAGGCACCATGCACACTCTTCCAGACTTTTTTTGTTGTCTCTACGGGGTTTTACCGTAATACCATTGGAAGTGCTTGCATGATCCTGACCCACTATCCGCCACAGCAAACTACACCCATTACAGTTTTCTGGTGCGCTGAGGAACCCATGTCCTACGTGGTTAACCTGGCAGCTGCGGAGGTGCTGGAGAATCCGAAAGCCAGTGAGGCTTTGAAAGAGTTTGCTTCCATTAGACCTCGGGATGCAGAAAACAAGGCACATACAGTGTTGGAGAAACATGGCCTTACCTGCGCAATTGAGATTGACCGGGTTGACCTCGCTGAAGGCAAGCGTTACAAAGGCTTTCCTTACATAAGGTTTTCTACATGGGTGAAATACCTCCTGGACACCGGGCGTTTGACTCGACAACTTTGTGCCTGTCAGAACTTAGAGAGTATGCAGGCGAAGCTAGAAGAGTTTTGGAAACGCTATCAATCGGTGTACCCTACACATCAGCTTTTCACCATGAAGGAGGCCGGGGTCGACCTATCCCTGGTAATCCCTGTCTTCAGCCATACAGACGAAGGACGCTCTTACAAAAAACAGGCGCTGTGGCTCTTGAGCACGCACGGTGCCTTGGGTAGGGGCACGCGTGGGTTTTTGAGAAAAAAGAAAGACAAGCTTTCGTTGAAACGATGTGGGCTGGGGTTGAACTTTTGTGGCCACACGTGGTCCACTCACTACATGTTCGCCTGCATGCTGCGCAAGTTCTTCAAAAAGAAACCCCAGGTTTTGGATGATCTTGTTGGCATCTATGCGAAAGATATGGAGGAACTTCTTTTGCAAGGAGTTTGGAGTTCTGATCGGTCAGTTCACGTTCGCTGCTGCCACATTGGGACAAAGGGGGACCTCCCTGCCCTCACGAGAATGGGAAATATGAAGTACTCCTTTGGAAATTGTCCCAGGCAATCCAGATCAAGGAAACCATGTGAGGGGATATGTTGGATGTGTTGCGCTGGCCAGGAAGACAATCCAAGCAGAGGATTAAACTCAGTGCCATATGAGGACACATCTGGCAGGCCTCTGTGGGAGGCTACTTTGGGACAGCGGTTAGCTTGGGATGAAACACCGCCAATGTTAAAAGGGGTGCCCATGCTGGAATGTGACAGCTGGATGTTCTACAAAACTGACGTTTGGCACAATTTTCACCTTGGCCTGGCAAAACACTGGGTGGCATCTTCGCTGGTATCCATGTTGGAAAACCTCCCCATGAGACCTCAGTCCATGGATGACAAGGTGGAGTGGCTGGGTGAAGAATACAAGAAGTTTTGCACCCGCAGGAAAATCAGTCCACACTGTGAGGAGCTTGGGCGGGAGACTCTGAATTGGCATCAGAGCAGCAATTGCCCTGTTGGTGCATGGAACAAAGGAAGTGCCAGCACCCACTACATGTTGTTTTTGGAGAACCTTTGCAGCGAGTGGTCGAATGAAATTGAGGGTGAACCCTTACTTGAGGCAATTGCTCCTAGTATGTTAATTAGGTTCAACAATTGTTTCATTTTTTCAATTTTTTGAGTTTATGTGTGGGCTGTGTTTGGAGCGTCCAGTCTTTGACTTTGCCTTCTCAGGCGATTGGAACTTCGGCTATGAACACCGCTGTTTCTGCCATGTACTATGAAGGGTTTTTCATTCGGTGGCCAAGGGCCCAAAAGATAGCGAAACTCTGGCTGTTGTTTCTGCAGAAGTATTCCCTTGCAACTGCGATTGTCTACCGTAGAGGGCTCAATAGGTTCAGTATTGTACCAAAGTTACATATGTTGCACCATGGAGCGCTCCGGCTATTGCGTGAAGCCCAAAGGGCTGAAGAAAATTCAACAGTTTGGTGCATCAACCCTTTGTCAGAGAGTGTGCAAATGGAAGAAGACCGGATCGGGCGACCAAGTCGCCTGTCTAGACGGGTGAATCCAAAACAAATTCACCTACGTGTTTGCCAACGATCCCTGATTTCAACAATGAAGCATCTAAAGGATGCTGACCAGGATGAGCGCGGGTTGTTTTTGGTACAGTAGCCTTTAAAGATGACCCTTACACTGTAACACCTGCCTTTAAAGCATGCAGAAGTACTTTGTTTAAAGTCACAAGGTTGTGTGATGAAGTTCTTGTTTAATCGTGGGTTTATCTGGAGGCTAAGGGTTGCCGAGTTGAACGTCTTGAGCCTGCAGGGGATGAGCGAGGCCAAAACCGGGTTTGCTGCTGGAGGGTGCCAGCGGTGGTGGTGGATCTTTTTTTGGGTTTCATCACATGGTTGCATGGTGGGCAATACAACTCTCCCTTTTTCTGCACCAGTTGTGTCAGTATCACTTGTTCCATCTTATTCCCCATGAAGTGCTCCAATGGTCAAATTCCGAAAGGGCCGTACTTTTACAAAAGGGCCGTACTTTTATCAAAACTCGGGTCTGACCTACTTCTGCAGGCCAAAGGGGCCTCAGGTATATATATATATGTGTGTGTGTGCATCACATGCTTTATTCTCACAAGCATGTTGGCTAACGCAGGAGCCAACAGGATCTCCCGGTCGCACCATCCCACCGGTGCGAAGACCATCTCCTCCGCTTTTCGATCGATCTCGCCGCAGAACCCGCGGAACCACAGGAGGCCTTGTTTGAACACCCAAAGTATGAGCACAGTGCGGAGCAAGAGTGGCTGTCAGCGGTGGAGCGCATGCACGAGATGTTGCTGCAAGAGCATGGACTCCCGGTCCGGTCACGGGACAGACCGATGCTGGGGACTGGTGGCAGCACAGCACAGCACAGGTGCTTTGGGGTAACAAATAAAATGACCAGGAGCTGTACCAGAACCATCCAGTTCGGGTGGCTATTGGATGGACAAATGCATCATTCAGGGGATTCTATACACCACCCTAACCCTGGGTGGTGCTGGTAGTCGGGCAGAGCTGTTTGGTCATGCTTGCAGTCCTTGTGAGTCAGTTAGTTGCGGGAACCTTACAAACGGGATGATGCCATACATGAGAATCGTGCGGTTGGGTTGGGTTTGGATTTCTGTCTCCTACATAGTTGGGTTGGGTTTAGAAACCACTCGCTAGCTTGTGACAATGTCAATGTGGCATGTAGTTGGCCTCCAATTTCAGAACTTTCAAACACATACCTAGGCCCTGTAAGGGGTGTCCTGGCTGGAGGTCCCTGATTGTGGTGTAGGGGCTTCCATTGGGCACCCCCTTTGAAGGTGCTGGCATACAAACGGTCCCTATCGATCCACTGTTACCCTGACTGAGACACTTGGATTTGGACCCGGCGGAGCGCCAGGAACCGGGTCCAGTGGTGGCCGAAAAGGGTTGGTGGACGGTGGATCTGTAGATCCCTATAGGGAGTGGTTTGGAACGACCTCCAAACATGATTTCTTCGATTCGAGGTAGCATGCGCATGCGCATGCGGTTTGGGTCCAGCGAAGGTCAGAACTCGGACATGTCAAGAATCATGTCAGGAATAGGAGCGGGACAACGATGTTTTGCGGATGGCGATGAAGATGTTGCTTCCAAGGAGATGTTAGATCTGGTGTTCGAGAGGGTATCTACCAGCTTCTTAGCTCCTTCGTGACCAGAGTCTCTGTTGGTGACCCGTGACCTGGAGGTCAAGCCCAGCTCGTGTTTTGGTCCAAGAACGGTGCTACAGTGCCTACAGGTCCAGTGTGACCCAGTAGAAACATTGTAGAGACTGGTCTTGTGTTTGCCTCATGATTGAGTAGTGGTTTTGCATGATCAAACCGAGACACTCCATGTATGGCACGGCATATTTGCATACATCGACCCCCTTTTCAACCACCCCAATGTAAGTAATTCAATATGCCAATCCCAGACACTCCATGTATGCCATATATACCTGGTTGGGATGGTTTGGGGGGTCAATGTAAGCATATATATGGCAGTCCCATGGAGTGTTTGGGAAACCTCAGTGAGCTCCATTCCTGACCTCTAGGGCTGAACATCAGACGTGCCGCCATGCCACCGGTGATCGATTGACCATGGGTGCGGGGGCGACTCGGGGTCACGGTCGCCACATTGATATGTTCAGATCACCCGTAACAACCAAAAGGGATGACACCTGAAACTGAATTGATGTGTGTTGATTTGTGCTCGTACGGTCGCCGACCTGGGAGCTATGTTTGCCGCAGCTAACCGCTACAAACTGCTGGGGGGTTCGACCTTGCCAACTTCGATGTGAAACCGCTTTTCACGGGAACCTCGCTCCCGGCTCGCAGGCCCCGCTCCCTTCGGCTCGCAGCGAGCTCGCGGACTCCTCCCAACAAACGGTCGTGTCCCGAGGACGGAGACACTTCCAGTACGAGAAGAAGTTTCTGAGGGACACTCTCCTGCAAAACGTGGAGAATCTAGACTTGCTGATACCTGTGTAATTCTCGAGCTCCGGTGAGCAGAACCAGCGTGCAGGTGAAGAAAAAGTGTGGAAAAAGTTCTTGGCATATATATTTATGCGTGTGTCAGTGTGTTTTTAATATGTTTAAAGTTTGTATTATATAATATGCTATGGATACCAATGGAAACCCTACTAGGCGTCCACCATTAATTGAATTGTTTTTTACCGAACAGACCTTGCTTTAAGGATCTATATCCAGGCTGCAGTCAATCAATTTGTGGTCTTTAAAAGGCTAGGGGGAAGGTCGTTCTGAGTGAACTGAGAGCCTCCAAGTGTGGAGCTGAGAACCGAAGCTTTGAGAAACCGACTAACCGTTGCTTTGGTCATTCTGCGGCGTCTGACAGTTTGATCACAAACATGATCAGACCACATGCTATAGCTAGGGGCAAACCAATCAGATGTTGTTCCGTTTCTGTTCAGTTGAGAGGAATGCATTTGATTGGGCCTCTTTGTCAGGTCCCAGTGCAGGTCCCAAGGCGAAAACGTGGACCTTTTGGCAATGGAGGGCTACCTGAAAGAACGACTGGCTCTTCATGAAATCCTGGTACAACACCCATGCACTCCATGCATGGAATACTACATCGACCACCAAGAACCACCAAACGTAGGCCATGCTTGCATACATGGAGCGTTTGGGACATGGTGCGCATCAGTGGCAGATGCAAAACCAGTCCTACACAAACTCGTAACGCACCCACGGCAGCCATCCCCAGGATCGCTGCCATTGTTTTCTCCAGGATCGCCTCTCTCACATGATGCATGATCCATGACAGGTGACACTTCCGTTCCATTCCATCAGCTCGTGCCAGAGCTGGAAGCCGTTCCCGAAAGCCCATCGCAAGAGAAGAGCCGTGTCCCAGCAGATGTGCCGCCCCCCCACTACGACCGCCTAACTAACGACCGACCCCGCGTTACGGGTCACGGACCGCTCCGCTTGGCTTGGAACCTTGGGTGCGCGCCTGGTGCGCCATGCCTGTTGCTCCTGGAGTGCCACATGCCAACTTGCTGCTGCTGGCCCTGGCGGCCGTGGTGTTCGTAGCGCCATGGTGTTCTACCCAATGAACCCTATAGGGCTCCTGTCCCACCTTCTGTCCCACCAGGTGGTTGAAGTGGATGTTGAAGTGGATGCCAGGGGGGTCTAACATGGTCTAACCACCGAACCTGAGGAGTTGGTTGGAGCCCTAGGGGAAATAGAGTTTGCCAGTGGCTTTGTGCCTTTTTTCCTGATGAACTCATCGCGAAACTGAGCGCATGCGACATGTGACATGCCATTTTGTCCTGGCCTCTGGCCTGGTTAAACAAGTAGTCTTTGTTGATGATCGAAGATGTTTGAAGAAGATTATATTCCCAGACAATTCATGTGTGGAATGGTTACTTACATCAAGGTCACAAATGGGCTAGTCATGACATAGCCATTCCAGCCCCATTCGTTTGGTCTGGGATACATCTGGTGTTTTCAGCCATGACGAGTACCAGGTCGGTGGCATGTACGTGGAAAGCTTGATTGCCCACTATGCGGAGCGAACAGCGGAGGAGATCGTGCAGACGCATGGTGCAATCACCAACACCTCTGGAGTTGGAGGCAGCGCCAGAGCCACACACTCAAGCAAGGAAGCAAGATGAAGCAAGTGAACAATGCCCTTTGGGTAGACCGCGTTCCAGCAGAGGTCGTGTTCTGCTTCCAAATTGGTTTTTTGGCTTTCCGTAAGCGGGCTTTCCACGCAGACGTGGATCACAAACTCTCCGCAAGCGCCTTGTTGTACTTCCCTGTTTCTTCAAGAGAGGGCAAGGTTGTCCGACCCCTGGATGCAACTGATGAATCAGCAACGACTTTCTTGGCTGATCCGACTGAAATCTAGGACAATCACGGGCCAAGGGAGACACGGAATCCTTGGGCCAACAAGGGCCAGCCACTTAGTCACTCAGTGTCGACGCCACTACATCTTCAAACAAGAAGGGGGAGGGTCTTCGGGTTTGGCTGCTTCAACCGATCTCAGACATGGCTGCAGCCATGTGGCGTATGAACGGAATGCGATTTGGAACCCAAGATTTCCGCATCTCCCAGGCCTTTGCAGAGAACATTTGCCAAGAACAGGCCAGGCTCTACAGGTATGATTGATCACTATGACCACTGCCCCCCTCTTAGAAGGTGATGTGTTCGACATGTTTGTAGTGTTTTTTTGTTTTATGTAAGTTTGGAGGGCCCAGTCGTGCCTTCGATGGTGGATCCGTAGATCACTATAGGGGTTATGCATGTGTCGAGACGGTCAACCTATGATCCCTAAAGCTCCAACCATATCCTCAGAAGGTGGCTAGACCCACCCCAACCGGAGGTGGTTGGAGCCCTAGGGAATTTTGAGGGTGCACCTGTTGACCCAACCTGTTTCATTCGGTGCCCCAACCTGTATGGGTGGCCCATCAAGAGGGCTTTAGGGAGGGAGAAGTATTGCCCACCCGTTTTTCCTTCCCACAGATGCTAGGGGCTTGAGGTTTCTGCTAGATGACTTGTGGAAGAAGCCAGACCTAAAAGACATTGGTTGCTGGTCTCCTTTGTTCACATTCCTCCTGATGGTGGTTCTGGTCAAATATATCCTTGAGAGGTTTGGTTTGGCGCGTGGTGGAACACCTTTTGGCGCTGCTCTTCGTCGCGGCCGACGTGGCTTCCGCCTGGGCACCGCTCATTGCGGCGCTGCTGGTCTTGCTGCACCGCGCCACCGCGCTCCACGTGTGACCCGCCACCGGGCTGAACCCGGTACGCCTGCTGGACTGAGTTGAGGGATTGAGAGATGTGGAGGGAGAAGGTGGCGGCCACATTGTAGAATTGAGGAAGGGAAGAATTCTACCATATGATAGACTACATGTTTCCTGTATAAACTTCCAGATGCAGATGCCTCCCGACATCAACCAGCACTTGGCAACCGTGTACCAATACTTCATTTGCCAACTCGCCTTCAGCAATATATATACTATATAATACTACTCCGGGGAAAAAAAACATCTCGATGAAAAAATGAGATTTTCCGATTCAGTTCCATGTTAGTGCCAGGGTGCATAAGTGCATTTTTGCACGTTCCATGTTAAATTTGCGCAAAGCAGTAAACCTCCGGTTGATAACCTTGTGTGGCCCTGGTATCAGTCAGGGCCAAATTTAACATGGACCATTTGACCCTAGAATTCTGGGTGCCCCCCCCCGTTTCATGTTAGATTTGCGAGCCTCTAAGGCGGTTGCAGTGGGCCTCCACCGATGGCCTCTATCCTAATAGCTATGGCCTCCAACCTAGTCGCGATGGCAAGTTGCGTTCCATGTTTGCGTCGCGCAGCCATACGCAGCCCAATTGTTGGCTCGTGATCGGGGTCACTGGCCGACATTCTGGGAGGCTTGCAATATGGATGGAGCAGTTTGGAGGGTCGGATGGAAGATTCATGATGGACTCTTGTGGCTTTTCCACATTGCTGTATTTGTTAAAGGCCATCCACAAAAGGCCAAAGGGAAGGCCGGCTTGACTTATTGAATGTGTTGGAGAACTACTTGAGTGTGAGGGACACTATCATCCTTCAGTGATAATCACTCACATACTGTAGAAAAGAGTTGATGTCCAGTAGGATGGAAGATGTGTTCCAGGTTAGCGTAGTTGTGGCCCATTAAAATGTTTGCCATTGCAGGCAATGGCTGAAGAATGCATGGGCAGCTTGCAGGCTTTCACTACGGACGGAGCGGATCGATTTTGGATGGAATGGAGCCGGCTTAGATGAGATGCTACAGGCTTCGCAGGTTTCCCAGGTGTCGCAAGTTCCCAAGCTCACGACGGCCCCCACAAGGTTTTTTTCAAAGGTGCCGATTCTGCCTTAGACATTTTCCCAATTTTTTCCCAGGATCCACCCCTGAGATGTTTTGCTTTTGGCGGGAATTGGGGAAGTCAGAAGGAGAATGCTAACATAGCACATATTGTGGTGTTCATACGGACATTTTGCGCCCAGAGCTGAAAGCTCAAGCCGGAGTTTCAGCCATGAAGCTGGCCGATTCTCCCACGGTGAGCCAATGCAGGCCTTTAAGCTACTACTATGTAGAAAGAAAGAAGTGTCACTAGCCTGTGAAATAGACCACAAATATGACAACAACTATATGTAACTATTGATTTGTAGTTTGCCTCTCCCGCCATGGATGGTACGGGAAGTCCCGACTACATCATCACTTCAGATGAGGAGACGGGGGAATGGGTGGTCGCACCAGAACCAGCTGGAAAAGAGAAAACACGCTACGCAACCTTCGTCGTGAAGCAGGAGAAGCCGAGGAAGCTTCCCTTGATCAATCAGCCAATCTCCTCTTGGAAGGCCAGTCCAGAATGGGCAAAGCACTTCAACAGTGAAAAGGAGTGCCTGTGCCTGCTGTACCTGGAATATGTCGACGCTTCTTGTTCCAAAGGCATCACTCCATTGAGCCGGAACCGCTATGTGTATGACAAGTTGGTGCAGTCGGGCTGGCAGATCAAGAGGGGACAGTTCTTTCTCGCCAAGCTAGGCTGAGCGTGAATCCAGCAGGGAGAGCGTGAATCCAGCTTAATAATTAGAATGGTACAGCAATGCATCTCAATTCACGAAACTGACGTGAAGAAGGGAAAAGACAGTGTGGGACAGCTCTTGAACAAATCAAAATCAGAACATTGCAAGGGAAATTGGAGAAGTCAGAAGAGACACACTAACATGGCACATATTGACCATTGTTTGGCATGGGAAGGTTCTCCAATCTAGTCAATTCTAGTGTCATCGTGTGTCCCGTGGATCCATATGCTTATAAGCACTGTCTATAAAAAGATGCTCACTTGGGCAATTTGATGTGAAATCCTGAACCAGCCCCCATCTGCTGGAGGTTGTGCAGGAAGCTGCAACATCTCGTGGTGTGGAGCTTCACATGTTGGAGGCGGGAAAGTGGACTTAGAAGGGGGAAGGGGAACACTAACATGGCGCATTTGGTGGTGTTTCAATTTCCCAGGGATCTGCCGCTGACCTTTCTTGCTTTTGGAGGTTCTCCAACCTAATCAATTCCAGCATCATCTGTTGAAGGAGTTGCAAAGTGCTTATCTGGCCACAATTTGATGTGAAATCTTCAGTCACCCCCAATCTGCTGGAGGCCGTGCAGGAAGCGTCAACATCTGGTGTAGAGCTGCGCACGTTGGAGGCGGGAAAGTGGAGTCAGAAGCAGAACACTAACATGGCACATTTGGCGGTGTTCCAACTTTTTAGGGATCTATTCCTGATCATTTTTCCGTTTAGAGGTTCTCTGACCTACAGTACTACAATGGTTTTGCAGGCAGCGCCAACGTCTGTGCTGGAGCTGCAAGAGTCAGAGGCCGTTGGGCGCACTGGAGAAGGTGAGCGCTAACAGTGTTACCTGCTTGGGGATTACAGGGAACATGTTTTCGAGCACTGCCTACAAGCCATTATTTGTTCCAAATTACGAAAGCCAGCCTTCGTAGAAGGCGCTAGCGGAGTTGTGTCTGGCGAACGAAGTGAGTAGTTAGGGGGTTTGGGGGGGTGGCCCGGGAAAGGTACACGTAAACTCGGCACATGCTGGGGGAGGAGGGTGCTTCGAGGGAAGGTTTTTTGAGGTTGTGTTGGAGGTGATTTTTGAGGGGTGGTGATGCAAGAAATGCCAAATGCATCATTTGCATCATTTGCGGCATGGTGATCGCATGGCAAGGGGTTTGTGGGGCTCGAAACGCTACTGTTTCGAGCCCCACAAATCGGGGAACTTGATTGATCTGTTCTAAAACGCCGATCATTGGATAATCTCTACTGCATGGTTCTGTACCCGTCGGCCCTCCTTCTCCAGACTTGTATTCATAGCACACGAAGTGTACTTGGGTGGACGCATGCGGCCTGGTGCTCGCATGGCAAGGGGTTTGTGGGGCTCGAAACGCAGGGGTTTCGAGCCCCACAAATTGAGGAACTTGGTTGTAGCGGTTTTTGTCCATGGCGATACTAGGCCTTGCAGCAATGCCTCTTCTCTGCTTGCTTCGACGCGCAGTTGTCGAAAAGGGGAAGCGCTGGCTTTCGTTTTGCAGCTTCTCAGGTTCCCAGGAATTTACCCCTGGACATTTTTTCATTTAGAGGTTAAAAACCCTTCAAAGGTGCTCATTTGGGCAATTTGATGTGAAATCTTCAGCCGCCCCCCAATCTGCTGGAGGCCGTGCAGGAAGCGCCAACATCTGGTGTGGATCCGCACG
>CAXAMN010026973.1:233200-266174 GCA_963970005.1 Durusdinium trenchii
TGGCCACTCATGGGGGGAACCCTTTTCAAGGCCCAAAAAGTGATTTTTGGGGGCCAGTTTAGTAAAGGATTTTATATAAAATTGTTGTCCTTTGGTTTTGAAGGTTTGATTGATGGACACATGTGAACAAATTGAGCTGGGGGGGACGATGGACTGGGTAGGTTCTTGATTGGGATCGAATCCAAAGACATCCCACAAGCGAGAGACGGAGAGACTCGCAAACGATCTGGTGACAAGTGACCATGCACCCTTGCCGCAATCCTGAAGAGGATGAAGTGATTGAATTAGTAGAGGAGAGGAAGGAGAGGAGAGGAAGGAGAGGAGATGAAGGAGAGGAGATGAAGGAGAGGAGAGGAGGAGAGGAGAGGAAGGAGAGGAGAGGAGAGGAAGGAGAGGAGAGGACGTTTCAGCTTGGAGCGAGGAAGTCGCGGAGCAAAGCTAGGTAGGTAGGTAGGTAGGTCGGTAGGTAGGTAGGTAGGTAGTTGCGAGCTGCGTGTTTGTGGCCGTTCAGGGGTTTGGTGGGGTGGAGGCTGGGTGGAGACGGGCTTTCCACACCGGGCAAGTTCGGGCAGAACATCGTTTTTGTTAATACTGTATCATTTAACTTTTCACAGAAAACCCAAAAGGGTATTCCACTTCCATATTGGCACGCTCTGGAGGATTACGTTTAACCTGACACCTTTACATTTTCCTGTTGGGTGGGCGATGGGTGGGGGCCCAAATCGTTGTTCAACTAGGTAGATGAAAATTGCCTTCCAAGGTCAATGTTCAGGTCCATGTTACTCTTCCCCGGTGCAATTCTGGTCAAAGCGGCTTGGGAACTTGGAGGTGGAGACCGCAGGTTTAGACCAAAGCTTGGTTACTTGTGCTTAAACCACCCTTTGCCGATTCACCTTTGCATTGTGTTCTCAGAAGCGGTGTCCCTATGTTACCTGCTGTTGTTTGCCTCTTAAAGTCATGGGTTGTCCACGGATCTTACAGTACAGTAAGTGCTGTATTCCAAAGAGGGTCACCGAGTGAGAGATGGTGTCAACAAAAGCATCCAAAAGACAACGAATAAAAACTTTGTGCACTGTAAAATCCACTACTAAACTGGCCCAGTGCTGCAAGTACTGTAGCAGGAAAGAGCTGCAGTCCAGAGAACAGCAATTTAGGCTTCAGCCCCTGGTGGTGTTTACAGAAACCCAAAGCCCAAAGCCCTTGTTCTATGCTACGTTAGGGGTTGTCGTAGGAGTTTACAGGATCTCCTGCCATGTACCCCACACGGTGAGCTACTGGAGCCTTTCAAATCTGACTGAGGATTTTGTGTCCGACAGAAAGTATTCGTTTGACCTGGCTTGCTTCATGGCGGATTTTCGTGACGCAGAGATACTTACCTGGGAGGCCAAGAAAGTTCCGCAACTGCGTAGCGACGCGAGGTTTATGGGTTTGAGGATTTCTGGTACAAGAAAGGCAGATCTTGTGGCAAGTTTGGTTGCCAAGAATTGCACCTTGAATGCAACATTGCTTAAACTTGTGTATGTTCCGTTGTGGGGTGCCTTTGTTCCAAGTTAAGGCGCTGGGTGTTGAAGATTGAACAGTTTTGTGGGTACCACATTGTTCAGTGAGGTCGAGAGAAGCTGGCCTCAGAAATTGAACATTTTCTTGAAGAGCACAAGCAAGCAAGCCCAACAGCAGAGCAACCTGCAGCAGTGGTCTCCGAAGCGACAAGCCAACAAAACGGGCAGCCCATGCCACTTCAACTGCCTGCAGCTGAAGCAGTCCCGGTGACACCAGGGCTACAAGCTGGAGCGGAGCAAGCAAAACATGGACAGGCGGCAGAGACAAACAACAAAGATGTAGCAGAACAGCAAGACAAACATGGCAAAAAGGAGAAAGACCAACAGCACAAAGAGAATGAAAAGAAAGAGACCCAGAAAGACAAGAAGGACGAAGAGAAAAAGGCAGAGAAGACAGCCACAGCAAAAGCAGCAGCATCAGCTACAGCCCCTGCAGACTCTTCAGGCGTCGGCAGCGCAGACAATGACAAGAATATCATTGCAGACTCTAACATAGAACAGATGAAGAAGAAAGACAAAAAGCAAGAAAAAAAAGAGGCAAAGAAGAAAGACAAGAAGCACAAAGAGAAAGAAGAGAAAAAGGCAGAGAAGACAGACCAGAAGCAGAAAGAGGGCAAAGAAAAAAAACACAAAGAAGGCAAAGAGAAGAAATACAACGACAGCCAGGGAGAAAAGAGCAAGAAAGAGGACAAAACACACAAAACAGCGCCTGCAGATATCGGCATTGCAGCTGAACCACCACCACACACAGAGGACGATGACAAGAAGCTCATTGCAGGCTCTAACATAGAACATAGCAGCGCAGCATCAAAGACATCAGCAACCGCAGTAGTAGCACTCGGGCCAGCCACAGCACAGCCTTCAAGCGTGGTTGGTGCAGCTGAACAACCGCCGGAACCAGCAAGCTCAAGTTCTAGCAAAGATCAAGTTTCCGCTTTGCTCAATGGACTTGTCTGCCCAAAGCTGGATGCCAAAAGTGCAGAAGAGACAAACTCCAAAGATCTCTTCTTGTCGGCTGATCTCGTGCTCCCTGGAATCGCCTTGAAGAAAATGAAGGAAGCTATGTCAGCTGCTGGCGTTGATTCGGCGCACTATCTTGGAGTTCTGGGGTGCTGCCCAGTGACCATGTACCGGAAAGAACGCCAAGGAGTAGAAAAAATGATCATGGCCAATATGGCAAGGCATGGCGAGGAATTCTGGGTACACATGGCCAAGCACTTGAAAGGCACTGAAGCAAGTGTGATCATGATCCCCTCCAATTTCGCCCTCAGTCTTCAAGAAGACGCCTCTTGGCTGGCAAATAATTCATTGCTCCAAAAGGCAGGCAGTTGTAGGTACTGTAGTTTTCTATGTTGAATGTCCAACAGGACTTCTGTGCAGGGAGCCAACGAGATTCAGATACTGTATATTTGGGGAGCCTTTTTGAATATGTGCAGTACTTGGGATTAGCCGCTACTGTAGCCCTTATTATTGGTGGTCCTTTGAAGGAGCATCTAGTGTAACCTAGAACCAGAGTCAGGTTGTGAACAGCATACCTATTCAGCTCCTGCCAAAAACAAAGATGCTCTTTGTGGTCAAACTTCCGTTTGATGAGCCGCTTGGAAAGAGTGACCGTGATTTCAGCAACGTGAGCACTTCCAGAGTCAATCTTGATGGAGAGATTTTGGGGGAGCCTACAGTGGCCATCTTTGCTACAGGGAAGCTGGGGATCCTCAAAGGCGGTCTCCTACATGTCTCAGACGTGCGCAAGATCCTTTCAAAAGAGGATATTTGTGAGTCTGCTATGGTGTCAGCCCAAGAGGAGTTAATGAAAAAAAGGACAGGATTGAGATCAGAGGTACTTCATTCACAGTTGGGCAAACTATCATTGGCGCTTACTAACATGGACCCGAACATGTGTTTTTGGTGTTTTTGTTTGGTGCCTGGGCATCCATTGGCCTTTGCCCTACTGTAGTGTGAAACCCATTGATTACAGTATGCAGTAATTTCTTTTTTGAGATGGGTTCCATGTTTGTTTCAGGCTGCTTCGGTGTGCCCTGCAGGAGACACTTGGAAGAGGTCCAAGAGCGTGTCACTGTCAAGCGGCAACGTTCCGATCGAAGCTTGGAGGATGTCAAGGAGACTCACATATCCCTTGATCTCAAGGCAAAGAAACTCACCCAAGACTTGGAAGCATACACTGCAGTTCTTGGCAAGCTGACCTCAGCAGATCGCCAAGAAAAAGATCCAAGCGCATCGTGGAGCTGCCACTTCAACGACTTGCTGCAGCAAGACCTGACAGATGCGCCTCTACTTTTCAGTGACAGCCAGTTGCCATACCTGGACATGATTGTGGAGCTATCCAAGCACATCAGCTGCTTGACCAAGGAAAAGAACAAGGTGGAGCATAGTGCAGCGCGTGCGTTGAAAGTTTTCAATGCAAAGTGCCAGTCACATCAAAAGACAGTGAATCGTCTGAAGCGAAAGGTGGAGAAAGTCTTCCATGGAAATACGGAGGAGACCCTGGAGAAGAACAAGAGACTTCATACTGTTGAGTCAGACTTTGGTTGGATCCACCCACCACCAGGAATGCCTACTTTGTTCCATGTTAGGCTTCATTTGTTTCTGTGTATGTGTGGCGGCTCTGAACTTTGGTGCGCGCATCCAGGGGAGAGGAAAAACAAAAACAACTCTGTTCCATGTTAGCTCCAGTCAATCCCTGAACTTGGTGCGCGCGCGGACTCTGAATTGTCTCAGGAAAAGGAGGCGGCAACAATATCATGCATTCCGAGGGCACGCGTTGAAGAAGCACGGGAACCAAAGAAAGAACCGAAAGAGGCAATACAAGACCATAGACAACGGTGTTTTCACGGAGCAGCTGAGAGTACCTCGCAGAGTTGTTTCCATTGAGCAGAAGCTCAAGGTATTGGATCGATATGAGGAAATGCTTGCTACCAAAAAGAGTGCTGCTGAAGATGCCCTAGAGCCTCGACCACGTGGAGCAGGACGTGAAGCGGTTCTAGCGTGGAGCAAGAAAAGGAAGCAAGCAAAGAGAAGAATGCGATTCGATTCCTTGAAGAAGCTGCGGGAGGAATTTCCAGATATTGTTGGGAAGGCGCAGCCTTCGAAATGGAAAAAGGCAGCAGAAAGTGAAGCGTGGAGAGAGCTACCAGAGTTTTTTCGGGCCCGCAGTTCTGCCACGACCAACAGCTGGCGACGCAAATTAGGTTTGCCTTTGAAAGGCAGGCCTGAAGGAGGCTGTGTCCCGCTGCAAATTCAGCGGGAACTGGATACCTTGATGATGGAATTCAGCAGTGGGCTTTCCAGTGTCTCTGAGAGAAAGGAGCTCGTAACAGTTGAACACATTGCATCCCGGCAACATTTTAGATTCTTACTGTAACGTGGAACACAAGAGCCTACGCAGATTCCCAGCTTTTGTGATCCCCCTGTTTTGTTCTAGGTTAAACCAATTCCAAACCATGGATTTGTGCCAGAAACCCAACCCGACAACAAAGGCAGAAACAGCTGCGTCTCTCATCTCCGACTGGAACTCTTCACTACCAGATCGCGCGGCCATGGTGCAATCCTTCAATGAGGACTTGGAAACCAAATACAAGAACGGAGAGATGCATGCAGAAGCGGTTGTGGAGGCATATCACCCTTTGCCTAGAGAGATAGCTGTCCCCTCCATGGCTTGGATTCGGCAATGGAAGGCCAGTTGGGGCTGGTCCATGCTCACGAGAGGGTCAGATGACGCCTCCTACCTGCCCTACAACCATGTGGACATGCAAATGTCGCGGCAAAGAACACTAGATCTTATCCACAAGAAAGGGGTGCACAAGTTCTTGCTGCTGAACTTTGACCAAGTCTGGCGGAACAATTGGAACATGGCCAAGTTCAAGCTGGCTTTCAAAGACCGTGTCAAC
The DNA here is from genome assembly GCA_963970005.1 of Durusdinium trenchii. Classification (NCBI taxonomy): domain Eukaryota; class Dinophyceae; order Suessiales; family Symbiodiniaceae; genus Durusdinium; species Durusdinium trenchii. The sequence goes on from CAXAMN010026973.1 coordinate 238,665, forward strand.
ATCGGCCGCAAAGGCGAGAAGTTCTACTGTATGTTAAAGTCGAGCCTCTGCAAGTTGTTTTGAAGGTTGTTGTTGGGTTGATGCTTCTAAGCAGTATGCCCTGTGTGCCGTTTGCGAGTCAGGCAACCCTGCTAGGTAACAAAGCCCAGATTGGCCCACGAGAAGACAAAAAAACTTCACCACATTCGTGGATCGCGACAATCGATGACAGTCTCCCAGCCAAAATGATCCCTTCCACCTCCTAGTAAAGAGAAAATGCTACTGTAAAGCAATAATAGGGGGACCCTATGTCTTAAGCATTGCCTAAAAGCAGTGTCTATCAGTATTTTGTCAGCCGGCAAATTTTGTTTAAATCCCTTATTAAAACGCGCTCATTTTGACAACTTTCCTTCAAATCGCGGCAAAAGGCCTGTTCTCATGAATTGGAAAGCCATTCTTTTCTGGGCAGGTACTGTATATCCTTGGGATTATGAAGCACCTGCTAACATGGAACACAACACAGCAGGCACTGCAGCAAATAAAGGTACAGTATGGTAGAAAGCTGGAGGATTTTCAAGATGCATAGTACACCTGTATGTTCAAGACTTCTCTCATGCCGAGGTTTTGACGAGCTCTTGGAGTGACGGCCGGCCCGGCCCTGTAGCATTTTGTGTGGCTGAGGGCAAACTCCGGCCGGCCGATATACAGAAATGGAATGCAGAGCACGTCGGGTCTTCCCTCATCATTAGCTCACAGACGCCCACACACTTTATGAATGCCGAGTCATTGATCGTTGTATTGGAGCAGCTGTATTCACCGGCTTTTGAAGCTCAAAGAAAAAGGTACCTACTACTGTAGATGATCACCGCCCTTTTTTCATATATGTGTGTTTGTGTTCTATGTTGGTTTCACCTGCAGGCCTGTCCCCAGGTGCTGTACTGTAAGACAAAAGCCAAGGTACAACCTTTCAGCTCATGATCGTGGAGCTCTTTTGGCAGATGCTTGGACTGGGACGTTCAGCCAAGCTGCCGGAATGAATCTCCGGAGGCAGTCAACACCCAAAGTGTCATGCTTACTATAAATCATACGCTGTAGGCTGTATTATACAGGTAGCATACCTGTGTTTTTTTTAGCGGCGTTTAGCAGAGCAGGCACACTTGGTATGAACGCCGCAACATTGAGCCCCCGGTTGTACAACCGGGAGGATGGTCCACTCATGGACAACCGGTGGACAGCATGCACGCCGCCTACAGACAGGGCATAAGGAAGAAGGATTTGGCGAGCACCGGACATTGTGCGAACCTGAGGGAGCGCGCGCGTTCCTGGGCACAAAGCCTAGCCTAACATGGCACACAACCAACCTCCAGGGCCTCAATCATCATGGGGTTCATGTTATATATAGATATATACACTGTAATTCTCAGACTGGTAAGCTTTGTTTGCTGCGAGTGGATGTCCAAGGCTATGAAACCTTGGATTTGAAGGCTTCAGGGCAGGTTGCAGCTTCCGTGAAGCCCGTCATAGATATCATTAAAATATCCTATGACGCCTGGCGCGAGCTGGATCGGAGGGTGTTCATTGCTGCTTGGATGATCACAGGGTACTTCTCGGCCGACCACTTTCCGCAGGATACTAGTGCAGAGCAGGTGGAGCACATGGAGCACGCCAAGACGATCATAGATCCGTGTGGTTTGTTTGACACCTGCTCCATTGATCCCACCCCACAAATGTGCACAAGATACGAGTGGCAGATAGAGGACCATTTTTTGAGGGGGGGAGGCGGGGGTAACTCTAACATGGCATTCAAAGTGCAAAGTGCTCCATGGTTGAAGTGTGACTGTAGAAAATGTTGAAGTAGGACCTCCACCTCCAACTTTACCCCCATTTGCAGGACTCTACAGCCTCAGGTGTGTACCATCCTTTGCCTTATGAGCTGGCCCATGCAGTGGTTCGAACAGTGGCATTGCATGGCAAGGCGTTCCTGGATGCGCAGCAAGAGTACGAGAGCTGCAAAGAGGCAGACCCAAAAGAGAAACTGGCCAAAACGAAAAAGGCCAAGGAGCAGCTCATGGGTTTGCACTCTGCTGACCGGTTCTCAGTGCTCAATCGCCGCACTGGGTGGGTGGCCACCAGCGAGTGGATGACAAAGCATATGGTCATTGTTGATGGAAAGCCTCAGCCAAAGGTGAATTCGAACACGCCTCAGTCTAAGGCGTGGATCCTTGCGGTTCGCATCACCATCGTGGGCGGGAACGTGGAGCTGAAGCTGCAGCCCTCTGAAGGGAAATCATTCAGACGGGTGCGATGCCTTTCCCTTGAGAATGGTCTGGAGAAGGCCAAGCTGCACTCTCTTGCTGAAGGGTATGCTCATGTGCTAGACGCCGCTCCCATTGGCGATGCCTATGATGCTCGGATGGAAAAACAATGCTACTGTACTGTAAATCCTGTCGTGTTTCTAAATGCTGTACGGGGACCCCATATGGATCTGTATTTTGTCAGCCGGCAAATTTTGTTTAAATCCCTTATTAAAACGTGCTCATTTTGACAACTTTCCTTCAAATCCTGGCAAAAGGCCTGTTCTCATGAATTGGACAGCCATTCTTTTTTGGGCAGGTAGTACTAGTACTGTATACTGTATCCTTGGGATGATGAAACAACTGCTAACATGGAACACAACACAGCTGGCACTGCAGCAATAAACTACCCTACTTGCGATGTCTTTTTTGCTGCCACTAACATGGAACGCAAACATGTTATATCTTGGGAACTCACAACATTTCAAGTGTACATTCAATGCCCAAAAGCCTTAAGGCGGGCGAGGATGTCGAATGCGTGGATGATGCGGGCTCCATAGACATGGAGGGTGAGGAGGCTTCGGAAGATGAAAGTGTTCTGGGTGATGAGGCTGGGTTAGAAGGACGGGGTTGTGCAGCGTCATTTTGTTCAATGCCATTTTGTTCTATGTTAAGCATACGGATTTTGATGTCGCCAGATGCTCATGGCCACCTGGATCCTGTGCTGCTTCTAGGTTACTGTACAGTAATTTGTTGGCCCTCTGACTCTGAGGACAAGTGAAGACGCACATGGAGAATCTTCAGATGGATCCTGCCCCAACTACGAAGGCTGGAGAAGATACTCAAAGCAAGGTGTGGGCACCTTCGTCCTCAAACATGATGCAGCCAAGTGTGATAGCTGAAGCTCCGATAGATCCGCTTGTTGAGGGACCTGCTGATGGTGAATTTATTGATGAATCAAACATGATTCAAATGCATGGCCACAAGCAGCCAGGTGGGAGTAGCCATTCGCATACACCACCAGGGTTCTTTGAACGCGAAGCGTACGCTGACCTGGAGAAGGTAGGCCTCACAGCATTGCCAATGGCCGACGGGTATGTACTTTCATACCACAAGGTCACTCGGCAATGGCATGCACGGGATCCCTCAGGGAGTAACTATGCCCCTACATGGGGCTTGATTAGGAGTGAATTAAAGGCTCTTCTGTTGGCGCTTGATCAGCTGTGGGATTGGTATGTTGAAACCAATCCAGATGACAAGGTCGATGCTGAAGAGCACTTGCAGAACATCCGCAGTTATAGCAACAGCATTCCCTTTTGAGTTTAGGCCATGTTAGCATGGTTTCAGTGCAGTTTAGTATTGAAGCTCCTGTGGATCACTGGGGAATGATGTGTCGCGGTGCCATATTTCATATTGCGCTCGTACAGTGCTATGACGGCATTTCGTTTGGTGTGACCTACTGTAGAACATTTGTGTTAGTGTAAGGTGATTTCTTTTTGGTTCCATGTTTACATGATTTCCTGTGGTTCTGTAAGTATGAGGCTTTTTAGGGATGGAATGCTGTTTATGGCAATCTGCGCATGCACGGACAAACGATGACAAACAGCAGAGGGGGCCAGGGGGTATGAAAAAGAATTGAGCTGCGCTTTTTAGCTTTTCAGCATTGGTCAAGCTTGGGCGATGGAGATTTTCCGATGCAAGCAGTCAAACCTCCGGTTGATAACCTTGTGTGGCCCTGGTATCAGTCAGGGCCAAATTTAACGTGGACCATTTGACCCTAGAATTCTGGGTGCCCCGCCCCGTTTCATGTTAGATTTGCGAGCCTCAAACAAGGATGTCCCCAAGGCCATCTGAGGGAGTAGCACGGGCATAAAACATATTCTATGTTAACTTTGCAGGGTGCCTCAAACCTGCCTGTCCACCGAAACAAGTTGCAATGCCAATTCCCCAGGAGTTGCGGTGAAACGAGTTCCATGTTTAAATATGCCGAAACTAGTTTTCCGTTCCGTGATTTTTTTCACCGGTGTATATATATATACATACATACATATACAATAATATGTGTGTATGTCGCATTTTAGATCGTGTATTGTATGTTTATAGGTACAAAACTTTTTTTTGAGACAAAAGTACTTAGTGAACTTTTGGAATATCCTTCAGCAATATCCGAGGGGAGAGAGAGAGAGAGAGACAGAGAGAGAGAGAGGGAGAGCGAAAGAGGGAGAGCGAGAGAGAGAGAGAGAGGGAGGGAGGGAGAGAGAGAGGGTGGTAATATGTGTGTACTTACATAGCGATATACACCACTCTACTATACTCCACTATTTTAAGAAGACAGACCTATCCTCTACGTCCTCCTTCCCTGACAACAACTCCGCGTTGCCATGGCACTCAACGAGGTGCATCTACCAGCGTGAACGCCGTTTCGGCGCTTGCGCAGTGGTTTGACACGCGGAGAGAGGATATTTGCCAGGCTGCCAGGCTGCCAATGCCACCCTGACATCTGTGGGTGACCAATGGCTGTTTGACCTTTGACTCTCATGAGTTTCATGGCTGTCGGATCCCCACGTAAAACACTCATGTACATCAGTACATCTGCTTAATTGCTTAAGGATGATCTTTTCCGACGCGCGACCGACGGCGCGACCGACGCGCCGCTTCGATAGAAAAAGACGTGGCACATGGTGCTGCGGCCCAGCTGGGAGGAATATGGTGCAGAATCTTAACAGCCGGTGTAAGTCAGCTGAGGCTGGCAGTGAGTGTACTCAAATGAGATCAGCAGGAACATGAGAACAGTTCATGCAGCACCTGCAAGGAACATGTTGTTGTTTTCTTTTTTTGGTTGTGTGTGTGCGCATCCTAGAAGCCTACGTAATAATGCAATACTTGGTCTTCACTTGCCTCTGATGTTTGATCCGAGCTGCAGCCGTTTGGCATTTTTCCATTGTACAGGCCGGGGAAAAGCCATGCCTGGCGTTCCACACGCGAACTTGCTGGCGCTTGCTTCGGCGGCCGTCGTCTTTGTTGTGGGTGGAATGTATGCAGCAAGGGCTCAGGATCAGACCAGTTTGATTCCTTTTTGTATGTCGGTATGATCGCAGGGCAGGTGTTCACTCTTCCAAAACCTTTCCACATTTGTTGAGTTATAGCGTCAGGAGCTATACTATGTATCCATTTGCATTACACCCCCCAAAAGAACCAACAAAACAATGTTATATCGAGGACCGAGGACCTCGTCTTTACAAACGCCTCAAAAACCGACGCGCGGCTGCAGGTATACTCTTGGATTGTCTATTTTTCAACGCAAGCCGCCGAAGAGATCATCGCCCAGAACGGTCCCACGACCACCGTGCCCACCGTCGGGGGTTTGATCTCCCGTGCCCTGGACCAGCGGAGGGCCAGTGGACCGGGTGGGTAGGTGGGTTGGGCCTTTGGATGGGTTGGACCACGCTTTTGGCAAGAAGCTATAGAGACCTAGACATGGAGCTAGAAGTAGAGACCTTGAAATCAGAACCGGGAAGGGACCTATACGTTATCTAAGTGTAATATCGTCAGCTTGAGTTGTGGTGTTATGAACTGTGGAGGAGGTTGGAATTGAATATGTTGGAGTGCTTTGCTTTGGAGTTGTTGAACTGGCTAAGCTGAGGTACGGATGTTAGATATTAAATGTTTTTGGAGGATGATTTGAGTGGATATTGGCAGTAGGACTTGAATTCTTGGGAGCCCTGAGCACAGAAGGCAAACGGTGCCCGAAATCAGCCTGGATGGCTTGTCCACCTGTAAAACATGTTCTGGTGTGTCCATATTTCTATTCGCTCACTCTTCCTGAAAGCTTCTCAGGGTGTGCACCATTAATCTCGACACTGATTAATCAATGCCCCCCCCTCCCCTTGAAGGTCAACAAGGTCAACAAGGTCGTAGGGTTTTGAAGACCACATCCCCTTAAAAAAGATGATGACCTGATGATGACCTGATGATGAATGATGAGATGAGGACCTGGACCTGATGATGGATGATGGTTGACGGGATTCTGTGCCATGAGAAGCCATCAAAAGGATTGGTGAGCAGGATGAGGCAGTTGAGAGGTGGTGGTGAGAATCAGGAAGATGAGGAGATGAAGATATTGAATACTTTAGCAAAAAAGACAACAATAAAGAATATACATACAATTATTTATAGTAAACTATATTTGTTTTTTTTTTTTTTTTCTGGGGCAGCTGGGATTGATTAATAGAGGGAGGTTTCTGCCTAGGAAAAAAATATTAGGGTGATGCCAAGGTGGAAATCTAGGTTTTAGTTTAGTATTGGGGGGGGTCGAGCTGGGATTGATTAATAGGGGGTGGTTATACTAAATCCTGTGTCAGCATTAATCACAATTAGGTCTAGTTGTACAACAGCTTTGGTACTAGACCTGTGTGGGTTTGGTACACACCTGTGGTGCATGGTCCAGAAGTTCATATCATGTCTACATGGAAGGTCTGGTTGTTGTCCAGCACAGCTCATGGAGTTTGGTCCATGGAGTCGGTACTAGTCGTCCATGCAGTCGGTGCTTGAGTGGATTTGCATACTGCGCATGCATACTGAGCATGGTTGCATCAGACCCACGGGTTTGGGGGGGGGACAAAAAGGCTTCACAATGGCTTGATACGAAGATGCAGGTTGTGCTTCGTGTTCTAGTTATTCGATGTGGCCGTCAGAAACCTGGAGGTCATTCCGACCCAGGAATGTTGCCAAGCTGTTTGGTGTTCATGTTGCTGAATGAGTTTTCTCATGGCAATCTCAGGAGTGGTTCAACACCTTGCCTACCTTCTGTTCATTTTCGCAGATGTGGCCAGTGCATGGCTTCCTTTGATTGCGGCCTTCTTGGTGGCTGTCCACTACCATCCATAGGCACCATTCCGCCCTGGCCTGAGCGGCAGACTTTCAGGCGCACCGTGACAGTTTCGTTGTTCGTTTTTTGGACGGGTTTTGAGCAGTAGACAAAAGGTGAGTGGATTTGGTCTTGGATTTGGGTCATGGACTTGTACGGCCAGATGTGATCCTTATCAGTATCCAATCTCCATTCAATGGTTCAGTTCTTTCCAAGATCAAGGCATCCACAACCCGGCTGCCTATGTTTCTCCCAACCCGGGCCCCATGTTTAAACCGGGGGAACACCGATCGCCACCGTTCGCCGGCGAGGCCGTTCGCCCCTAAGAAGCCTTGGCCGAGAGAGCCTTGGCCGGGCTGGAGGATTGGCACTTGGAGTCTCAGTTCGTGGGAGGGTGAGGCAGTTCGTAGGAGGGTGAGGTGTCCAGGTATGTACCACTTTTTTGGCACTTGAGTGCAGGAGTCCAGGGTAGTCATATACTTTGGCCGCAGTCAGTGGGATTGGAGTGGGGGCCACTCCGCGGGCACATGCTGGCGCAAGGCTTGCAATCCCCGTCCAGTTTAACCCAGAAAATCCTGGTTCTGAACAAAGAACTCTATAAGAGATGATAGTAAGACGTGTTTTTTTTAATGATCAACTTTAGTGAAATCATAGATTTGACCTGTAGGGAATACCCGTGTCATGCAACCTCTATATGCCTAATCAACCAGCATCGACCAAAAGGGGACATGAAATCTTTGTCAGGGAAATGGACATCAACTAGCTGACATACGCTTCCAGAACATGGTGCAGGCATCAGGATCGATCATGAATCATGATGCTATTCTTCGAGTTCCATCGTTCCATCAGTCCATCCCAGTGCTTTTGGTCCATGCGTCATACCACCGGTGTCAGCGGTTGAAACCGCGGCCACCCGTCTCCGATGCTCGCCCCCCCATGTCACGGCCTTCCAAGGAAGATCCGGGAAACATCGCCAACCGATGCTGTTGGGTTCACCTTGGTCCGCTGCAAAAATGTGTGGTTCCTTACTTCGTTGTGGGTGCAAGTCTTCTGGCGGTGACCACTTCGTGTCGGGTAAAGCATCGTTCAAGCCGTTTTAGACTCTTAGACAGTTTTAGGATGTGAAGAAACCAAAGCAGAAACAAGATTAGACATCACAAATCACTAATCAAACATAGTGAAGATCTCTGTTGGACCAGCTGCCAGGGAGACCTGGGAGGGTCACTTAAGAAGACGCTGTTCACAAGTGCATTTAGAGCAAACTTGTAGACCGTTAGAACGGGTTTTTACATTGTGCTCTCGACTTACCAAAGGCAGCTGGCTTGTCACCGCCTCCTTCTGATGGAAGAAATGCAGCCCCACAGACCCCTACCACCCCAGTATCTATTTGGGACATGCATCCTCGTACCCAGATGGTGGTTACTTTTCATCAACAAATTTACTGTAAATGCAACTCCACAAACATCCAACATATTCCAAGTTCTCCTTGTCACCCAAAAGCACTTCATTACTTCATTTTGTCATGCAGCCGTTTGTGGTTCCGCAGCTGTCCGGGCCGTCCGCCATCGCCGAGCTGCTCTCATCGTAGCGCAGCTTGGTACTGAAGATCCAGGGCTTTGACTGATTCTTTACCTCATATGCACCGTCGAAAACACACATGGACCCTGAGAACTGTTACCGTGTTACCCTGAGTCTGACTGTTTTCCTCTACAAACCCGTCATGTTCAGGGCCCATGTTTGTTAGGTATCATAGTTTGCTTGTGGACTGTCTAGATATACATATAGAGATAGACAGTCACGTGGCTTTTCATTGCTCCTGCTGGACATCGTTTCCATACATATTCAAATTCATCTATTGATGCCAACATGGACCAACCAGGCTTTGATCTACGTCGTTTCCGCGAACCTCCGCGAACTCGCGAAACTATGCCCGTGCATCGTGTCCTGAAGCATGCCAATGGCCTTTTGCCCGCTGACGCTCGGAAGATCTGGGCTCCGGCCGGGAAGGGGTGAAGGTGCGGTTCTCCAGGGGTCATGAGCTGGGTTCAGGAGGCCTTTGCTGGTTCTTTCCTGGGCAAGACTAGCTGGGTCCGGGTGGTTCAGGAGGCCTTTGCGGTTCTTTCCTGCGGTCAAAACAACATCAAAGATCAATATCAAAGCAGCATAACAGACATAGTATTGATCATGAATGGAACAGTTCTGATCACAGCAATCACAGAGTTTGATTTATTTCGAACTGATCACAATGCTTGACTCGCCGGCTTGCCATTCAAAGACGAAAACACGACTCAAACACATTTCAAACAACAAATCAAAATTCAATCACATGTCAAAAAGGATAAAACCATATAAAACCAACACTCAACCACATCCCAGCTCTCAAAGTGTTACACACACACACACACCCCACCGCTACGTCGATCTGGTACACCGCGGAAACCTGCGGCGCCTCGCCCTAAGGCGGTGATTTTTGTGGTCACCGTGGGTGCTGTTTGGAAGGGCGTCGTCCACTTCGCCCAGCGCCCCGGCGCTGAGTCGGTCGTCACCGCTTGGGAGGTCGGACGGAAGTGACGAGTGCAGAACTGGTGAAGATCCGAAGCAACCCCTGAAACCTTGGAAACTGAGAAGACGAACCCCAAGTAGAAGAACATGTTAGTCGACCATAGTGCTTTTCACTGGTGTTTCCACCATGTCGTGCTTTCACTGGTGTTTCAACCATGGTCGGTCGACCATGGTCTTCGACCCTGTCTTTTCCAACCTTGACCTCGAGCTCGCCAGCTCGCTCTTGACCGCCGCACAATACATATGGCCGTCCGATGCAGGGTGTTTGCTACTCATGCGCATACCGTGGGCGTTCGACGGGATGGGTTTCCACCAACTTACCAACCGGGTTGGTGGTACTTGGCACCAACAACCACCAACCCAAGGTATAAGTACCACCAACCAAGTACCACCTGTTGGGATGGTGGATGCCATCCTGTTTGGTGTGGGATGCCAGCTGACACGCTGGGCAGTAGGACCACGGATCAGGAGCCACAAACCCTTCAAAGCACTCCAGAAAAGAGGATTTGACCCCGAAAAAAATGAGGGTGGGTGATATCTCCCAGGAGCACCCGTTCTGAAAAAGATCGGCTCAGATATTAATATTAACAGCTATAGCCACTTCTAGAATTTGTCCATCCTAGTTTTCAATGGGTAGTATGGTCCAGTTTTTGTTGTGAAGGCACATGGAAGCCTTCTCCGCACGCACTAAGGCTGGCGGCTGATGAGATCGTTAATGACAACGCGCAGACCACCAACGCTGCCGGATGCCTGGTGTAGTGACCGCCATGTTACGGCCTTTCTTTCGAGAAACCTATGCCATGTGACGTCGCCGAGATGTGTTTTTCTTTTTTTGGCTGGAAGAATCGGTGGCGCTGTTTGATTCATTCCGGCGTGTAGAGGTTTTGATGGCCCCCCTGGCGCTGTTTTTGTTTGTAGAATCAGTCCGGGTGGCCCATCGACGGTCACGATGGTGTTTTTGTTCGTTCCGGGGGAATGTGTTGGGTGACCTTCCTTTCCACGTTCCGGATCCAGGCAAAGCACCATGTCGCTGGGAACCAGTGGTTCCATGGACTAAAAGACCGTAGACCGGCTGAACTTCTGGTTCCTTATCTAGTGGCTGCAGTAGTGGCTGCCTAGGATGCTTTGGGAGTGGTATACGTGGCCCTCCTTGGGGCTGTGAAGCCGGAGGCTGTGAGGTCGCCTCGCCGAACCGTCCCATGACATACCGTATAGTTAGGCAGTGAAAACTCAGGAACTTTGGGACGCGGATAGAACATGAGCATGAACCCAATTCAAACATAGCAAACAGGTCGACGACAAGTTGTTAGAATTAGAGTTGTTTGGTACCTGCGGCAATTGCCGCCCAGGATCCATTATAACTTATAGTCGATGCGTCGTCACTTTGCCAGAACTTCCTTGAGGGCTTGCGATTTTATTTCGAGATGATGACCCTTCATTTTCGAGGAACACCAAAGGTTTCAGTTGAGACTTCTCCCAATTTGGCCATTCGCTGTTCGACATTGTCACCTGAGAGGTTCAGGTTTTCATGGACTGACCAGTTGGATTACGGTGGTTTCAGAGTAGATGGTGATGGCATACACCTCAAGATGCCTTTTAGACGGGGCTCCATATAAACGCGCTTTTCTGGATTGCGCCATCTCTACTCTCAATCCACTATAATTACCTTACATCCTGCAAACCACCTTTGAGGGACCCTCGACTGCTCCAGCACCACTTCCAACCTCTTGCTTGACCCGGGCCAAACGCACCCACACTCCCTCAAGGTTGCAGAGTTGCGTGGATGGCATTTCCCACAAATGGATGACCATGAAATCCTTCGACCACATGACCGGTGGCTTTCACTCCATGTAACCATGATTATTTTCAGCGAGTGTCTCCGCCTGAGGAGTGGGAGGGCTCATGTGCCGCATGTTTCAACACCTCGCCTGCATTGTCTTCGACCTGGCCAACACTTCCTCCATTTGGGCACCGGTGCTGGCAGCAATCCTCGTGATCATGCGCCATTGGCATCCCCACGCCTGAGCCAAAGGAGGCGGCCGAAAATTTAGCTTGTTGGGCTAGGAGTTTCAGCTGGTCTCAACAGAGAGGGGGTGTTGTAAAGGGTCATTTCTTGGTTTTGGAGCTCGCTCGTCATGCTTGTTTAGTTTTCTATAGTGTTTTCTATGTATCCTGGTCGCTGCTTCCTGATCAAACAGCCTTTACCAGCCTATAGCTCGTGCAGTTGTTGATCATCATTTCAACGATGCCCTAGACCAACCTTGCTTTCACACCTTGGAAGCCCCTGAGACCCGCCCGAATCTGTCGTTTTCTGCGCCGCCTATGACACCTATGACGTCGGAGAAGGAAAAAAAGCGGGGGCGGCCCATGCCGTTCCGCGCCATGCGTCTTCGTGCCGTCTTCATGCGTTGACAAACTTGGTTTGACCGGGCTCCCAACGTCTCTTCCCTAGCCATTCAGTTCAGTGGAGCACCTTTGGGCCGGATTGGGGAGGGTCCTCAGTCCTCAACAAGAACCTGTGGAACAGTGTTTGCTTTGCGTTGGGTGTCCTTTTTACTGTCTTTTCTCTTTGATGGCTAAGAAACGTCTCAGCCACGGCCTTTGGGGAATCGCTAAGGTGGTCTCCCTGGCCATGGCTGGGGACTACGTGGCATTAGGCTCCTTTGCAGGAGTGGTGCAGGCGAGGACCGGCGATTTGTGTTATTTTTTGTTTTTTTTTCAGGGCGGGGCTCAGCCCAACTCGGGCGCCTTCGTCTCAAACGCCATCCTTCATCCGAAGGAAACGCACGGACTGAACCTGCATGAACCTCACTGGAGCTGGACGTCTGGCCGGCCCTACCTGGATCAAGGGCTCCGGCGGTCAGATCATAGGGCCCCAAGCCTTGCAAGGGGTGGGCCTTGCTTGGCAGTATAGAGGTTCCCAAATAGATAGTGGCAGGGTGTCCAATACCTTTTGAAAGGGCTTTTACTTTTCTATATTTGGGGGTCTATATCATATGTGTGTGTGTGTGTGCGTCTTTAACTGCATGGTATCGTACAATTATAGACGGTTCCTGCACCCAGGATTCCGATGTGCCGTCATCAACCGATGTGCGTCCTCTTTGGGTGGCGGTTTCGCGGGCCCAGTCAACCTCGACTCAAACAGGACTCAGGAGTGATCTTAAATGGACATAGTCGCAGTGAAACACACTATGGAATAATCAATGATTATTGCGACTTCATAGTCGTGATGGCATGTGGAAAGTGCGACTATTATGGAGAGTCAGTGTCCCATAACACTTGCAAGTTGATTGGCACCACATGGTTGGTCTTCGGACAAAGGATTCATCCTTTCGGGGCGTTCCATGATGTCATCCAGTTCCATGATGTCAGCTGGTTGCGGTGCGTTTGCTTGAAGGTTTCCAGTTCCACGATGTTCCATCTTCATTGTAAGGCGTCTCCTGACCCTCCGGCAAACCGTTCAATATACCCTTGTTGTGGCTCCCCCACCTTGGTTCGGGTGTTTGTGCCCACCTGAGGATATGGGACAGGAGCCCAAACGGGATCTGACGTACCAGCCTCACAGGGCGCCGCCAGGGAGCGGATCTGACTGTCCTGTTCTGACCGTCCAGGTCTGGAACCGCCGCACGGCCAAGACCTTGGTACTTTCTTCCGGCCGCTCGACTCGAAAACATGCGGCGGACCGCATGAAGAATCATGGGGTGCGTTTTTTGCGTGGGTGTGGGTGTGGGTGTGGGTGTGGGTGTGGGTGGGTGGTTGGGTGGAAGAGCACCTTCGGGTTCGGGGGTTTGTTGATGTTTGGGGTCCAGACACACCAAATGACCTGTGGCGAACTGATGGGATTCTGTATGGGGCGCAGGAGGAGAGTGACTGCCTGCGATAATGCGATGCAGTCGGAGTAGACTCGCCTCTGGCAAGCAGGGGTACCACCAATCAATTTTTGAGTTTTGATATCCAATAAACCACGCAATGCATGCATTCAACATCCAGACGTGGGACAAGATGCGTGCTTCGGGTGAGGTAGTAGTGGGAAAGAGGCGAGTGATATGACCAGCGAGGAACACGATCACTCTCACCTTCTGAGGTGAATATGGACCATTGGGCTCTCATTTAGGAGTTGCCATGCGCGAAGGCCTTGTGGTCGCTTGTTTTAAGGCTCGCCGGGATCTCCAGTTGCTGGTGCTGCCCAGAGATGAAGGGGATGGGTATTTCTGAGTAATGTGGAACCTACCAGGCAAAACAGGAGCTTGGACTCCCTTCAAGGCAACAGCAAGGAGTCCCTGAAGGCTTGGACTCCCTTCAAGGCAACAGGAGTCCCTGAAGAATTGGCCGCACAACTGCGGAGTGCCTACGGCTTTCCTGACTTAGCTTATGGTACTCCCAAACTGGATGATTTGATCAAATTATCTCAAAGAATTAGACTCTATGCCCCTTTCTCAAAAAGTATGAATCGTAGTGGAATAATTAATCTGTAATCATCCTTGATGTGCCACCCCCCCACAAGCCCTCCGTCGATTCCAAGAGAAATCGGAATGTTGTCGAACCAAATCGCCATTCACATCAAAAGGAGCACACTTCATGGAATAAAGAAACAGACATGCACAGAGTAGCCCTACTCTTCCAAAGGCTATGCCCAAACGCTGTTTCCTCTATCAAGAAATGTGAGGAACCAACTGGCCATGACCCAATATGAAGACTGTTGGACATGAGCCACCAACTGGCAGCTACGACATCCCGTTGCCTTTTCACCAGTTGGAAGGCAACATCCTCAGCTTGCCGTTCATACTATGTTCATAGCTTCTTAAGATATTCATGCCATTGCCCAATGTGGGACATGCCAGGTGGGCTTCGCCAAAGCATGGGACGTGCCTGGGGCACGTATGGGGGACGTGCGGCAACAAGTGTGGCAAGTGTGCCAATGGTCGGAGCATTTTTGGATGTAGTGGGATAACAAAAGAAACAGCACCCTGCAGGTGTTTCCTCGTGACAGGTGCTCACTCGGGTGCATGATGCCACCTCTTAGGGTCCCAAAACAGCCTGGCCAGGAAGTGTCGAGGAATGACCCCTTTCGGGATTTTTGGGTGCTATCCTCCATAGAGCCTTTGATGGCACGATGGAAGTGGAGACTGTTGCAGCTTTGGGAGCCCTTGGATTTTTCTTTTATGTTGTCTCTGAATGTTTTGCTTCATATGGCTGTGGGTCATAGCACCAGGAGACAGAGCGGGCACGACCCAACTGGGAGGTCTTTTGGACCAGACAACTCCAGGCCTGCTGGTGGAACGACCCAAATGTGCAGCATGACCCCGCCACACCCTCTCCTGGTGTGTGGAAGAACATGCCTTCTCGCTCATCGGCATGAGCATTGGATCATGTTCCGGAGAAATGGTGGTCCCACCAGACTTCGGGGTCTGACTTCGACCCAGATCCACCCGCTTTCCTCCGCGCACGGTCGTGGCGCCTGAGGGTGGGGCCGAAACGACGCCAGGGTGGGGCCACCGGCAGCTGAGGTGAAGGAGACGAAGCTTTCTCCGTTCCTCTTGACCTCAGGCTTGATGTGATTTTATTTCATATGATTTCACCTTCCCTTTCTGCTTGATTTGATGTGATTTCACTCGATTTCACCTTCCCTTTCTGCTTGATTTGATTCACACAGAGACCTGAGTTTCTTTGTTGGGGGGGGCTTCACGGCTGAGACTCATCTTGACCTCAGGCTTTAAACCCCACGTGGCCAATCCTTCCTACGCCTTGATGATTTGAGCCGGAAGTCCCAGCAGGGCGGTGGATTCGCCCAGAAGGGCGGTCGGAAGAGCATAAGAGCACCAGGGCGGTCGATCAGGGGAGAACCGCCGTGAAAAACCTTGCACAGGTGCAGCTGGCCCCCCCCTGCTTTTCCTTTTTGTTGCCACATCTTGGTGGAGCTACAAACCTGAAACCGCCATCCTTCCATGATTTTGGGATGTTTTGAAAGGGGCCTGCAAGGCATGGCTGAAGCTTTGGGGCCCCCGGAGCATAGGCACGGACCAGAAAAAGCACCAAACCAGGTAGTCGAGAAGATCATACCATGTCTACTGATGTCTAACGCACGGAAAGCAAATGTGCAAAACCATGGCTTTGACTTAGTATGCCATCCAACACAACCTCAGTACATGGAATAAATGTGAACCACATGACTCAAAGCTGTTGGCTTTTGGGGTTTGATTCTTTGAGCCACAGTGGGTTGTCATGGTGGTCATCGCCGTGCCCTGGCTTTGACGAAGAGCTTCAAGCAGCAGAGAGACACATTCTTGAGAAGGTTTTCGCCGAACCACTGGCCATTTTTCACCAAAGTGGATGTCGTGGTGGTGTGTCTCTTCCAATAAGTGGTGGGGTGTTCCACTTCCATTCGTTACCATCAGAGTACTGTTTCATACACGTGGATGGCATGGCCTCTACCAACAGGGGGGTTAGACTTCCATGGAACGTGAGTCGGAGTGCAATGCTTATTGCAAATGTTCAAAAGTTGGAGGAAGGGTAAGCATTCTGCTCCAGGTTTTCCAAGTGAATCCCATGTCGATCTAGTCATCTAGTGTTATCCTTGCGGCGGCTTGTGCAAGGCGACAAGAACTATACAATCTTCCATGGCTCCTGAGATGCAGGGCCAAGTGAGTGTTTCAAGATGTGCTCCCGAGCTACCAACCAAAGCCAAAACCACAAGTGGCCAGCAGTAATCACGAAAGGTAGCTTGAGCTACCTGAGTTCTCCTTGCTTTAGCAAAACTGTATTACAATCTGGCCATGGAGTTGGGATTGTGCATTGAATTTGGTCCTGTAAGAGATGATTCTGTTCGTCGGACCCCCCCCCTCCCGATCAAATCCCCCCTGCGCCGGTTCACGCCGTCATGGACTTCTACCAGGGTCACTTGTGATTGCTTGCTACCTTTCGTTCACTCCCTCCTCTCTCAAGTTAAGGTTGGGATTGTAAAGAAATGTTTGTTGTGTTCGGGGGGGATTGACATAGAGAACTCTCATGCATGTGTCAACAGGCTTTACTCCATGGCAAGTGCGATCCTTTTAATGTACACATACACGTTCAACTGACAAAGCTGTGGCTAGACGCAGTATTTCCATAAGTTTTGTCCCGCTTTCCTCCTTTTGGAATGTAACTCAGCCGGGAGTGCAAGTGACTTGTAACGTGATTTGTAGGCGGGCCCCGGGACGCATCGAGTGCAAAAAGAAGAGGCACACTGAGTGCTTACTTGGTCTGGCATAGGCCCTACAATGCCCTATATCATTGTGGATCCCGGATCACCTTTTCTACCCATAAATCCACTTCTTGGATTCACCTGTCCAGTCCAACCGTACACCCAACGTCCATCTCGCACAGACAGGTCGGTCGGGTCGTCGGTTCGTCACGCATCGCGGATTTCATGCAGGGACCCGTCGGTCCACCAGTCAAGGGTGCAGATGCTGTGCCAACAAGTTGGGCTCCTTGAGCAGGGTTTGTGAGACGTCATATTAATTAGAGATACCTAGAGTACTCTCCAAACCGACCTGTGATTCCTTGCAATTTCACTCAACTAACTCCGGGCATGGTGTGATTGCCCAATCCCGCCGCGTTGGAGGGCCTCACCCATCGCCTCACCCATCGAAAGAAGTTCTTCCTGCCTGATGCCTCGTCCATTGGGTGCCTCCCCGGTCCAAGGGTCCAAGGCCCAGACGGCGAAAGGCCGAGCCTTGACGCGGTGGTCATGAAACCGGAAAGAGGCATGCTGAAGGGTAGAATTCATGCCGGTGTGGAAGTGGGTTGGTGTTTGTTTGTTTGTTTGTGTGTTTGTTTGTTTGTTTGTTTGTTTGTTTGTTTGTTTTCAGACCCAAAACGCTAAGAGTGCCGACTTGACTTTCCAAATTGCACTGTGAGTCAGACTCTGTTTGGGGTGTTTTTGCTTGGGTTTTGCATGAATCCTATACGATGCAATCTTATATGTGTGTTCCTCTCCCTGTCAAGATGAGCACTGCAACCCAGAACAAAAGAGTTTTGCTTGTGATGACCCGTAGTATTATGAATCCAGTGGCCCCAGAGTCACGAGGTCAGGAATGATACCACTCACCAGCATCGACCTGGTGCCGACCACGAAGACAAGCGCACACGACCACCGCGAGCTGCTGTGCAAGGCCCATAAAGGCCCTTTGTACAAAGCACCTTCAGCTGCTTCGGCACTGGAAGATCCGCAACTCGTGGACAGATTCGGTCAACTGTTTATATGAGATTAGCTAAGCAGCCTCCAACAGGAATGCAACAATGGTGAAGATCATGTGTGGAGCATGACGGTGCTGGAAATTAGAGAAATCCATCCACCCTTTGTCACACTGCCTTTGTCAGTACTAGTAATTTAGCATCCCTCCGCACACGTTTCTAGAAGAATGTCCTTTTCCACAAGTGCCTTCGTGCGAAAGGCAAACCTTCTTTTGGTTGGAGAGACGAGGCAGACTTCTCTCTAGTTTGTTCGTTTTGGAATTTGCCGACAGCTAGACCCACATTGTTGGTTGCCTGTAACATGTCCAAGGCTTGTGCAACTTGTGCTTTGACTGTAAGCATGCCCCACACACACCAAAGAAGGGCAATCGAGTGTTCAGAGAGCTCAAGAACCTAAGTCAGGCGCACATTAGTTACATGGCTTCCATATTTAGTTCCAAGCCTAGACTGTGGGAATTTCTGCGAAGCTGTGAGGTGCGAATTCTCCCAAGCAACCCCTGAACAAACCACTTTTTAGGAAGTCAAGCAGCACAGATGCTAATTGCCGCCATGAAGAGGCGAGCACAAAACTTCAGCTTATCTCGTTTGGTAAACCTGATGGATACATATTTTCATACTAAGATCATTTGGATGGTGCCCATATCTAAGCCATACCCAGTGATTACTTATTTCCCTATTTTGATTCCATGGCCTCACGTTTGGATCTTTTGGGTGTCGCTGGCCCGATCGCCGGCGCGATTCGATGGCCAGACGTAGGTAGGAATGGCAAGAAGCGCATTTCGATGGTCGCTGAGATGACGCGTGTTCATCACCTGTGGTGTTGTGCAAGAGGATGAAGTAGACATTTGCAGTCGTTCTGGAAACTGACACAACTAGGATCGGGAGAAAGTCCTACAAAGCTCCCATATAATAAACTTAGTAATTAGGCGAGTCCGACTACAGTCTCCAAGTGCATCTCAATCCTGTTGACTCACAGATCATGTAGAATGTTGGCTGTTTTTGCTTGTTAAGGGTGAGTTGGGGGCGTTCACAGAGCTTCGAAAATTGGAGAGGCCATATCTACGCAGCGCCAAGACTGGACCCGACAACACAGTCGTGTTGTGCAACCTGCTTCCTTCAAACACAGCCGTGCATTAATATGCAGCACATGCAGACCATCGCCGGTTTTCAGCGCAATGTTTCGTGAGCATGGATGCTCCAGCTGACCGCATGTCCCACTGTAAGACAACTGGAGCCAAGTATGAGGACGCCAGATATGATTGTAGAAGTGCAAGTTCTGCGTTCCTTTACGCTTTGGTCTCTAAGAGAAAGCGGCTGCAAGCACTGCAAGTTGAGAGATTTAGTGCTTCACTGCTGCTACCTGCTACCCCTTGCTGTGCTTAGAAGAAGCCAGTGTGACTTCATGCAACAGCTCGGGCTGTTGCAAAGGAATATCAAACATTGAGTACTATTGAATTCTTGTTTTGCTTAGAAGAGTTCGACTGTGCAGCTTCAACCTCCAGCAGCTCACAGGGGGCAAAGCCTAAACGGCCTAAACACCTCCCCACAATTCAGGTGCAGGAGCGCTGGTGAGCACGTGGCTTATGATGGCTTATGATTCAAGTAATGCAATCAAGGGGCAAGGGGTAGCTATTCTTCCATGATACTTAGAGCTTAAGGTGGCATTGACCCATGTTGACCCCTGCAGCCATGCTGCGGGGGGAAGGGACCGGTAGTGGCGGGGAGATCCTGATAGCCAGGAGCCACAAGAGCAACTGTGGAGTGGAACCACGCAAGAGAAAAGAAGCGAAGCGATGGCTAAGAGATGTGTCAGGTTAGGAGTCAAATGTAATATATATATACAGTATATGTTTCCCCTGAAAGATGAGATATACTTTGCACTAGTGAGTTGGGACTTGTGAAATGACTGCAAATTCCGAAGTGCCATCTCATGTGTTTCCAAGTGTGTCCACAACTCCCATCTCATCATGCATCTACCATCAAAATCCAGATCAGCCGAGTGTAGCTTTGCTTATCTCTTTGAATTGGTGTATTCCAAGGGGGGGACACTCAAACATAGCAATTAATATGATTGTATTTCGTTTGTCTTAAGTAATAACTGAAACTCGTTGTTATGACAAATGCATCAAATGAAACACAATGTATATAACTTAAATGAGGCATAAATGACAAACACATTATTACATGATTGCACAAAATAAACGTGTTGACCAGTATAACTCCTATCTCATGTGCCTCCTGAATACTTTCAGTCAACTTTTCTCAGACACATGTGTCAGGGCTTGCGCAACAAGCAACCCATCTCATAATTGGCAGGGGGGGTAGTATATATATACAAGGGGGGCATGTTGAGTATCCATAAGAAATATGAAGGGAAAGTGGCCCTTGGTTGAGTATCACTGTGGCTGTTTGAAGAGAGGGTTGGAAAGCAAAAGGTCATCACCTCCAACATCAGAGAAAACACTCAGCTCGTGGAAGTCATGAAGTCCGGATATTGAAACTTGAAACATTTGCATTTCTAAATCTACCCGTGGCTTAAACCTTGCCAGAAATCTGGGAAACCCAAAGCTTATCTACTACAAGACCCAG
Source organism: Durusdinium trenchii (assembly GCA_963970005.1). Classification (NCBI taxonomy): domain Eukaryota; class Dinophyceae; order Suessiales; family Symbiodiniaceae; genus Durusdinium; species Durusdinium trenchii. The sequence continues at coordinate 259,188 of CAXAMN010026973.1, forward strand.
ACACGGGATGACAAAGACTTCCTGACATAAAGACATGAAGCACCAGACTACACCCGAAGTCTTCCTCACTGACTTGTCAGCACTGATTGCTGCTCCCCTGCAGGTGCCGACGATGTGCAACTGGCCTGGCGAGCTTTGGGAGGCTCCGCAGGGGTCCATCCGCACAGAGACTGCTGCGTCGGGCAGGTCGTGTGCGGTTTCGGGGGGGCGTGATGTTGACCGGGAACCAGGAGCAAGGGGTGGAGATGTAGGTCACACACCATAATAAATGGCATTGGGTGGTCCTTCTCGTGTGAAAACACAGGAGTCAGTAGACTTCGGTGGCAGGCCCTGCCAGGCCATTCACTTCCAGGAAAGTGGGAGAGAGGGTATGACAAATGGTTCTCTTGACCCGGCTGACTTCTGGATGCAGAACTGAGGTCACCATACCATACCAATACCAACAAGAGGGCAACATTACGACAAACCAAAATGTGGACTCTTGAATTGCAAAACCTTCTATTTGAATGGTAAACCTCTTCATTTTTGAGGGTATGCTATTCAATATGATTCAATCAAGAGTCTACAGTCTACACAGCAGCGTACCACTTCCATACCCTTGACGATTTGGGCTTGGAACGTCGACGTGTTTTGACTTGATTGGTGGGCAATTGTTCTTTGGCTGGTTGGGCTGCTTTGGAACTTCAGGGCTTCAGAGGCCATTCTGAGCTGCAGGGAGTTCGGTAAGAAAACCGCCAGGTCGACCCTGGAAGACTTTGCTGCTGGTGCTCCCCCCCAAATGCGACGAAATCTATATCTCTTCTCCTACAAACCACTGGTCTTCGCAGTCCGAGTCACCTGGGCTTCGCCCCACCGGGCGCCACCAGGCTTGGACGATCCCACGGTGGTGCTGACGACCTCCGGCACGTCCGGGGACACGATGGACGGGGTACGGACGAGGGCGGTGGGGTCTGCCGGAGCGTGAGTGACACACAGAACTGCCAGAACTGCAACAAAATTGGGATGTGTGCTTTTTTCAACATGTTCAATCGTTCAATACTTTCCTGGGCCGGGTGTCAAGGTTGACCTCTTAGCAGGGTAGTGGCTGAGTGGTCCCCAAGGCGGGAAAAAGACATAGCAGCTCAAGGAAGTGAATCTTGCCTGGGCAGAAGGCTCCCTTTGTCTCTCCTGGCCCTGTGCACTCCGAGGCCAGACGTGGCCAATGTCCTGCAACCACACGAGCTGCCGGTGGGGGTCTCAGGGTTGGATTGGGATGGGTGGAAGACCTACCCAGGCGCAGCGGCTACAACTCCCTGAAATTCATCAACGGAAGTGAATGGCATGGTGCTGAAGACTCGGATGACCATTTTCCTCTTCAATCTATATATAGTGAAGTGGTGAGCTCCACTTCCATGATGATTTTCAGGGATGTCAGCTTTTGGAGTCCGAGGGGGTAGGGGATGGACACACGAGCCGGGTCTTGGCCGCGACGGCCCATGCAGCCTAGCCCGAGGCAAGCGAAGGCTGCGGGTGATGTGCGGCTTCCATGCGTAGCCGGCGACGCTCGAGACACGGTGCCGCTCCCCACCGTTCAGAACTCAGAACCTGATCGCATGGCGCATCGCATGGCGTGCATTACTCGACATGTGACTGCCTGTGCCACTCCACCGCTCATGGCCAATGCTGTGGCAGCAGGGCCAGGGCTTCCCTTTGATGAGGTGATTGGCATTTGTGCGAAGTACTTGAAGCACTCCCACACTGACTCCCACGCACTAGCAGTGATGTCTGCGATCAAATCACATTTGTAAACTGCCAAATCGGATTATGAGATGGAGCTTTTGGTGATGTTTGTGGGGTCGTTCAGTGCTGGTAAGTCTTCTTTGATCAACTCCATTACTGGGAAGACTGATCAATGCCGGGTAGGCATCGCACCCACTACGGATGATCTCACGTATATTCCATGGAAGGGAATCTCTTTGGTGGATTCGCCGGGTTTGGATGCCGTTGCGAAGAAGGGGCACAAAGAGAAGTCATTGGAAGCTGCACGCCGTGCCAATGTGGCCGTCGTTGTGATCAATGCCCGCCACGCTCTTGGGGAAAGCGAGAGGCCGATTTTGTGCGAGTTGCTGGCCTCCAAACCGGAAGTGCTGGTGGCCCTGAATTACTGGAACTATGTGGAGAAGGAGAAGGATCAAGAGGATTGCCTGGCATATGTGAAGGATGTGTTTCAGAGCCTCATGCCTGATGTGTCCCCGGTGATTATCCCTTTGAATGCTACCAATGGGCGTGACGAAGCTCTTAACATGTTGTTACGTGGTTTATCTTATTCTTTAGTCTTTGTTTGTGCAATCTTGCATTTGACATGCACATGACATCACATGACTAAATACAATCTGACTGTGTTACTTTTCAGAAGCACCACCAAGGATGGGGTCAATAAACTGCGGGACTGCTTGGAACACAGCATTCTTCAGGAGAGGTCGGGTGTGCAACAGCCAAAACTCAAGTCCGCCAAAGCAGCGATACAGCGGGGTGCGGGAGATGCAAAGGCGGCATTGGAGAGGCAGCTTGATGAGATCAACAGGAAGTACCAAGTGGAGGAAAAGGGACTTCAGCAGAAGATTGAGAATGTGGAGGAGAATGTCAAGAAGTGGATGCAGGTCTTCGAGCGTAAGGCTGGGGTGACGATACCCCATATGCTCCCAGGCTTAGCCATTGGTGCTTCAATGGGTCCTTTGGGTCTTCTTCTTGGTGGCCTTCTAGGGGGTCTTCTTGCTGGTCTTGGTCAGCTTCTTAGCCAAGGAGACAGGGATGAACTTCAACGTGAACTTCGAAAAGAATTGGAAAGGGCCCACCAGATGAGACACGCACAAGAGCAAGCAAAACAGCATCATGAAGACAAGATCACAGGTCTAAAAAAGGACATGCGTCGCCTCGAGGACATTCTCCGCACAGTAGTTTGACCCTGCTTCCACCGGCGTTTTCGGCGGCGAGGGAGTGGGCTGGTAGCCCCTCCCAGCTGTTTGCAGCTGCCATGTAGCGGATTTGGCCGTGCCCATGGCTTGGGCACCTTATATAATCGGAGAAGTCCATGCCAGCCCTCCGAACTGGCTTGACCTCGGGTCAAAAAAAAGCCACGTCACCACGTGACTCACAAACCCATCCTTCGTAGCCGGACGGAAGATCGAACATGTATAAAGGAAATGGTGGGTTGGCCATGGCTAGGATGCTCTAGGACATTGACAGCTACTCTCATCACTCTCATCTACCTGATACTGACGGCTACGATCCCGTCAAGTGCCCAAACCCCAATTCGCTTCGGGTCCTGGCGGACACCACTTTTGGCGGTTGGTTGGCTCTGAAGATCATCACCCTGCGCAAAACACATGTTTCCTTTACAAGCAATAGGGATCCAGTCGTACCGAACCTCAGAAGGTACGACTGGACCCTCCAAGCCTACATAAGAGTGTCTTCAATCACCTTCTGAGAAGGTACTTGGATCCCTAGGGAAGCCAGTGGTTTGAGGTCCATGTGGTCCTTTGCAAGGAGGGCCGATGTGTCCTATCAATGACCTCTCCGCCGCTCCGCCAGCCGAAAATGCTTGTTGAGGTGGTGGAGCACAGTGGGAGACCTCAGTGGGAGACAGTCGCAGCTGCACGTTCGTCCCAGACACTCCATGTATGGAATACGACCCCTAACCTACGCCGCCTACGACCCCTCAAACGACTCCAATGTATTTCTTGGAGTTTTTGGGAGTGCGGGTGTGCATGCTGCTAGTATGGGTGGTGTCTATTCGTGCTCGTTGGATTCTTGGGTCCAGTGTAGGTTTTTGCACGCTCTTCTGAAACAGCAGCAAAATTCAAAAGTCATCGCTACCAGTGGGAAGCACCCATGAAAGACCTTCTATGTGTGAATAAACTTCTTCCAAAGGCTTTGAGTTGTTTCACAGATTATATACATGTTGCAGTTTTGCAGTGTGGAGGTTACTGGGGAAACGGTATATATATGCGGTAAATATTTGGGAACCATACGATGGTACGGTGTGTATTTGTTCTGTAGCTTAGCCATTGAGGAACAATGGCTTGACTCAGAAAACAACCGACCATCATTGTTGAAACAGGGGTGAAACCACTGTATTCATGACATCCTTTCATGTCTCATCAACATCGGCCTAACGTGAAACAAAGTCATACATAGACCCGAGCTGCTGGAAGAGTGTTCCAAACCCCATCCAAGTCGATCCACTCTTTTACTGGTGTTGGCTTCTGTCAGTTATTATTATTATTCAATATAATATACAGTATCCGGCTTGGATTCTGGTTCGCAATCAAAACCTTTACATCGGATGTTCATTTAGGTATATGGAGTTTTGAGCAACACATGAAGCAACTGATGAGGATACCATTGTTACTGTTTGACTCAACCAGCAGAACCTACGTAGTTGCTCATAAGAATGCAGGTGTGACTGTGCAAGCAGGATGAAGACTCGTACACTTAGACAAAGATGAATGAGAATGAATGATTCGGTGCTGCGGGGCTGTGCGCTTTTGTTTCTTTACTATAGAAGCTTGGTCCGATCTGATTCCCTGGGTTATTTCGTCGTTTGTTTGGGACACGTGCAGGAACAGAAACCGCCAAAGAATGGTTTGTTGTGAAGTTGTTGTTCTTCTTGTTGTCATTGGAGTCACCAATTGTCACGAAACTATTGTATAATCCGTAGGATTTTTTTTACGGTGCTTTTCATGCCCTACACAGACACGAGTGTCCGCACTGTGTATAAAGTAATTTGATCGCCTGATTGCTCAACCGCTTGCTCAAAGGTTGAGACAGTGGCTACGGGTCTGGTCTTTGCTGAACGGTGTGTTGGACTGAAAGGCTCACAACCATGTAGTGAATAGTGAGCACCATATATAGTTACATATACTGTAGTAGAAAAGTGTTTTGGCAATTGGTGGAACCTAGTGTTTTGGTCGGCATGGCAGTACCATGAATTACGACACCCTTGTTGAAGTAAAGTTCATTATGTTTCATGACTGTAATAAAACAATCTTTCTAGAGTACGCTGGACATTAACCAATCCAAGACAGGACTCGCTATTCTTGTGATTTGGTTATTGCTTGTCAACATTTTAAACAATCTACTCTTGGATGACCATTGGATGACCATATGCAATCCGAAAATTGTCGTCTTGGTAAATATATCATCATATATCGTCAGACTCGTGCATGCTCGTCCTCATTGGACGCCCATGAATGAAGTGATCCTTTGCGGCGACCGGCGGGGTCCCGCGACCGTGTTAAGGCTGGAGTCGACCGTGTTAAGTCGGTTTGGACCAGGTGGTCCTGAGGAGGGGAGCATTTGGGTATTAGGAAAAGCGGAACATTTGGGTATGACTCCGTGAGTGACTCAGTGGTATTATTACTCATTTGGGTGTGACTCTGGGTGTTGCTGGGTTTTTGTTTTCCGGGCAGTACTTGGATCACCTGCAAAGCCGTTTTTGGGGTGTCTTCGGGAACTTCCTCACTCAGCAAGAACAGCGGTTCCAGTTTGGTTCACGTGTAGTGGCTCCGGACTCTGACAGAGGGAGGACTCATCGCTGAGGACACGGATGAGTCCTCCTCGCCGCCCCACCCTCCGAATCGGTCCTGTTGTTTCACACCTTGCAATCCACCCCAGCTTGGGGGATGGGTCATGGCAGTCATGGCACCTGGAGCCCGACCAGTCCGCCATTTGCCGCGAACGGGCTTCCACCAGGAAGGTCAACAAGGGTCTGTTGACGTCCTTTCTTGGACTCATCTCTGTGTACAGCTCCCTGTTCTACATACCCCCACTCGCAGACACCCGGTGTTTGACGGGTCATGGGAAGCGCTCCAGACAGAGTCCGCAAGTATGGAAGGTCAACCAAGGTCGCCTGGTTTGACCCAAAGAGACTTGGCTGGGCTTTAAAGAGCTAACCCTTAAAAACAGCTTGCAACAGCGCACAAGTACTCAAGAGTGCTGGGAGAACTTCCTTCTGAATGTGATCAGTCCCACGGCCCCGAAGACGACGCCGCGAAAAGAATGCCTCCCAGCAGGCGTCCCCCCTCACCACCTCCGGTGCCCCATCCCCACCTCCGGTGCTTTCAGGGTTTTTGGAGCTCCGCGAACTTGGGAACGCTTGGTTGGAACTCACGACGTCCGCTCGATCCGTGGAGCCCCGGCAGGCGATTCGTGCAAGCCGCCGCAGCCACACCGCGGTGCCACGGCGCAGGCGGCGGCATTTCTCCCGGTGGTTCCGGGGTGGTGTCAGAAAGGATCCGGTGATGGGGTTGGCAGTTGATAGGGTGGAGACGGTGGAGATCCATTCGTGCTTGGTGGTTTGAAGATTGAAGTATCAACCTGGCATGATGATGGAAGACTTGAAAGTTGAAGTCGCCAACCAGGTTGCTGGTTTGCCAAAAGGGAGATCGGTGAATTATTAAGGGTTGAAGAAATGAGAATAATATATCATAGGTTCCTTTTTGTGGAACATGTAGTTTATCAAATCCTCAAACCAACTCATTTGTGGAATGCCTAGTTTATGAAATCTAGTAAAACATGGTTTGCTTTGAGGATGGTGGTTGTCCTCAAGACACCACGAGTCGACTTGCAATGTGCCGAGAGCGAACTGACCTCCCATGCAGAAACAAAAGAGCAATGTAATTGCCTGCTGTGAGATTGCCCCCTCCCGACCCGAAACGAGAACAGGCAAAGACGTTTGGATGGTCACTTTAGTTGTTTCCCTAATCAACAGTTTGTTTGGATGTGAGGGATTTCCTCGTGGGAGACAACTGCTTCAATTTCTTGTTAGCACATGCACAGATGTTGACTCTAGGCTGTCAATGAGTTCACAGTGCCTGCAGCCATTTCTGATCAACAGGCGCCGCAGATTGAACTAACAGATATAACAAGCCGCGAGTGCGGGCGATGTTCTTCTGTTTTCTGCTTCATATATGCCTGGAGTTTGGATTCGCCCGCCGAACACCTGCA
>CAXAMN010026973.1:271831-374929 GCA_963970005.1 Durusdinium trenchii
CTACCACTACCACTACCACTACCACTACTACTACTACTACTACTACTACTACTACTACTACTACTACTACTACTAACTACTAGCTACTAACTACTAACTACTAACTACTAACTACTAACTACTAACTACTAACTACTAACTACTACCTACTACCTACTACCTACTACTACTACTACTACTACTACTACTACTACTACTACTACTACTACCTACTACCTACTACCTACTACCTACTACCTACTACCTACTACCTACTACCTACTACCTACTACCTACTACTTACTACCTACTACCTACTACCTACTACCTACTACCTACTACCTACTACTACTACTACTACTACTACTAGCTCTATCGCTCACTGGGTTTTCTCGCTTAAGCTGGATTTCCCTCTCAAGGATGGTTTTCCTCGACTTCTTACTCTGCAAAATTGATCCCTACTGCGAGTTCCTGCGGTGTCTTCGCATGTCCGCCACGCGGAACCGCACAGACATGTTGGTTTGTGAAGCTTTTGGATTTGCATTCGGAGAAGGCCCAGTTGATGTGGGTTCGTTCTCGATCACGAAGCCTCAATGCCTCAATGCCCAGAAAATGATATTAATATATATATATATATATTTATTTATTTTTTTAAAAAAAAATATGTTTTAGGATTATTTTGTGTTTCTCGTGGCTTTTGTGGCTTCCGTGCCTTTTGTGGCTAGTGTGGCTTTTGGCTTTGGTGGCTTCTGTGGCTTTTGGCTTTCGTGGCTTTCGTGGCTTTTGGCTTTCTTGGCTTTCGTGGCTTTCGTGGCTTTTGGCTTTGGTGGCTTTCGTGGCTTCCGTGGCTTCTGTTGCTTTTGTGGCGTTTGGCTTTCGTTGCTTTCGTGGCTTCTGGCTGTTTGCTGCTAGCCCATCTTTGGAGGAATGTGAAGTCCGAGGCACAGCTACCAGATGTAAGACGGTCTTGTTTTCTTCCCAGACGATGCCTTTGGTGGCTTTTGGCTTTTGGTGGCTTTTCGCTTTTGGTGGCTTTTGATGACTTTGGCTTTCGGTAGTTTTTGGCCTTTTCATGGCTTCTGCTGGCTTCTGTTGGCTTTTCGTGTCTTCATTCACTGATATGGTGTAAATATGCCTGGCTGTTTGCCAGCTACGGCAGCTCCCAAATCTGTCTACCTATCCATCTATCTGTCTATATCTATCTTTCTTTCTATCTGTTTGTCCATCCATCTATCTATCTTTATTTCTTTCTTTCTGTTTTTCTTTCTTTCTTTCTCTTTGGCAGCTGTTCTCTTTTATTTATCTTTTTGCTTTTGCTTTTCCATTTGTTTGCTTTGCAGAGAAGAAACCAAACAAGGAAGCAAGCAAGCAAGCAAGCACGAGCTGCTCACCTTAGGATCTAGTGTGCTGCTGGGGGGAGCGCTGCGCCCCCCCCAACCCCCCCGCACCACGAAATCTGCACTTCATCTCCGACACCTGCGCCTGCCACGAAATCAATATGTTGACGTGAATTCCCCGGCGCAACAAATTTCTAACCAAGCAAATATGCCTCCTGCGCTAGTTCTCTTTCTCTTTGCTGTTTCTCTGCTAACTGCACCAAACTGTTGCGATAGGTAGAAATTTCTCTGACACCTACACTGTTCCAATGTGTTTTGCCAGCTGCGACAGCTCCGAAATCTGTCTGCCTATCCATCTGTCTGTCTCTATCTTTCTATCTATATCTATCTATCGATCTATCTATCTGTCTATTTGTCTGTCTGTTTGTTTATCGATCTATCTATCTCTCGATCTATCTATCTGTCTGTCTGTTTGTCTGTCTGTCTGTCTTTCTTTCGTTCTTTCCTATCTATCTATCTTTCTTTCTTTCCTTCCTATCTACCTACAGTATCTATCTGTCTATCTATCTACCTACGCCTGCCACGAAATCTGCACTCCGAGGCCCACAAAGTCCTGCACCTGCCACGAAATCTGCACTTCAACATCCACAAAGTCCTGCACCTGCCACGAAAACTGCACTTCAACATCCACAAAGTCCTGCACTTGCCACAAAATCTGCACTTCAAGGTCCACAAAGTACTGCGCCTGCCACGAAACACGAAAACAAAACAAACAAACGCAATAAAAATTTCTAAATTAAATCCGAGCCCAGGAAGATAGGCGTCTCCGTGCTTCGCAAGAGATCAGAGTGTTGTTGTTGCTGGTGGTGATGATGGTGGTTGTAATTTATAAGTTTTCTTTGTAGTTGTCATGCAGTAGTGGAAGCAGTAGCCATTCTTGTGGTTGCTGCAAAGTCGTAACTAGTTGCTGCATAGTCGTCGTCGCTGTAACCTCACAGTTATTGCAGCAGAAACAAGACTGCTTAATCCGTTCCACCTATATTCCCCCGCCAAAGACTCAGGTGCGTTTTTTAAAGTGGGGGGGGCCCGCAAAGATGGTACACCTGGGAAGAGTTTCATAGCCGAAAGCCGAAAGTCGTCCAGAAAAAGTTAATATATACATACAATCATGTATTAAACGCGTATCAATATTGCAAAAAAGAACTTCCAGAATACAAAACACATAAGCCTTTTTCATTAGACTCACAACTCACAACATCTCACAACTAAAACTTTCGAAAGGTGATGTCGCTGTGCCATGCGGTTTTCCACGGCCTCGGTGGAACGTGCGTTTGCGTGAGTCCGTGCCTTTGGGGGAAGAAATCCTGCTGGTGAAAACGCGGCTTGTCATTGTGGACAGAGGTGGACAGTTACTTGTAGCGTCCAATTTAAAGATAAGTCCTCGAAATCGACCATGTTGGTAGTATGGGTCTCCGACATTGTGTGCGTGTTATTGTTTATGTTTGGGTAGTGTTTTTGATTTATCCTCGGGATTACGGTGCCGGTGGTTGTGGTTTGGTGTTATTTTTGAAGTGTAACGCTGTAGGAGCCAGGAGTCGTAGGCGCCGGATTACGGCCCTACTTGCCCCACCCCACGAAAGATGTGCGAACCGTGCAGGACTCTTTGCATGCTCCTGGATGCTGACAAGAACGGTACTATAGATTTGGATGAGTTTGTCGCAGGATGCATGCAACTTCATGGGCCGGCCAAGAGCTTGCAGCACCATGACTGCAAGCTCCGTCCCAGCCCTCTTTTGAGCAAAGGAAAACCCGGCTCGGCTGATTTTGTCGATCTCTGACAAACCATGGCCGTATTTTTTCAGGCCGTTGTCGTCCCCAAGTCTTGTTGCAGACCAACAATGCTAGGCGGCTAGGCAAGGTTTGCACTAATTTGGTTGTGAGTAGCAAAACATGAACAGCACCGTGCTATTGCCCAATGACCGTCGACCGAAGATTCCAATCAAAAGCTCCACAGCCATGACAGCTAAGGATTGCAAAAATGAGCTTTGAGAACAAGCTGCTTGGGTTTTTCTCTCTGGACAACGAGACAGGCCTTCCCAAAAAATCCAGAAGGAATATGTTTCCTTGAAATGGTTTTAATTTTGCTAACTGGGCTGGAACCAACCACAATTACAGTACTGTATCCACATGTATCCAGCAGTTCCAAAGGGGTGCCTATTGGAGGGTAAGGGTGCCCAGAACATCCACCCACTGGAGTCCCCGGATGGGATCAAAAACCATTCCTTTGGAACTGCTGGGTGGGAGTTCCGGATGTCCTTTTTTGCATTGAAATGTGTTCTGCAAGATTTCGGTAGACTGTTGGTTGCTACTTCAAGGCTGACACGACAAGCCATCCGGAACCTGGGCCAGGCTGGCAGCACTGTTGTTTTGCGAGCGAGATGCTGGTTTGAGCCTAATAAATATAGTGCAAGTTTAAGATACCAATGTTATATAATGTTATTATGTATTTTGCAGTTTTGATGTGCGTTGTGCCTCACAAACACGTTGTTCCAATCGAATCTTGTGTTGTTTATTGAACATACATGATATGGAGTTGGGGTGGTCAAGTCAATCACACATTGAGACAACCAGGCAGTAAATCAAGGGGATGCATGGTGTTTTCCATGTGTTTCCTAAAACATCCAGTCTTACTGGCACATTGATATTCCCAAGCTGTGAGGGTTCACATCTTCAGTTGAGCAGCGTTAAAAATACAACATGTCTTGCGAAGGTGTGCGAAGGCAGATGCGAAGGTATGTTTCCAGTGTATAGTATATACCAACAAAAACATGGCTCAGTTGCCTTACAATAAAGATGATGACTTGACCACGACTTGAGTTTACAACAGCTTATTATGCATTATATTCTATATAAATAGTGAGGGTTCTCGTATTCTCGTGAGTGTTTACCGGCCCGTCTCGATCTCAGTGTCAGAGCCGTGTTCAGTTAATAGACAGAGAATTTGGCAATTGAGTGAATAGAGTCGCTATACAACCCATCTATACTAATTCCAATTGTACTTGAATCAGAACGCAGGTGCACCATGTACCTGAAACACCTTTGCACCGATAAAGAATGTGAGCTCCACGCATGACGCAGCGTCATGTAATTAGCAGTGTAGCAGCAAGCAATTGCTCGTTTGGAATGAGCCCAAAGTCTTGACAGGAAACCCTGGACATCAAGACGCAACTTGAGACCATTTCCAAATTCTTCTCCAGTGCCTCCCCGGTGGACCTCGCTGAAGATCCGCAGCTGAAGGAAGCCTTTTAAAGGCCCACAGCCGGTGGGTTCGGAGACCGTTCAGGCATAGAATCACTCATCTCAAGTTGATGAAGCTTGGTCAGATTTGCGCATGTTCACTATTTGTTGCTCATATGCCTGGAAGAACATGAGTTATAGGTGGTTTGCTTCCATTTGGGTAGACGAGACGATCACCGGACGTTTTTCTTCCGGCCGGAACCTGGACCTACCATGGCCTATGGATGGAGACTTCCGCCAGACCCACCGCTTCTCGGACAGAGTGTTTTGGTTTGTTATTGTTGGTTTTGTGTTGAATCGTCGGATGTTCCGTTGAATGATGTCAAATGGATGCTCGAAGTTGTTGCACTACTCCCGGTCCGGATGGAGGGGCCTTGGTCTCACTATGTCTCACCATGTGTTTTTATTTTTTTTCGGCTCACATCTCTTCTTCCGGTGTGGAAGGATGATCTCTTTGGGATTGGTCGGGTTCCAGGAACTCCTGAGGCGCTGTGCGATTGGTTTGACGGTGGAGTGTGGTGAACAAGTACTGTTCATCCCTACTGTCATTTTATCATTCATGGGATTATGGCGGGTCTACTCAAGACCGGGCGCGGTGCACATTTGAGAGGTGTCCAAATCGTCCAGTCTGAAGATTGTGTCCAGTTTTTGTGCATTACCAGGTAGCATCATGTAGATGACCCAGATCCATATTTCGTGATGGCTCCACGGTGTTCAATCAGAATCTTGAGACTTGTTGTTTGCCCGTACGACGCGCCGTACGATGACATGGATGACTAGCAGGCAAGGAGGTTGCAAGTTTGAGGGATTTAGCGGCCAATGTACCTTTTGCAAGAGCAATGCAATTCGTCGTGGGAGGGATGCATTGGGCACACACACATTACACTCCCGAAAACTAACATGGGACCTGAGAACGGCACTCTGAAAGACTGTTTTCCTCTACAAACCAGTGGTTTTCAGGGTCCATGTTAGTTTTCGGGAGGGTATCACTCTTGTTATTGTGTGTGCTGTTGTCGTTTGCTTGATCTTCATTGACTTCCTCCTTCATTGAGGCACTCTTGTAGTGCCTCTTCATTGACGTCATATGTAATTTAATATAATGTAATATACATATCATTATATGAATGATATATATGACTAATCATATACAGTATATTACTACTTCTAGTCATTGTTCACACCTTCCATCGGTCAGTGCCTCTTCCTTCCACACCAACACCGTGGTCTCGACGCTGCGTGGCTGCAACGCCACGAGCCCGCCGATTCCGTGGGTTAAGCACCGGAGGACGCGGAGCACCGGTGGCACGTCATGTCCCTGGGATCCGGTGTTTTTGGCATGCCAGGTCCCACCGATGTTTTCGTTGTTTCGTTGTGGACTAGGTTGATATTAAGGGATGCTGAGGGTACTTTAGAGATCTTTAGTCTTTAGAGGTGACTAAGGGTAACACACGGGTTACTTTCTTTCAGGGTATACTTAATAAGTCACAATTTCGACAGGGAATCCAGAGCTTCTTGACCCACATGAGGATCCAAAGCTTCGGGCTGGTGATCTCTCAGACCAGGTGTTCGCACCGAGAGCTGTGCGACGAAAAGACTTGTGAAGAGCGCCGAAAGACGAGGATCGCTTCGGAAGACTTCAATGCCAAAACCATCCAAAACTGCCCCAGAGGCAGAACCGAAGAGCTTGGTTCATTTGAACATCCTTTTTTTTGGTGGGGTTCATGATTAGTTCTTGATTGCCAGGTATTTGTTCTTGGCAGATCAGGCATCTATAGATTGGTCCCAAGTACCATGGAGTTCTTTGGGCCTCGGAGATTCTGCCTCGGAATTCCCCTTTGCCCTTCGCCTCTCCTTCAGGCTTGAAGGTGGTGCCGTCTTTGTTCCTGTCCACCCTCCATCCTCTGAAGGGATCCGCTGCAGATCTGGAGAAGACCTCTCGATACGACAATACGAGCCCTCCAAGAATTGCATCCAAAAGGTCAAGATAAGTTGAACCCATCACCCTAGTTTAGCTCACAGGGTGGCAGTGGAAGAAGTAGGGAATTCCATGGAAGGGGTCAGGTCATCGGCGTTTGGCTTCTTCATCCTATATAAGTCTCTTGAAGCAGTGGGGAAGATGCTCCAACAGATTTGGGTGTGAGAAATCAACAGACGAGTGTCCAATTTGTAGGGCTCGTGACAATGACAGTACCAATCACGGGGTTTTCACATCAGAATGGCACCAATGTCGCCGAGACTATATATAACTATTTGACTGGGCATTGTTGTTGTTGCTGCGCACCATTTCCCTTCCATGTCTCAAGTCCCCATCAAGTTCAAACCATTTTCTCCAGCCCAATTTTCAGCCAAGGCTTCTTTGGGACGGGCCTGGTGCTTTTCGGAAGCTTGGTAGGGCATTCCCTCCGACTGAACACCAGAGACCCCGGCGTCATCGTGGTTCTGACTTTACCGGAACGTCCAAGAGTTTGGGTTTGTTTCTGTTCAGCACAATCACTGGCACAGACACAGGCTCTTAAATCATTCTGATGCTAAGCTGCTTGTAGCTTCCAATAATGTTGGCCAGACTGCAAAACCAACAGATCTTATGTTTTGCCGACAGCCAACGGCCAGACACATTGAGAGACAGTGATGTGTCATAACACAAGCCTTCACAACTCGATTCGCCTTGCTAATTCCAAAGTGCCATGGCATGCTCAGAGGGACACTTTGCTGCAGCTGGCACGGAACTCGAAAAGAGTGAGTCATCCCGGACGCTATGTACACATATATGGCCGACATTCACCACCAAGAACCACCAAGTAGACTCAGTAGGCCATGTTTGTTTACACATGGGAGAAAGGTGAAAGGATCCATTTGAGATTCTTTGAGCAATTTGAGAGGAACTCCGTACCTACCATACAAGCAAATATCAAACAAACAACACTTTTCACCACAGACGGCCCGGCCAGCCCAGCTTTCCACCTCGCCCAGCTGCGCAAGTCAAACTCTTGACACATCTTCACCTCCCTGTTTCAATACCCCAGACACTCCATGGGACTGGCCTCTTTACCCACATTGTTGTGTGTGTGTGTGTTATTTTTGTCTTTCTGCAGTGCCACAAAACATTTCAGTCCCATTCCCAGACCATCCATCCAGGTAAGTATGGCCTATGTAAGCCTTAATATACCTATATTAAATATTATCCTATATTAAATCCTAATTGCGTACCCACCTTCGGGCATATTCCACCGGGTTCCTACACTGATACCGGCCCGTCTGATCAATTCCGAACCGGTTGGGCGCGTCGCGTCGCGCGGAGCGCGGACGTCGGATCGGGCGTCGGAGCCAGGTGAGGATTTGCGAGCCTTGAGCGTTCAGGTGGCCGAGTTTCGTTTGCATGTGCCTCGGCGAGCCATGAGAGTCTCGTTTTCATCCAGTCTCGTTTCGAAACGTGGGACCGAGGCGACCTGCAACATGTTGGAAATGGTCGAATGAATGAGTATGGTATAGTGGTGGATTCTGAGATCATCTCATCCAAGATCGGGCCGGGTTCCACCCTCCATGGTCCCTCGGCAAAGCCGCGTTTCAGGTGGAGAATCAGCTCGCAGAAGTGGTGAGGCTTTTGGAAAATTCCAAGCTCAAGGACAGTGCTGCATCCGCGCAGATGTCCCAGACCCCCAGTTCCAGCAGATGCGGAGCGTTCAGGCTGGCTGTTTGTTCCATTGACCTGTTTGTTGATGGTTCGACTGAAGGGATTGAAGGGACGACGTCAAAAAAAAGTTGTATATTTCAATCAGCTGAATATTTTTTTGCCTTGAAACTCCACCAGGCCCTTCCCAAAGGAACTCAGGCCTATCTAACCTCCCAGAGAAGAGCGAGTAGTTGATCCACGGTTCGACGCAATGTTGGCTTTTGTATGGTTTTGAGATTCATGTTTTAACCATGTTCAGGCACGCCCAACCCAAGCATATCATAAGCCCGTGAAAGACAAGATTGATTACATGACACCTAAACATCCAATATTCAAAAGCAATACACCGGCCAATGGAACTCGATATGATTTTAGACACGTGCTTTGCCCCTTTGCACGTCTCGAACTGGAAAGACCTTTGCAAGACCAAGTACCACTTGGAGCTCCCGCAACATTGTTACTCCACCGACCACCCCAACGGACAAAAACAGATAGTAAACACAGATCACTTCGGGGCTGTCACATTGAAGGTCCTAGTAGTTCTTCTCGTTCTTTTCCAGGAGAGGTCTGAGCCACCGGTGAGTGCTGGAGGCTCCTTCCGCAACAGCCTGTTGATGCCCGGGCGCAAGACGATTCGTCGACGTCAGACAGGTCTTGCGGCGGGTAGTTTCCATGAATCACAGCCCTCGGAGGCAAACAGAATTTGCATGGTGGACTTATAGAATGGATAGAGCAGAAGTGGGGCAAGGAGGGACAAGTGAAGACCCAGTGATATAACACCGACGATCCATTAGACTGGATTCCTGTCCTACCCAGTCTAAGTCTATTTAATCGACACCTATTTCTGTTGCTGTAATAAGGAGGCATCCTTGATTAACTTGCTGTTACACTGTTACACTGGATTCCGCCTGGGTGACAACTATGCCCTACAGAATGTCTTGCCTGCGCGCATCTCAGGAATATTTTCACTGGATCAACTCCAAAGTCCAATAGCTTCACAGGCGGGCGAATCCTGTTGGGGACGGTGGAGACCTTCCCAATACCGGTGTGTCGGCCATCCCACCGAGGCCTTTGGTCCGAGCTTTTAAAAAGTAGTGGCCGGTCTTTTCAGCCCCGTCAACCGGCGGATCCATTTCCGTGTACGCTCCGACAGGTCATTGAAACCGGGTCCAGACAAATCCTCGACTGACGACCTGTTTCAGGGTACTGCTTTATAATCCACCATTTTCCAGCTGCTACTGCTTGCTTTGCCTCTTCGACACTTGTCTTCGGCACTCCAATCCGCTCGCCGCTTGAGAAATCAGGCTCGGATCCGCCGATGGATTCCATCGAGGAAGCCGAGGAAGAGGTGCCACGGTCATCGCGAAACGTCGGCGAACGTTGTTTGATCATGTTTTTTTTGTGTTCCACCCCCCTCAAGATATTTTTTGTGAGATGGGCTGATTCAGTAGGCCATTCACTTGTTTTTCTTTGCTGGTGTCGAAAGATTATCTTTTCGATCCTCACTGACTTTTGAGTTGTGCAGGGTAACTTGGGATCTTCGACACTGCAGTTTGCTAAAAGGTATTCACAAGTCATTTTTTTGCAACGATTCCGATAGATATAAGACCTGGATGTTCACTGGGGTCTATGGGACTCTTTTTGCATGGTCGAGGAAAAACAGGCTGCAAGAAGCTGACATTTGGTGCCTTTGAAGGCTTCGACATGGTGCCATGGTATATGTTATTCGACGCAAGCAAGTGTCCATCTTCACAGTTGTGAAGGGTCCTTGATATGGTTCGCTTGCAGTGACTCCAGTGGTGGCATTGGGGTGATGCTCAGGTCAGATAGATAATTAGGAACCGACCTTTTTGTTGCCCACCCCCCAAGCTTCCATGTTGACCAGATGCCATGTTAGTTACAGTGGATGAGTAGATGGCACAGACCCCTAAGAGGTGGTTTATTATGAACCCCCCATCTAAAAGACATCTTGGGAGTTGTGCCATCCACTCGGAAACCACTGTATACGGAATCGTATGTGTGCCCTTCGCCGATGCTTCATTTACAGTCACAAGCAAGCTTATGTATGACTTGCGCACCTTTACTTACTACAGGTAGTGCGGAGTCTTTCAAGTGTGGTAGAGCAAAGTCGTGTTTCATGTGACGTGGAGGTTGCTAAATACATTTTGTGTGGCATCTGAGGTTTTTGCATCCAATGATCCAAACCATGACTTGTTGTCAACATCAATAATCCAAATAAATCCATGACATGAATTTTGGGAAGAACTTCCTTCCGTGGAATCCATGCAAACCAGCCCCTTAGCAAGCCCTCAAACACCATATACCTCTCTAAGTACGTACCTCTCTACCTTCGATCTATATACTCTTCAGTCAAGGGACCCCGGCTTTTGGTACACCTCACCAGTGAGTCATAGTGAGTCTCTCCACCACACTCCTGTGATTCGACCCACCTGTTCGGTCCCCTTCGTTCTACCCCGGCCGCAGAGCGACGCCTCTTGCTCCTCGGATTGCAGCGATGGAGTAAGATGGGAAGGGTGAAACAGATCCTCCGAGGTCTCAAGTCCCAGGAACAGTGGACAACCAACCTTTTTGGGGAATCTGCCACTGCCACCATCTCAGAAGGCACGACTGGACCCTCTAAAGGTTACATCAAATGGTTGAACCTATCAGTTTCTGAGAGGCTTTGTGGATCCATGAGAAGTCCACTTCACCTGTTTTCTTTTTTTTGGGGGTGTGTGGACACCGGAACACCCCACCTATCAGGTGCTTCTCCAAAGGCGGAGTATCGGCGCATGCCATGCGGTTCGGTTCAACGTTCGGATCTCCGGGAGTGGAGGTCGAAAAAGGCTCGCACCAGTTGGACGGCGGGCAGCGGGCAGCAAGCTGTTCAAGTGCTTGGTGGGCCAGACCCCCAGTTCTGGATCTGGTTTAAGGGCCATATCATGCTATATATATCTATACTATGTCAAAATCCTGCTCGCGATGGACGCGTTTTTGGCACGGCACCACTGGAACCCCTGACAAAAAAACCGGAAGGTCTTCCGCACCTGGAAGTGGGTGTTGTTTGTAATTGTTTGTGAAAGATATGAGCACAAAAACAGAGAGAGAGAGAGAGCATGCGCCAATACTTTGTCAAGAACTAAAGGGCTGCCATTTCTAGCCACCTGGACGGAACTATTGTCGGATAATAGGCACTTAGAGGCACCCCTTTCTCTAGCTGACTTGGCAGTTGCCTACACCATCCCCTATAGCAATCCACATACCCTTTGAGAAGGTGATTGGACCCTCCAAGCCAACCATAAAAGAGTCTTCCATCACCTCCTCACAGGGTGTGTGTCCCTCGGGATTCATCCGTCTCCCATGTCCGAGCACGGCCGGTCGCAGTCGCAGCGGCCTCGCGCGGTCAAGGTGAGAAGACGAAGACCCGGAAGACCGAGCTGCTGGGCCCGAACGGGGCGCAGCAGAGTTCGGTCCAGCTGGCCTGGTGGGTGGGTAGATGTGGGTGGTCTATAGATTTTTCGGGTGCTGCGGAAGGTGGATTCCATGTCATGACGTAGGTGGAAAACATTGGAGAACCAACTAAAAACAGGAGCTTCTGGCACACCAGGTCCGCCACAGACGTGATTTGAGGAACAAGACCAGGTGAGGTTCATCAGTTAGGTTCTCCGTCTTCGAGAAACCAGGAAAAGGATTAAAGAATTCATCCATGTTTGGACCTTGTCTCAACTCATCCATTCCTGGACTGGACTTGGTCTCATCCACTTTCTGTCACCTTCCAGGTTTTGTATGCCCTGTACCGCTGTCATTCCTTTTCCCCCCCAATTGGCGCTTCCGATTGTAGCGCGGACGACCCAGAGCACTTAATAGCACATGGAGCAATCCAGGCTGTTCTTCCAATCGCGCTCGAGCACTTCCAGCTCGAAGAGAATCTTGGAGCTTGAAGCTGACTGGGGTCGACCAAAGCAGAAGATGAGGAAACCAACCTGCAATATTGTACTGTAGAGATTCCTTTGGATCCATTCCCTCATTCCATTGAAGAGATGCATGCCACTTGGCCACCTGACCATGCAGGCCAGACTCGGCCAAACTCATCAAACCCCCTTCCTGGAAGAGAGGTTATTCTGAGGGGTGATCCAAGAACACTGGCTTGTAGCGGACCAGGGAACCAGCAACTTTGGTAACTTTGGTCAAGCCACACCATGTGTTTGGTATATTTGCCTACCTTGACCCCGTTGAAACCACCCCAATGTAAGTAAATATGAGTGTGCATTAAAAGAGGGAGATCTGCCAGGCAACGACCCCCTGGAAGAAAGATATGTTTTTGAGGCCAGGGGATCTCCATATGAAAATACACACATATATGGCAGTTCCATCAGTCATGCCTGGGAGATGAAAGTTCCATGAGACTCTCAGGACATCGTCCACACGATCATCCTCCGAGTTCAAAACACCGAGGATCACCAAGTGAATCATGACAAGATGTTCTGATTCTGGGTGGTGGGTTCAGATTATATAATATGTTGATGTTCAACCCTTTACTTGGGATGATTGAACCCACTGACTATGTTGTTTCAAGTGAGTTGATACCAACCAGTGCTGCGAGTGCTGCATGCAGTGACAGCTCCGGGGCCACGTCCGAGCCCCTAGCGATTCCCGGCGCTTCCCCGGCTCAGCTTTGCGCGGTGTGTGTTTAAACAGGTGCTGCTGCTTGCCATCGATATTCGATCAGATCCAGTCATAATCCCTCACACCGCCCGTCATCCCTATCCATGGGCCATCCATGAGCCAAAATGAGCCAAATCCAGCTGAAGACCTATTTCCTCCCCACTCAATGTTTGCGTAAGCTTGAGCAGCGCCAGAAGAGGCAACAAAAAACACCCACCGCAGTTCCAAGAGCAAAATGGGAAGATAGGTGTGATCCCTGTCACATCCACTTGGAGACTAACAATACCACCCCAGTTACCACCTTTTAGGGGTGCTACTGCATCGTCGCCCTTACTCCATTCACCCCGAGGCTCTCGGCACTCCTTCGTGCGCAAGAGCACCGTGGCTCACCGGCAGCGCGCACAAAGTGCCTGGGTCGAAGGTCACGTGGGAATGGCGACGAGCAGGGAGGGTCCCTGTTCATTCTGGCAGAGAGGCTTACAGAGTCTACTCCCTAGGGATCCAGTCGTACCTTCGTTTGGAAGGTGGGACTGGGCTGGGTGCCAGGAGGATCCAAATACCTTTCTGAGGAGGTACGACTGGATCCCTAGGGACTGTAGAAGTCACCGGAGCAACTGTTCATCTCAGTATACTGTTCACCTCCGGGACAAGGAAAGATGGCGACCCCCAGTGGCGACTCCCGATTTTTGGTGCCCAGAGATCAGCAGGCCCCATGGATTACAGTGGTTTCAGAGGTTCGATGGCACAATCCCCAAAAGATTGTTTTAGATGGGGCACATATAAACCACCTCTTAGGTGTTTGTGCCATCTACTCTGAAACCACTGTAGGTTGGAGGGTCCAAGTACCTTCTGAGGACGTACTTGGATCCCTAGGAGAGTTGAATCCCTTTGAGGGCCAAACGACCTTCCAGCGGCTGCGCCGCTTAGCACGAATGCGACCTTCCAGTGCTGAGCCTTTGTTCTTCTTCACCTTTTTGGACGGACGAGCCCTCACATCCCAGTGGATTGGCTGCTACCCTCTCTGGTTGGTAAAGCTGAGACATGCTGGGGGGGAGGAACTCGGGATGCTGAGACATGCCTTTCTTGGCCGGAAAAAAGATGAAAAAGGCGTCTCTATGTTCGACCCGTGGTTTTTGATTTGTGGGGAGAGCGGCTGGAGAGTGTTGTTTTCAATAACCAGTGGATCTCCCAAACATGTTTGCCTTTTTGCTGGTTCTATTGAAAAGGCCGTCATTCTGAATTCTGCAAAGTTGGAAGATCCTAGCAGGATGTATCGCTATCGAAGGGATCGGATCGCAGGCTGGCCCCTTCAATCCACCCAATCTCCATGGGTCCCGACCGTCCCGACCGACCACTTGAGGTCAAGCACAGAAGCTTCGGAGCGTTCGCGTGAGCATGCACCTGATGCCGCAGCCATCCATGGAGCGGGGGTGGTCCGAAGGTGATGGAAGGGAGAACCCATGCGGTTTAGTCACTGGCTGAAGGTCAATTTGAATCAAGACATTCTTAAATGGCTATTTGGCATACCAATCAGAAGGAGCTGGCTCAATGATACTCCTCCCTCCTCCTCGTCATGCCTCTTTGTGCCCCCCAGTCTTCGAGCTGTTGCACCCTGCAGTCCCTCCACCTTCAACTGTTGAGAGGGTGAATATACCTGGCCCCGACTTCATTCGTACCTTAGAAAACGGGATGTGACCACACTCAACGCCAGGGAAGGACGAAAGGACTTGGGCCCGCCTTTGTTTTTCCGTACGAACGGGTCGACTCCACTCCAAATAGAAGGATACTCCGAGGGGTGCTGCAGGGCCTCATGCAGCACTCCTCTTTGAGCGGATTCAAGATGGGTCTCTTGTGCCGATGAGGGCCGCACCTTCAAGTAGCGATGCCCTTTGTTCCTAGTAGCGTTCTTGTTCCTAGTAGTAAGGCCAGGAGCCCTAGTAGCGTCCTTTGCTCCTAGTAGCTTCAAGAGAATGACCATGAAAGACCCTTGACCTCAAAAAGATTCGTCCTCAGAGTGCTTGAGGTGTGGGAAGCAGTATGGCGCCCCCCTTGACCTATTGATGAACAAACCCCCCCATTTGGAATTGTGAAACCTCTTGACATGTGTGTGTTTTTTCCAATGTTTTTCAAATTAATCAAGAGCCAAAGGAGTCAAGAGCCAACCGTGGCCAGGAGCCCCGGCAGCGGTCGTTGAAGTACTATGCAAACAAGATCGTGTCCTCCGGCGCCTTCGCGTATACCATCACCTTCTTTATTCTTCTAAACGCCCCGTGGCTGTGAAATAGTACTTTTCCAACATGGGTCGAATGGAACACCACATAGACATAACCGATTGCAATTGAAATTGCATGTTTCTTCAATGAATCAAGCGGCCCCGTGGTTGAGGGTCAATGAATTGTAGAGTAGCTGGAAAAATGCAGGGTACTCAGCAGCAAGCTTTGCTTAGACCAAACCTAGTGGATAGAGCAAGGTTGGTAGATAACTCATGGTGTTTCCAAGACTCTTGGTTTTGCTTAGAGTGAGTAGGTTTTTTTTTGTGTATGGGTTCAACCTTGCTTTCTGGGGAGTATGCTGTTGTTTTTGTTCTCCCTCCGGGACTCCTGGGAGTTGCAAATCCAAGGACTCCAGGGCCCGGAAACCATCATCAAAAACAAGTCTCCAGAAGTCTTCAGAAGACCTCTGACATAGGAGGGCGGTGATGGACTCAGCATGAATTTTCACGCAAGGACGTGACAACAATCATTTCAGGTCTGGATGTTGATTTTCACGTGTTTTTGGGGGGCTCATCACCAAGACATGTCAGGGACGATCCAGCCGAGCGATTCTGACCATGTTCTATCGCAAACTAGATGAATGGAATTGGGATAGTCACACATATGAAGCTGAACATACATGAAAACCGCATGAACATGACTCATCCATGATCATGCAGGTAACTCTTCTTGTCCGACGGGTGGTTTAGGATTCATTGCCTTGTAGAAGAGAGCTGAACACTTCGGCGGGTCATTGCGACGTGACGTCGTGCCATATGAGCCACGGACAAAATTATTGGTTGACTTATTTAGTCACAGCATGAGTGACCCTAAACCTATGTTGAGGGCTTTGTTTCTGTGGAAAACGATATGGTCCCCACCAAAAACGATAATATATTGTTAAGATGTAGTGGGTACAAAGATGTTTGTGGTTACCAGATGTTAATGCATTGCATGTTTATTTGAGCTAAACCGATGGGCACAACTTTTCATCAATGATAATCCCAGACAACTTCCCAAACGATAATCCAAACGATAAGCGAATGATAACCTAAATGTCATGGCAGGCACTCCGTAGACCTACTTCTCCACATTACTAGTGTTGGTCCGAGCTACTAGGTCCCCGCTTATTTGTTGTGATCCTTGCACAGCCCGGTGCCACAAGAACCCAAGTGCATAAATAATTTGCTGTGCCATTCCTGTGCAGTACTGTATGCCTTTAATCTGAGGTTGTGAGTTATATTACTGTATATTTTTTGTTTTAGCCTATGTGCTGGTATGCTATGCTAACTGCGATTTGGAGAAACATTGGAGAACGATATGGGCCCCACCAAAAACGATAATCATGTCAAATGGTATTGCGCTACACAAGTAATTTTGTCCGCTGCTCATATGCTCCTCCAAGTCGATCTGCGGCCGCTGGAGGTGCCTTTTTAAATACTGAATTGGGTACCAGGGCTGGTGGTTAGTGGATACCCCTTATATAACCTCTAAGGAGCTATAATTAGACACCCCGGGGGGCCCTGGTATATAGCTTGGTCAGCTACCGAACCAAGTCACAACAAAACACAACATCCATGCCGCTTTGAATCCGAGCCCGGTTTGGGAACCGGGTCCAGACCCCTGTTCGTTTTGCGGTGCAGAAGGTCCGACCCCTGCAATCCCAGGACACGACTAATGGGACTCCCCAAAACCACCCCAATGTAAGCATAAGCATATATGGCAGTCCCATTAGTCGTGTCTGGCCGGTCGGTCGGGCCTGTTCGGATTCTTAAGGCAGTATCTGGGTTTCTTTGGAGGTGGGTCGAAGGTCGATTCATCAATGCAACATTGCCAGGCCGAGGGTGGACGAAAGGACTCGTCAGGGGATTTCCCCCCCCATGAAAAGACAGGTCGAGGTTTTTTCACGGAGACTTCAACCTACCCAGGAAAAAGTGGATCACCTTGAACTGGTAACCATTTTGCTGGAATTGGGGTGACAGGGACATGTTGGGACCCGTTTACGTGTGCAGGTGGTGACCAGGTGGTTGATCTGCTAGATGCCATGAGCCACCGGGTGACGAGGTCCCGGAATGGCGCCGACGTAGCTCGCCCGTGTCACGAGGTGATTTTGTTGGGAATCGAAGTGGACTATTCCGCTTCGGTGGGACAGTTCGATATCCCGGATTGGCCACTGGGCAGGCAAGTAATAGCATCCAGATTACTTAGATTAGTTAGCACCCTATAGTGCCTATAGGAGCTGAGTAGTAGAAGGATCTCAATTGCATGAAGGAGCCAGAAAGATTCAACCGCGAGTCTGCGAGCATTTGTCTTCAATTTTCTCAATGCCAGTTTTGGTGGGACCTCTCCGTTGTCGCGGGTCTTGCAGTTGCATGCAGTTGCAGGTTTGCAGATTATTTCAGGAAACATATATACAATATATCAGCATCATCGCCCTGAAGCAGTGACTATATGTATAATTATGTATATATGTAATGTATATGTATAATATAAACTATATATGTATATATATATATACACCTTTGATGCATGCTTAAACTGCATGTACCGATTCTTGTACATAATATGCTTATATCGGAACAATTTTTGTCTTTGTCATGGCGCCAGTGCTATGCACGCCCCGGGTCACACACCCGTCACCTCTATGGAAGCATGTTTGACCATGATTGTCAATCGCAGCAGCTGCCCCATCACTGGACCCAGGTTTAACCACATGAACACGGTCATCGTGTCTCGGCCTTCAGTTGGTTCCCCAAACGTCCGGGTGGGTGGATCCAAGGTATTTTGGAATATGTTGGGCTTTTGTTTTGGACATGTTTCTTTAAATCCTTTGTACTTTGGAGGTCATCCAATCGAATCATTTCATCCAGGGCATGGGCTGCAGGGCGGAATCCGCTTTGGGAATCCTCTCACCTTGTCACACACCTCCGTGAGAATGACGTCGGATTCCAAGGGATGGGCATTTTTGTTCGGAAGCCAGAGGCAATGGGCCTTGCCTTCTAGAGAGAGAGAGGGAGAGTGTCATAAGACCACTATCCCATGTCTTTCGTTCACTGTTCGAAATGCGAAAGATCCCTAATACGAAATGCGAAAGAACACTGCCTCTCCTTGGCCCGAAGGTGCTGTTCTTCGTGCTGGAGATCGTTTTGAAATTTATGGCTTTGGGGTGCCCAGCCTGCAACGCGGAAGTGTCCACCTTCCGACCAAGGCACTCATGCCCCCTCTATACAGACCGTTCGTTCCACTGATGTTGGGCCCTTTTTTCCTTGCAAAGGGCCACATGAACTCTCAAAACGATGGTCTTCCACACGGCTTCTGGGTCCATGCTCGTCAGGATTTTTTTTTTCCGGCTTGTGGCGTTTCGTCATTGGCTTCAACCAATAGGATCTTGGTCTCTGATCACTTGGCCACAAGTGAGGTTTTACTGCAACATGCTTGTTCCACATGCACCTTTTGAGGTTGACAGGTTGACCTCCGTGCCTTCCGTGGGTCCAAGCCGAGCAACCAACCGCGCTCAACGACCGAATCTTCAAGCTGGGAATTTGGGGAAAGACCGATGATGATGATACCATGGGACTCATGGGTCCAATTCGAAGTTGGAATGCACAACAATTCACACAACAATTCACACAACAATGCGTTGTGAAGATCATGTTCAATTCAATCACATAGAATGCATGTAAAAGGCGTGATGGCGCCTCCAAACGCTGGGTGCCCTGATCACCCTGGACCTTCCCATCTGGACCTCAGGTGCTGGGACTTTTGGTTCGGCGAGGACGGATGCCCGTTGAACGGGACCAAAGCGGGTCGGATGGATCAGGTTCTATATAACGTTAGGGATCCAGTCGTGCCGAACCTCAGGTTGGGTACGACTGTACCCTCCTGGCCCCTACATAACAGTGTCGAACACATCACCGTACCTGAGAAGGTACGACTGGATTTGTAGGGTAATATGACTATGATATGGCTATATATGGCCTGTATTGCATAGTCATTCTCAGTCATTCCATCGATTTCCTCCATGCAGAAACCATTCAACTAACATCAACTAACAAAGGGTTATCCATAATTGCCTTTCTAGAATTGCTGCTTAGATCAATATGTAGCTTCTCGAGGTCCTTGGCCCACCCAGATTACACCAAAAAGCCTCATCATGTGTCATGCCCCCGTTGGCCATGCCAACCCCATGCCACCACCTTAGCTTAGCGTGGAGAGGGCTGCCACCCCTCGCACCAGGATGCCACCTGGAACTTCTTCGAGTTCCTGATCATCATCGTCTCCGTGGTGGACCCGAGCTCGATCGTGTGGTCTTTTCCTCGGTCACGTCGGGTGAGGTCGGAGAGGTCCCCACCTGCTCCGGGCGCAGGGTGAAGGGTTTCATTGGGGGGGGCGAGAAGGCCCAGGAAGGCCGATTCTGGATGTGCACAGGTGTTGAAGGTGTTGAAGCTTCTGCATTTGGTGCTTCTCGGAGCATGTTGGTCCGTGTGGGAGAGTCCGTGCCATGTATTCCATCCAACAGGGCATCAACCCGGGTGGTTTCCTCAAGTCGTTTGAGGTGAAAAAGGGGTGCCGCCAAGGGCTGAAACATCCACAGGCTGTACACCTGTACAGCCAACACCTTTTCGTTGTCATCACCATCAAGCACTGAAGATGGTGGTGGAATAATTGCTATACCCTAAGGGCTCCAACCACCTTCTGAGAAGATGGTTAGACCCCCCCAAACTCACCCTAACCATCTTCTCAGGAGGTGGTTGGAGCCCTAGGGATAATATGGTTATTCTCAAAGCGCGTTCTGTACAACAATTTATCGTCCTACCAAAAAGGCTTGTTTGTTGAACACATCGCACCCTCCTGGCTACTCTGTGTTTGCATAGGGTCATCCCCAACCAATTGTTTTACTTGACTATTTCAGAGGGTCAATCTGGGATGGTCCCCCCATGTGAATACATCCCCAATCTGAAGCACCATGAATCCCAGGCCATCGGACTGACCGTCCACGGGAGAGTCCCTTCGGACCGTCCACGGTCGCCCGTAGGACGTGGCCTTGGACTTCGTCACCACGGCCCACCGGTGTTCGCAAGGGCCGGGAGAACGGGGGGCGGCCAAAGCTGGTTTACCAAGCAACGTACGGTACATGGCAGTCTTCGAATGATATGTCTATATAATGGTTCATCCGTGTCTCCTCTACGGGTTTCAACCTCCTTCTGGTGAAAAAAGAACTTGTTGCAGTTCCTCTAGCAAATCTATAGTCTACCTTCTACATGTTTATACTATCATCTAAATAAGAATCTAATAGTCTATAGTCATAGTCCTCAGACCTCAGAAGACTTTATGTTTTTTTGGATCGATAAGGCTTTTGCTTTGAGCATCAGGTTTTTAAATGTGCCAATTCCTGTACTTTATTCATGTGCTGCTATATCAAATGGCATAGTGTGGTTGATTGGGGCTTTGGGTCCCACCCAGACGGCAACAGCCCCAATCCACCCCAGGAGAACCGGTAGGTGAAATCACCAAAGGCTCACTGAGACTTCAAGAAAACCATTCGAACGATGTCAAAAAGAAGCCGAACCGCAAGTTGCACAGGGTTTCAACGGCCCCTTGCGCTTCATTCCACGTTCAGAATCCGCATGTTATATCTTCTTTCCTATTGTTTGGGTCCTTCCTTGTTCCCTCTGGCCTTTTCCTCCGAACTGCACTGCGGGCCAACTGCCGATGCTCGGCTCCGGACACCGGTGGCACCAGTGGCCGCTGCTGTCGCGCTGAAGCTCACGCCTGAGCACCCCGAGGCGATCTCGTCGAATCTTAACACCGGGCAACTCCGCCTGGTGCGCTCCATACGCTTGGCGCGCGCCTTGCGCTCCATGCGGGTGATGCGGCTCTTCCGTGGCTTGGCGTGCTCCAGCGCGTTGTGAAGTGGGCGTTAAGCCGAATTGGAGGATGGTGGAGTGTGGATGTGTTCGTTTTCAGTGCATTTTGGAGGGGATGCTGTTGTCCTATGTTGAATGTGGTGCATCTATATGTGCATGTTGCGTACATGTTGGGGAAAAAGACACGTTGGATGACCAGGTCTCTATTAGAATGGAAGATTAATTGATTTTCTTAGAACGCCAAGGTGCTCAACGTGCTACCAGGGCCGAGTTTGCTCAAACTGACGGGACCGTACCCAGGTTTGCAGACCGCCCGACCCGAAGCAACTGCTACAGTAATCCCAGACACTCCATGTTTGGCATATATGACATGGACCCCCCAAAACCACCGGCCTGATCGGCCAATAGACCAGTCCTCTGAGTCGTGTTTGGGAATGTCATACAGATATATTTGATGATATTGCCTACCACCTGATCTTGCGGTATACCAGTCCCATGTTGCTTGCAATCCGGTGCCCGGACGCATCACCACGGCCATCCACGGCTGGATGGGACGAAGCCAAACCACCCAACCTCCGTGGCACCGAAGCGTCCCACCGGTCAGCGGACCCGGTCTCTCCGGTCAGCGTCCTCGGTGACCGTCCGTGGTCCGTTTTCCATGTGTTCTCGTCGTCAGGGTACGTGAGCGCCTTGCGAACGCTGGTCTTGTCGATCATCAGCACCTTTGTTGGCATGAAGAGAGAGAGAGAGAGAGAGAAAACAATTAATTAACACAATTTAATTGCTTCGAGATCTTTGAGGATTTTCATGGATTTTCATCCCATGGGTCCACATATCTTCTCAGAAGACCACATACCTTTGAAGAGTATGGGGCATCCACTTTGGGGATGTGGCAGAAGTGGATCGATCCTGGCGGCTCTGGGGTCGGTCGTGGAGTGGGCGAGAGGATGTGGCAGTGGGTTTGGTGGTGTGACAGAGTCATGTTGGAGACATGAAATGTTGGATTACACTGGTCTCAGTCAGAGTAGATTGCTCAAGTCCCAGCAAGTTCCTTGTTTGGATCCCCATCAGGTGACCATCATTCGAGGTGGTTGAGCTGACTTGGTTCCACTTGCTTTGAACTGTAGACTGTCTTGTTGAATCCGGATCACTGAGCCTCCCACAAAAAATTAGTCCAGCAATTCTTGTAGCTCAAGCGCATCCATCCACGGAGTTGTTCGTTTCGAACAGATTCCCTGTATATAAATTGTGTTGTTCAGGTCCGCCGTTTGTTCCACCCAGTGCCAAGTTTCATTCAATTCATGTTTGACCAGTTAATTGATGCAGGACTCCATGTCTAAGTGGTGCGACCGGCCTTTTGCTGATGATGTGTTCTCTTTCGGTCGCAGGGACTGGGTTTCGAGGCACGATGGGTTCTCTCTTATGGACGCTGGCACTGCTGGTGTTGATTTTCTATAGTTTCGGAGTGATGCTCACTCAGAGACCTGGCAGCAACGCACACAACGCGGTATCAACGCGTTAAGTGTAGGTTTCGTGCGTCCCCCCGACGTACGTTTTTCAAGACGTCAGATATATGGGCACCATGTGAGAACCATGATATGATGGATGGTCATTGGTGTCTGGTCGTATTGTTGCTCAACCTGAGGTTGGAGTTGAAGGATAGTCAGTCCCCAAAACTGGATTCAGCATTTTGAGCAGCTTCTTGCAAAGGATTTAACTGAATGTTTTCAACTTTCACAGCGCGATCAACCACTAGAAAGCCCAAATGAAAATTCATCATCGGTCCTTGGGTGACACTTACAGAACCGGTCGGTGACTATGAACACACCCTGGAAGATACCTACGAACCTGAGTTCACTACGTCGGGTCGACGAACATCCTCTTCCAGTCTGGTCCATGCCAGGTTCCAGTTCCATGTATGATCCATGTATGATCTCCCTTGATTGAAGAAAACCCCTACTGAAAACAACCTCTCAGTTAGCCAATGAAGGTTCCAGTTCCATGTTAGTCTTCAGTGTTACCATCCATGACCCCAAGTCACTCGCTGTCACCACTATTGGACCGGAGATCGGCCCCGGCCACGCTGGATCGACCTGGAGCCCCGCACCAGGGGAGGTTGACCATGTCTGGTAGTTGGTTCATTCTTGGTGGGAAAAACCAGGGTGTCCCGGTGACCCACAGCCACTCGGTCACTTATAACACCAGCAGGGCTTGAAGAACCCTACAGACATCTACAGACCATTTTTTGGACCATCCCTTTTTTCGGATCATTTGGATACCCCAGCCGCAGCACTCTAGGTCACAACCCTGTCAACCTCCCCCTGCCAGGTTGGTCATCGATCATTGTCGCTACAACACGATTGAGTCCACGGGCGACACCAATGCCATACCTACATGTGCCACCCGACCGGGGGGGGTCGTGCCGCCTGTGTCGGGCCTTTGATTGTTTACGAGCGTCCCAGACGCTCATATTTGTGTAAAGATCATGAAGGAGTGTTCAGGCATGGTGTGTATGAAGTTACTCAGAAAATGCAGAGAACAGATGTTGGTTGTAAAACTCTACGGGTCAACCTACATCCTCCACAAGATAGGGCCCAATTCTTCACACCGTCCACAATATGCGTCAATCTTGGAGCCGTCTTCCCCACTGTGGGGATTGGCTCCGCTGAGGTTGACTCAAACCAAGTACCATGAGAAACAACACGAAAACTGATGGGAAGTGTGGAAGAACAGGGCGAGTGCAGTCACAAGCTGATGTGTGAGCACAGTTTGATGAACTATGCTTCTCCATTTTTCTACATGTTGTTTTCAAGAAATGGGTTTCAAGTCTTTTCAATGTTTCCCAATCATGAAGATCTATGAAGACCCATTCATGCCTATGTAGATCAATTATAGCATATTAGAGGCGAAGTCAGTGAATAGTATCCCTTCAAAGGAGCTCCTACCGATGAATGACCACATGTTGGCCCGATGTTTCGTCGGGGCCTGCCCTTCCCGTCCGACTTGCTCCGCAGGTGAACCGATTCTGAAGATGTATTGGTCGGAGGTTCCTGAGAGCTCCTTGCCTTGGAGACTGGCTGAGGTGACTGAAGAGGGAGACCCACATGGAAGGGGGCAGTCCATTGGCCCGCTGCATGTCCTCATGGCTTGGTAGAGGAGCAGCCCTGTAGGGAAATGCGTCATCGTGGTATTGTTTGTGTGCACATGCGTTGATCTCAAGTGAGATGCGTGTTCTTTATAGTTATATAGTTGTTTGTTCCTGATCAAGCTCACGCGAACTGCCTCAGGGCTGTCACACCGCAGCTGCAGTACCTATAGCAGGTCATGGTTTGACACATTTAGTTAAACTAGTCACTGCAGGATCTTGGCTTGTTTTTAATGAAATACATACGTCATCCAATTTTTGTGTTTATATTGTTTTCCAGAGGTGATGGAGGCAGTCCATTGTGTGTAATTAATCTCCTGAAGGGAGCAGTTTCAGAAATCAAGTGTTTCTTGGGCTTTAACAACTGCAAAATCCAACCACCATTTAGACTTGAAGATTCCTCTCATGGCAACTTGAGCCGAAGCGAGGCATGCTGACACTCTTTATGGCAACTTGGCAACCGTTTCTTCACCGAGAGGATCGCCGGAAATTCATGGCGCTAAGGCGGCTAAGACCACCATGAAAAGGGACGTGTGAAACAAAGGTGGTGTATTTCCTCCACAGGTTGTGGTCCCAAAGACCTGCGCAAAGTGAGAGAGCTGCCAATAATTATGCAGTATCAACATGGGTCTAACCTGGAGCTCCAAACCCTGGTAGGTTGACTTCCCCGGTTAATCTATTCTGATCATTTTGGGTTGTCAAACAGGGTGTTTTTGTTTTGATCCACTGCCACATCTTTCAAAAAGAACAGACACACACACCATCGGCTGTTGCTGTTGAGGAAGTCAACAATTAGCGGCTTCCTGGCTTCCCATTTTTTCACTGCCACTGACTAATCTTTTTCAAGTGGGTTAAAACCACCAACCAGTTAGGTGTTTTGATTCATTTGGGGACATCACATGATCCCTATCGGTGCACTTTAGCCCACCTTAAGCAGTGATGCAGATCGCCCATTGTGACGACGACCACTGGGTGGTCCACCCGGTGGTTCGTTGAAATGCAACGTGGTACACCAGGTGCACACAAGAGGAAATCGGTGACAACATCGTTGGACAAATAGGCCCAAAATCTGTTGAACTGGAAACTGGCATCCCAAATGAACTTGATCTCCAAAACTCCACTGAAGCACTTCAAAGTGAAGGGTTGGTCTGAGTATGTCTGAGTGATCTTGCCTCCAAGTGAGTCCAAGGCCATCACTGGCGGTGTGAGTTGGGACGATGCGGTTTGGCCACTGCGAGATGTGTCCATGTTGGCATTGGCGTTGGTGATTTTCTACGCGCCTTGGTCGGGATAGAATCGAAGGGATAGACGCAAGTCGGGCAAGCTGCCAGCTGTGTGCCATGTTTTAATCCACCATACGCAATGTGTGTGTATGTCAATGTAAAAAATAGTTATGCCATGCTAACGCCAACAAAACACTTGTAATATCTTGTAATACCTCTCGACCAAACGCTTCATGCCAGCCCAGAGCGCATGGTGTACACCCAGCCCCAGCAGGAGCATCGAAGGGCTGGGGGATGTAGGACCAGCTGGGCGGCCCAGCGAAGCAAGGGCAACCTGTCAGACCCTTCAGACGGGAGGTACATCGCTTTTGCATGTCTCAGAGCCGAGCGGTCGGGTTTTGGGCAGTAACATGAGAGATTCGTTCCCAGGAATCCGAGGAGACATTCATTAAGACGCGTGATCTGTTTTTTTTTTCTGGTTCGACACTGTCGAAGGACGGAAGGATTGCTGATAATAGCAGGTTAATTAGGGAGCTGTTTAACCCTATTTTTTTGGTAGCAGGGCAAGTGGAAGTATGTGAACACATTTGTCAGTGCTGCAGTACCAAGTGAGGTGGTGATTGCAGTCTTCGCTGTGCTCAATGACACTTGGCCTAAAGCGAGTTGGCACCAGTCGTTCAAACAAGAAAAGAGGTGCCAACTTCAAACGTCCCCCCACAACTCTCTCTTGCGCATGCTTGCGCCACCATTGGTCCCAGATGGACGTGGCGTCATCCATTCACTGCTTGTTGCCTGTGTTCTGTTTTGCTTCGCCGTTGGCGGTGGAGGGATGTGGGTCGTTTCTCGCCCGCCCTCCACACCTTCGGCCCCGGCGCCATGGCGAGCCAGTGCCATGCAGCGGAATGGTGGCTCCTTAGGAGCAAAGCGATGGTGGATCGGAAGGAGATTGGTAAACCCCCTCTAAGAATCTTCTGGAAATTCGTGTCACATGAAGTTTCGCTGCGCACACCTCATGTGTCCTTCTTAGCGGCTGATTTGCTGTTTCATGGGCTTTGAAGAGCCATGGCGAGTGACACAGGTTCGGTGGTTCGACCCACCCACCGAACTAGCCGAAACGAAACGAAACGGATGGTGGGACAGGAGCCCTATAGAGTCATCATACCCTGAGGATCCAAAGTTAGCTCTATATGCTAACATTTGGGGTTGTGCCTTCTGAGGCTCTCCGACCTCGTTTTTTGAGGTCCGACCTCAAAAAATGAGATCATCCAGAACCCAAAAACCACAAAACCACAAAACCCAAAACCACAAAACCCAAACCAGCCCATCCACGACGACCCACGACGCTCGAACGCACGATCGACGACGCGATCGGGCGCTCGAGACGATCGCGCGCGCGCGCATCGCAACGTGCGGTCCACGCCGCAACATTGTCACCTTCTCTGGCGGCTGCAGTTGGGGTCAACCGCCACTTGGCTTTGAAGCAGCCGGCCGGTGGCACAAGTTTGGAGTGAGCCCCTGCGGATTGGTTATGTATTTTGGAGATGTTTGGAGAGATCTTTATTGTTGGCATGGTATACTGTGGTGGTATAACTGCATGAACTCAACTATGTGGTGGAGCTTTGCTACACACTATTCACCCTTCATCGCTTGGGCTCCAGGACCCCAAACGCAACAGCCATCGGCACAGAATTCTGAATTCCATCAGGGGGCCCCTGTGCACACACTGTGCCAGTTTCTTTGTCAATCCAATGTGATCTTCATCCACATAACAGTGGTTGAAGCGCTGGTTGAAGCCCCACCATGCATGCTCTTCATTCACGTGAACGAAGCAGTGTAGTTTGGGCTGGAGCTTCCACCTCTGATGCCCTTGCAACAAAGCAATCAAGGCCAACCTCTCCACAGTCGCCACGAACTTGCGGCCCACCATATAGAGGCCAGCTCTTTGATTCAAATCCAGATACCGACCAGCCCTCTCCAGCATGTCGAACCACCCACATAGTGCTCGAATTCCCACGCATGCGTTGACGAGTTCGACATCT
Source organism: Durusdinium trenchii (assembly GCA_963970005.1). Classification (NCBI taxonomy): domain Eukaryota; class Dinophyceae; order Suessiales; family Symbiodiniaceae; genus Durusdinium; species Durusdinium trenchii. The sequence goes on from CAXAMN010026973.1 coordinate 299,306, forward strand.
CGTGGGTGGTCCTCCAAGCAAGTGTGACAACATCGGTCTAAGAAGATCAACATGAGCCTGCCATTGTAAGCTTTGCAAGTCAAGCTCGGGTAGCCATTTGCAACAGAAAGCACGCCCTGCGTGATATATCCCTGACTGTGCCTTAGATTGCATGGTCAGAAGATGCATCCATCACATCTTTGAGTTTAAGTACTAAAACTCATGAACTAGCAGAACCAACAGCTGTCCAGAGACCAACAAAACACTATATACCCCTACTGGAGGTGCATGTATAGTGATATCGTTTTTTGATGGTCTCTGAACCTCTGTTGGGAAATATCGTAAATAGAATATCGAGCCACCCAAGCCGGTTGACACGGGCCCATGCTCGGAATCTGGAAGACATGATTCGCAGGGAATCATCAAGAGATCCATGTCCGAAGAATCCTTGGGACTCCACTCCACCCACTTTAGGTTGTATTGTTTTGGTCAACACATTGGGACCAGTTGGGAAACACACACCAAAAAGTACTTAAGTAGCTGAGCTTCCTTTGCAGCAAAGTAGAGCCACTATGGATCCATTGAAAGAACAAAGGATTCCCAGATTCACCAGGTGCATGGTACACCAGCGGATCTGTTTGGGCGAGAACCCAGGCACAGTGAAGAGGGGATGCTCATACCTAGCAGGGGTTGCAACCTTTGTCAATTTAGCATTCCCATATGTTTCTTATTAATGTGCATGTAGTGTGTTTGACAACACCCCTGCCTGAAACATCGGGCCACTGCATTGGGGGTGGTCCTTCTTGCAAACGTTCTTCCAAGACGTGTCCACCTCAACATACCGATCGGCTGGAACCAAGCATAACAAGACCTACTCCAGTACTATATACTTATGTTCGAACATCAAAACACAACATGTGAAAACATATCAAATTCATCGAGGTACCTGTTGAGTACAGCCCCCCCCTTCACGGCATTGCAAACATGGCAGATCTCTGCCGCCCCCCAGTGGCACTTTAGGCCAAATGCCTCACGCTGCCACTTCAGATCCCCTCTGTACTCCACCACGTATGCTTTGCCACCTGAGGGGAGCCCACCAGAGCCCCAGCAGGTGCATTGAGGGAACCAACAGGATGGGCAATGGCGATGTGTTGCCGGGTGTTGAAGGGTCTTGGAGGATGAGACGTGTTTTCATGCAACACATCAACCCAAAACCCATGTTTACTATGTACATGTGGTTTGTCAAACCAGAAGAACGATTCCACACCTGCAATGGGCTTTCCCTGGTTCTTTGCATGGATCACTGGCAGTGGTTTGCCTTCAAAGTCAACTTGTGGATGAACACCCGCTGCTAAAGCCTAGGTGTCGATGTGAACACTAGATGGTTCACGCTAGAAGTACCTAGTGAACCACACACAAAAAAGAGTTTATTAAAAAAAACAGCCCGATAACCATGATTGAGAAACTTGGAGACTCCAAGCGATGACAGAATAGATCCGCTTGAGAGTGTAGTCTGGAATTGCCAGAGAACATCGGAGCACGCAAATTGGAAAGCGTGACAACTCCAAACCTGAGAGATGGCCGGTCTGGCGACAGAGTTCTCAAGAATATCTAGATTTGGAGAGATGCACATGATTGGGACCTCAGGGTCCTTGCAACTGCTGATGCTGATCATCGGCGTTGCTCTCACAGGCTCACAGTCCTTGTTGAAGGCAAACTCCAACCAGAACAGTTGTGGCAGGACACATGCATGATGCAAGAACATGGTCAAGATACGACGAAAGGCGCATCCTGTGTTCTACGGGTGCTTCATACAGGCACCAACGCATCCGCCACATGCATGGCAGGCCAACGATCCGCCGCATGACAGGCCTAATGCATCAGTGCAGCGACAGAGGTGATCCTGATGGATGAAGCGAACTACACTATTGTCCCAGATCTCAAATGACGAAAGCGAAGCCCTGTAGCTCCGTCCCTGGATGGCGGTCGAAGTGTGAAGAAAAGGTGAGCAAGATGTGAAGAGAAGATGTGAAGAAAAGGTGAGCAAGATGTGAAGAGAAGATGTGAAGAGAAGATGAGCAAGATGTAAAGAACCTGATAAAATGTTCAAAATCAAAACCGAAGAACCAAAACATCTGGATGTAGCGCTACATGACACTGCATCAACAAACTCTATTCGATCTGATGTTCATCCCCACATATTACACATCACGATTCGTCCCCAGTAGTTCGCTCCCACAAGCACTATACACCTCGCCCTGTAGCTCCGTCCATGCAATATCGCCCCAGCTATATGCTCAAATGTAGATTTTAAAAACCAGCGACAAGTCACTGGTGCTCTCTTCCAACACTGCATTCCACGTGATGGAGATCAACTTCTCTCCACTCTTGTTGTAGCGACAATCATCCCCGTAAAGGCCAATCACATTGTGCCCAACCCCAGGATGATCAGCATCCAGCCAGCCAACCTTGGCATGATGCCAGTAAAGTGCCAGCTCCTGCCGATCCACTCGTAGTTTGCCCGATTCCTGATGAAGCCAGAGTGCTCAATCCCTATACTGTAGTACCGAAAGCTAGTGTATTATGCAGATCAAAAACTAGCGTCTGATCCACTCGTAGTTTTCCCAATTTCTGGAGAAGCAAGGGTGGTCAATCCCTAGCTGTAATACCAAAAGCTAAATCAAAAACTAGCGTGCATGCAAGGCCCCTCTGATCGAGAAAAAGCTAGCATATCCAAAACATGTGTGCAGTCACTCCCCATCTGATCGAGCCCATAAAAATCATCTACACCACAATAACACAAAATCAAGCTAGCGTGTATGCAATGAGGCCTCGTCTATATAGCTGGCATGCTTTTCCTTATCAGAAAAGTGCTCGAATATATTTGCTCGTCCAAGCGTCGTAGAGGAAATGGTACATCTCATGAGGCAACAAAAGTGGTATGCGCGGCAAAATGATCTTGTCTCTGTAGACATTTTCCTTTACAGGCACCTCAACAAAATATGGCGACACTGGCAGCTTCAACAAGCGAAATAGATCTCGTTCGATGTTGTTGGGAAATTTTCCATGAGCGCCAAGCGAAGCCAGCTTCTTTGTTAATGTACTGACACGACCTCCATATGCCTAGATGGGGTTCAGTAGGCCGAAGCCCACCTGACCATTTATGACCAGAGACCCCATAGAAGAGATTTTTTTGGGTAGTGTTTCAAAATACAATTTCCAAAAAGTAAAAACCATCCAGGTCGGTGACACAGGATCTTTTTTGTGTTTCGGCGTCCGTCCTCCACCTCTTCCACACAGGCTGATGCAGCCCGTTGCAGCTCTGCGCACGAAGTTGCCTCTGGCAGCCCGGACACTTTGGCCACTATATGGATGGGTTGGAATGGAAAGGCATTGGTGAGATGTCAAGGAACAGTGTCAAATAATGGTTTTGCTTATTGTACCGCCTTTTTGAGGAACCAGGAAGGGTTTCCGGATGTTCTTTTTTTCGGAGACCGAGGTTGTTTGGGCAAAGCCTCCTTCATGATCAATCTTGATGTTAAACATATATTTCATGGTCAGTTTTATCTCAATTGTGTACATGATTCCAGCTGTTTTAGTGGACTCGAACCTCTCTTGGATGGTCGAAGTATCAAAATGCGAACCAACTAGAAGTACATATTAGTTTTGATTCCACTCCTTTGGATTCAAGCCACAAACACAACTGAGGCATATATTGATAGGCTCACCTGGTGATATCCCTTCCACGACAATCAGAAATGGACGAGTGACACCACGGCCCAAAGTGCACAGCAAGTAGTCAGCGAAGCTGTGCTGACCTGCGCATGGGGCAGACAATTGTAGAAGAGTGTACTGTCAATGACACCCTGAATCCTGGAGTCACACCTTCATACCCTCCCAGAGGTTGGGTAGTTTGATTTTCTTCTAGTCAGTAATTGTGGTGTGTCGAATGTTGTTGGGGATGGGCATTACCAAGATCTCTAGAGCTTGCCCCAAACATCAGCGGTTCTCCTCGTGGATGGTTGTTGATACAACATGTACGATCGATCGATGGTAGCGATTGTACTCCAACATGTCTCCACGCAAATCCCTTCCAAATCCCAACCATGTTATTTCCTTTCCGAGCTGACCAGATCGATTCCCGCGGCGGCCCAATCCTCTAATACTTCAGTATTTAGATCAAAAATGATCTGTACTCAAGCACACTGACAACACTGTTCGACTCTTCAACAGTATGTGTATACATCGATCTAGCTTGAACGGCTAGTGCGCTTGAGACACCCAGTGCACAGAGGAACTCCACAGGTTCTATCGAGATCTTGATTCAGCGCTTCAGCCGGTGCAACTGACATACAGGTTGGTTTAGTCTTCCAAAGTCACCACTAACACGAATATGCATATATAGAGAATCATCAAAATTATACAAAAAGGGTGTCCAACATAGTCTAACAGATATATATAAATATTACTTGATTATGTTGATATACACAGGCCCATGTCAATGCCAAAACTGCTGAAAGATCAAAGCTTATGGCTTTGCCTGTATGGCTATGCCTTTGCTTTTGCCAAAGCCTTTGACTTTGGAACAGCAACATGTTTCCGCACCTGCAATGATGCAGTCTTGTACGATTCATTCATTTGATCGCACTTCTCGCGATGCACTAGCAAATCAGTGCCGCTCGACAGGGCCGATTCCAATGCAGCCTTGGCTGCTCGGAGCGACTTCCCTTCCTCCTCCATTTGGGCCACAAAGGCATCTCTGATCAAGGTCCCAACACCGGCATTAGAAAGCTTGTAGTTCCACTGCGAGATTTCGAGGAGGTTGGCATTGATCTTGACCAGTGCCTCAGATACCAGTATAGCGCCCCATTTGGAACCCATGCTAAGTTGTCCACAGAACCAATATAGAAACAAAAACAAAATATTTATGGGAATGTCTCAAAATAGGGGCGCCCGAACGTTTATTTTTTGAACTAACATGTACAGATTTGGGGCGCCCATATAGGCACCCCTATTTTGAGACATCCCCATATTAATATGATTAGCAAAATTAAAGCTACAGCTCGCGCCATCTGTTCTTCTGTCTTGGGTTTCGCTGACTTCCTCTTGGGATCAGCGGGGGCATTCTCCCCGCCCTTGTTCTTGTTCTTGCCCTTGTTCCTGCCCTTGCCGCCATTGCCACCACTCGGTGCACCACCCCCACCACCAGCTGGAGAACCGCCGGTATTCCCTGAGTGCTGCCCGTCAGCCTCCCGAATCACTCTGGCAGACCTGGAGCTAATATGTTCCGTCTCTTCAACATCCTCCACCCAGCAACGATACAGCCGCATGTCCTAATCGTTGAATCAATCCAAATGAACAAAACAGAAACACAAATTAATGAACAAAGCATAAACAAGGCTTACCATAATTCATCAAGCCAGTGGCTTCACGCCCAGGAAACTCAGGATGGTCTTTCCAATCACCAGAGACCAGCTTACCAGTGATCAACTCCTGGACCAAGGCTGCATTCTGATGATACTTGACCATCAAATCCTCAGAATCAAATGCCTTCAAAAGAACATTGCTTGTGCCAGGTAAGTACACTGGCAAAAGACACGCGCACAGATTTTAAAAAACAAAACATACTATTTCAGCTCACCATGAGTCCATCTTAGTCAGCCACTTGTAAGTGCCCCGGGTTTGCTCCCTCTCAGTGTTCTCCGTGGAAATCACCAAGACGGATGACATCCAGTCCTCGTTGCACTCAATGTATTGGCTGAACAGAGCACGCATTGACCTCCCTGTGCGGTCCTGGGATGCCTCCATGAACTTCCTTGGAACTAGTGATGCCAGAACCGCATTTGGAAAAAACACATTAAAAAAACCATTTGCACCCCACACATATCACCAAAGCTACTAGTCGAGATTAAGGGTCTCAGTCACTTCTGGCGGTGCCTTGACAGACCTGACACTCCGATAGAACCGCATGTACGCTGCCCTAGCCTCTCGGATGTCATCGGCTGATGGCTCTGCTTGCTGTGCTGGTTCTGCTGCAGCTGCTGGTGCTGTTGCCTGCAGTGGTGCTGTCACACCTGGCTCTGCAGATCCTGCATCCGACTGCACTGCACCGGGTGGTGCTGGGTTTGCCTCCACCTGTGCTGCAACAGGTGGTGTGGACTTTGGCATAGGTGCCGGCCCAGGTGGCATGAGCTGCGGGCTTGCTTCCACTGCTGCTGCCGTTGGTGGCGGAGTGGCTGCAGGGCTTGCTGATGCTGGTAGCTGCGGGCTTGCTTCCACTGCTGCTGCCGTTGGTGGCGGGGGGGCTGCAGGGCTTGCTGATGCTGGTGCATGGGCTGTAGCAGCCTCGGATCCTGTTGGTTCCACAGGTGGTGGTGCTACACTCTTTGGGCCAGCAGAGACTGGTGCTGGAGAGGGCACATACGATGGTGTTGGGCTTGATAGCATCGAGAACTCATCAGTGCTCTTCCTCCGAATCGCCGACCAAAAGGCTTTGGCCGCATCAGCAGTGACAGGAGCAAAGGTGACTTTGTCATCTGCAAGTGCCACTGGCGGAGCTTTTGCCTTGGCCTTTGGCATTGGGCTTGTCTGGAAAGGCTGGCTGCTGCAAGCATGCACTGGTGATGGTTGGATTGCCAGTGGCGGTGGTGATGCCTCCATCGGGGTTGGAACAGCACTGGGTGATGGATCGATGATCACAATTGGTGACACTGGCTGGTTTGGACATGGTGTTTCTTCTTGCTGGCTGTTCTCCACTGGTAGTGTCACAACTGGCTGGCTGTCATCGACCAACATTGGCTCCACCCTCTCAACGACTGGTGCCATTGACATGGCAGCTGGACTTGGATCCGGTTGGCTTGTCTCAACCGCAGGTGCCATCGGCATTGCAGCTGGACTTGGATCAGGCTGGCTGGTCTCAACCACGATCACGGACTGGCTGGTCTCAACGACAGGTGCCATCGGCATGGCAGCTGGACTTGGATCCAGCTGGGTGGCCTCTACCACAGGTGCCATCGGCATGGCGGCTGGACTTGGCCTGGTGCCTGGCTGTTGGCAGACATCACTGGGGGATTCCATGGGCATGGTGGCTTGCTGGCTGTCCTCAACCAATGGCGGTTCCATTGGCATGGCGACTGGCTGGCTGTCATCAACCATTAGTGTTGATGAATACTCCATCGTCTGCTGGCTTCTCAAAAGTGCCTCATCCAGTGTTTGCTGGTCATCAAGTTCTTCTTGAATCTCCGCTGGAATCACCTGTGGTACCGGCACTGGTGGCAGAACAAGACGTTTGGTTTGCGGTGTAGCCTGCGACTTCACCACACCATGGGGCACCACAGCAAGATCCTGATCATACAAAAATACGATCACAGCTGGTAATGCAGCCAGGATAAACTAATGATTGTGCGCCTGTGAATAGAAATCTATATAATTGATATATATATATAGCTTTGGCAAAATAAATCAAAATAATGGCACAATATACTTAAGCAACCAACCAGGTTCAACACCAGCAGTGGCATCATCATCCACATCATCGAAGTTCAGCGCACGCGGATCTAATGAATCTGAAGATTCCACCAGTGGCCTCCTTGGTTTTAGTCATGTAGGCATGTCCGGCCCCAAGTGAAATTCATAAACATAAAAATAAAAGAATTACAAAATGAAATCAAAGCCTAGTTTCTTGGATTCTGGTGTCACTTTGGTGGACTTAGTTGGAGTTGGCCTAGACCGCTTATCCAACCCAGCCCCTGTCACCTGCGCTGCAACCTTCTTGCGTCTCTCAGCAGCTTCAAGGGCCAACTGAGCCGCCTTCCAGGGAATATAGCTTATCCAAAAAAAATATCGATGTGAACGAAATTTCCCCTGATAACTCACCATATTGTTCACCACATTGTATGTCAATAAGGTTGATTTGTTTAGCTATACTGTTTTTTTGCTCCCACGCCTTCACAAACGTACGGTGATCCGAGGATGACATCAGCGGGTCACGCGAGCGACTGGATGTGTGGCTTGCTTGGGCACGGAAACAGGCTTCCGGCGTGTGTTTTTCTCGATAGGTCACGGGTCCTGAGCGGGTCCTGTACCCAACGATCGAACCAGGTTCCCAAAGGGCCCACCCAGACCCCAATCACGGTCCGTCACGGGTTGTCACGCTGGAGTCCGACAACGACCTCATTTTTAATTGGAAAAAATAGATAAATCACGCTCTGTCACGGTCTGTCACGGTTCGTCACGCCCTGGTACCTGTTCCTCACCTTTGTCACGGATACCCACCCAATCCACAATGTTCTTCGAGGGAGTGGTTTTACTAGATCTTAAAGCTTATACGATAGCTATATTCACTTCAAATCCCTGGTGCTGATACCATCCAGATGGTTTAGACAGACTCAAAGTGGTTCCGACTCACGATCCGAGCATCCAGTGGCTATATTGGACTTCAGCCCTCCTGTTTGGATACAATCTCACTGGTTTCCACATGGTTCTTAGTTGAACACATCACTAATTCAAGAATCTGTGATGCGTTTCCATATATATGCATATATATTGTCGCCACCTAGAAAAAAAGACAACACACACAATGAGCTTTACATGAACAAACATTATTGGCTTTTAAACAAATATGCATACCGGCACCGCCCATGTGCCCAAACGGATTTGTGTCCCCTGTAAGGACAGCCCAACCCACCCAAGCAGCTCCAGCACAAAAGTGCCTGATAGATTTCTTCTCGGACAAACAGCTTGCTATCCAGCTGGAAAAATGCAATGTTCAAATGCACCAGCTGAACTTGCAAAACTAGTAATTTCTCGATCGGTTTTTTTGTGAACCAATTTGGATACGTGATCTTTCACCAGATGAATTAATGAACTGCCTCAAAAAGGCAACGAGGGATCCGGATTGAATCGACCCCTCAATTGCTCCTCCTTTAAGAAGGCCTCCAATGCAGGCAGATCAGCATGCTTCCACAGCAAAGGCATCTCCTTAGGTGCGGGTTGAGGAACATCCACGTTAACTACCCGGCTTTAAAAACACCTACATTATTAATGTAGTCTTGTCCTGTTCTCTATTTTACTGACATGGTTGGAAAGACTTATCACTAGTACTTGTCGACTTATCCCAGACCCCTAGTGAAGTGAAGAGTAGGTGAGCAAGATGTGAAGAAAAGGTGAGCAAGACATGAACAAAAAAAGGTGAGCAAGGACTGCAATGACAAAGGGAGCAGCATCAAACTTGCCAGGCCGACCTCCAGACTCACAAGACAAGCAGAAGGGAAGGACTGTGGCCGAGACGGAGACACAGCAATACAGCTGCTGGTCGCAAATGCTCCTGTGGCCCTGAGAAAGGCTGCATAGTTTCCTTCATCCAGATCATGACGGGTATGCAGGAGGCACCTGGAACTTCCAGTCAGATCGACGATCTGAAATGGCCCGCCTTCGGAAGAGCTACACGCCTTACCTGCAGACTGTGTTGATGCTGCACATCACTGGTGCGAGTTTGACGCGCACCTGAACCAGTGCAAGCACTTCACACTTGACCTCAAACTGCCATTGAGCATGGCACTCGGATTGAACCAACCAAGCGAGATCAAAGTCCTGTTCGATTGCCATGAATGAAGGTCCAGAGAGACCAGAGATGAAATGCACATGTGAAGATGTATCCCCTATATGCTAGCAAAACACAAACACATTCTACCCCAGAAACATAATTTCCACAACCCGCATTGAAGCCCACTAGAACAACAGAAGCACTTTCACAATTTGTCACACAGACACTTAATACAATTATATATTAGAAGCTCAGATGAACACAAGTTCAGTTGAAGTTTCTGCAGGCTAGCCCTTTACTGTGGAAATTAAACGGCCAAGATTCAATATTCGATAAATATTCGATAAACGCCAAGATTCAAAACGGCCATACTTCTGAAGCACTGCATGCCGAGCATTGTACCACTTCTGTGCAGTTACCTTAGCCCGATAATCATACAGTATGGCACACAATACCCGATATAGAATCTCCCCCCAGCACAAATAGATATAAACCACAATAATGAGCTGGGATACAGATCTTCTCTTCAGAAGTTTGGCAACATGCTTTCCAAACCCAGGAGCATATGCACCAGAAGATTTGAGACGTGGCCCCCCAGTGACTCTCACACGGCCATCAGGAAGAACCTCCTTCTTGTACATGCCCTTTGAAGCTTTAGATAGGTGCTCCCGTAGATCTTTGGACACTTTTGCTGTAAAGGTCTCCACATTCGGCCTCAGATAATCTAGATCTAAAGCCTATAACATCTTTGCAAGATCTAGATTTTACACCTGCACACATACATCCGAAAAAACACTTTAAAAAATACTACACTACACACAACAGAGTGTGCTCAAGAACAAGCAGCCATGAACCAAATAGTTGGCTCGGTTTAATGCACCAATGGCCATATGCACCCATGGACATCCTCTTGAGGTAGTGAGGCCCCATGCTCGTCAACACATGGCTGATGTAAGGTGAATCCTTCAGCACGCTAGATCCCGGTTGTTCAGCCTCACTGCAGCCGCTAAATATAGAAAATATATATATAATTAAGAACACGACTGAAATAAATAACCTATAATGGATAACCAAATTGTGCAAAGAAAAATCTTTATTATAATGTTAACAACCAGTAGCACACCAATAGATCCCCCCGGACGATGGCCACCATAATCAACAAAGCACACCTTGCTGAGATGCAGTTGCCCATGGATACACTGGGGATTCGATCATCACCCAATATGCCAAACTCTGATGAATGTCTCTTGGTCGTCGATGAGGCGATCCACACCCAACTTAGTTTATGCAATCACATCGGTATCAATAGGAACTCTTCCCCACTTTTGAACAACTAGCTTACTACACAAATATGAACATCAACACGTACTTATAGTACACCCAAGCCACCTATTGCAGGGCACCCCTAGCCAGTACAGGCCATCATAGCGAACCCGCAACACCTGCTTTAATGCGAGCAAGAACCCCTCACTTGTGGTGAGGTCGTGCAGAGGCCCTTTTGTCAGGTCGGATGTTCGGACGTCAAAGCCGGCTTTTCCTCGGATGTTGGGAATGGGCATCAACCCTGAATGTCAAGAAATGCCAACAGACCCTAAAAGGCAATTTTGGGCGCGACCTTTTTTTAACATGTTTAGAAGCTTTTTAGACATAAGAAAGGTTGCGTTCAAAGATTGTCTTTTAGGGTTTGTTGGCTCATGTTGGTGCACTGGATCATGATTTGCATTCCCATACTTAATTAAAAAAACATGTCATTTCACAATAAAAGCAGTAGATCTTACAGCATTGGATACCCAAGCGACTGCACTGGTTGGCCAATTCCCCACAACCAGAAAAGTGCTCGAAGAGATCAAGGTCCTAGAGGGAGCCACACGTGCAGGATTCAGGGATTGTTTCTTCAGCGTCCTTTTGAGGTCAGCGTTTCCAAAACCATCCCTGACAAAATTTAGATTGTGTGGGCCATGAACCATCAACCAAAACCCTGTCCCGGGACCACTGTGCATTTGCTGCAGTCATCGATTGGGAAACATAGTCCCAGCAGTGCAGCCTCAGGTGTAGACGGGTACTGGCGGTATGAATCTCAAATCCTTCAACAATACTAAATATACAGAAAATAAATTCAACAATATGTTTTAAATTTAGACTGGTAGCAGAAGTATTGGTGCACCATAGAACATCAGAAGGGAAGCTTTTCGCTTTGTCAAATCGAAAGCCATTGCCCACTTTGGGACCACAGGTCTTTGGTAGGGATGGGCCCTGGAGAACAGCGCTGTCAGCTTGAACCCCATGCATGAAGTACAGAACCATGAACAACATTCCGTATCATGAGATCATGTTTGCAGAGCCACCAGTACAATATTGGCCACCATGCCCTAAAGTTTCTCCACATCATTATGGAACATCAGGATTCTCTACAACACTGTGACACATGTCAGTGCAATGATGCAAAAGACTAGCAAGTACAGCCGATCTGACTATCAACATCCCAGTGTCGGGGTTGACGCTCATCTTTTTTTGCAATTCACCAGTAACCCATCCAGCTTTTCAGCCAGTCCCTTTTAAATGTTCGATCTGTTGAATATTTAAAAACTCTAAACATGCAAATTAGCTATAGCTAAACATATTGCTGGATTGGTTTGGTTTTCCTATGCACACCCCAAATGGTTGGGAATGGCTGATCCTATCTGAATGGGTTTCTACTTCGATCTCAACCTACTCAATCCACCCAGCAGTGCGCTGAGCTAAAACATATGCCGGAAGCCATCCTCCACGCTTACGTACTGAGATAGTCAGGCCATTCTTCTTGTTGGGAACACACCCATCCGGAGCAGCAGGGTGGGACCAGCACCTTTGTGACATAGATTTGATCCAAGGTCCACCTCAAACGGATCGGAGATAAATTCATTACAGTTGACCACAATACATCCCCTGACAAAAAAAAATAGAATCTTCGGGATTTCCAAATTCAAAGAAAATCAACATCAACACTGCACCCAACGACCCATGACTGGCAATTTTCCGCTTGGTTTCAGCCTTAGAGCTGGCCATTTTCCTCTTGGGTTGGCCAAGGACGGGGCCCAGATGAACACCGATTTGGGGCCCGCATTTCTTGCATCATGGCCCCGTCCTTGGCCAACCCAAGAGGGACATTGCCACTTAGAGCTGGGCGAATTTATCAGTATCGACAAGTGACCTGAAGACCGCTTTTAAAACCTAAAAAACATATCCCCAGGACACTTGTTACAAGTAAACCCAAAGTGGAAAATTACCACCCATGACTATGCATAAAGAAAACAAAAAGAACTCATGATTTCATGTACAAGCTACAGAATTCCAATTGTGCTGGCCCCCCTCTTTGGCTCCACTGGTCGGCTTCACGGTAAAGGATTTCTTGTTGGCGCCAGCCCCATCTGGCACAGGCACGCCACTTTCGCGAAGATCGATCTCCTCCAGGATGAGGGCGCTCAGCCGCTTTATCTATATAATATGGTGGGCATCGAATGCACTTCCATGACGACCGATCGATTTTAACAATCAAGAACAAATTGGGACTGAGATGTTGCATCCTATGCATATTAAGCACTGGTACCTTCATACAGTTTAGGTCGAGTCATGCAGCAACAATCTACAATCAATCCTTGGCATTCCACATTGCAACCAGCTCAGGGTCTGGACCCTTCCCAGTTGCAGCACCAGTAGTCGGAGCAGGATCATCATGAGAAAGCATGGGAGCATTGGATGGAGCACTTGGTTCATCCCTGCAACCAGCTCCCTGGTCAGCCGGTTCGGATGCTCCGCGGCCTCGCCCCCGACCACGTCCCCGACCACGTCCGGGCTTCTTTTGGATAGTCTTGGCCACCTTGGGATCTGCATTGGCCTTCTTCAAGAGATCCTCAGCAGGGAAAACATATAGTTTGCCGGTTTCTAATATTATTGAACCTGTTGAAGCTAGACAAATCCACAATGTTCAACATGTATGCCCATTGCATTCTGAACTGGGATGCACATAACTATATAGATTTCTGTTATGTACATGTTTATTCATGGTCATTTTGGTTTGGAACAGCCTCCTAGTGGTTGTGATTGTCTAGACGCACCTACTGGTGAAGAAAAAGGGTCTGTTGGATCTACACCTCCACCCATGTCCTCGGCCGTTTGAACCTTAGCAGCCTTGGTCGTTGCCAGCTGCGCCTTATGTAGATCATCTGGCGCCTCCACATGTGAACCACATTTTTCCACAAAGAGCTCTGCTGCAAGTGCATCGACAGCTGCACTCTGCACTGGTGGTTCCACCTCCAATGGATCCCGGTCCTATACCACACAGCACATGTTAAGGAACTATGCTGTCCATGCACGAGCAGTAGCAGCAGGACAAAGGGCAAAGAGGTAATCAAATTATCCAGCCCCACCCCCCCCACCCATCCCAGGTGTCAGTAGAACTGAAGCAATATTGACAACTGGCCTTCTTGATGGGTTTTACTTCATGGACTTACAAATCACTTATCCCACCCATCATTTGATCAAGAACTACCAAAAAAAACAAAACCCTACTCGAACACAAAAGTTGAACTATATATTAAGCTATTCCTTGACAATGCATGATCATTTCGATTCAATTTGAGTCGGACGTCCTTCTCAGCTTGACGCCGTGCACCATCTGCATGCATGGCATGCCCCGCCACAGGAGGAACTTCTGAAGCTGCACCCTCGAGAATGTTCTGCACCTGGGCCTCAATCTGGGTCTCCATGTCGTCAGGGGAGATCTGCAGGGTTTCAGAAAAGAAAAATCTGCACAAAAGTATAGCTAGCTACAGACATATATATATTATTTAAGTACTCTATTCACAGGCATTGCATTCAGACACAAAGACGGAACCATCTGGGGTCGGTCCCGACCGTCGCCCTGGGTGGAGAACAGGCCAGGGATAGCGCATGACACCTTAAAGCTCAGGAGTCCTGTGGTTATGGGTCAGCAACTCCAGTGGGATTGGGCTCCGTGATATATATATATATATAAATATATGCATGACACACTCATGTAGAGATTAGCTTTCCAACCTCGTAGGATTAGTGTCCCTCCAAGAAATCAAACATGACAAATGGTCATATTGCAAGCCCTTTTTTGGAACCTAGAGCCTTGGTCTTCATAGTGCCATTGCCCCTCTCCAATGGCGGTGCTGGTGAACAGGTCGAAGAGGGAGTAGCCACCGATGATTCATCGGCCCGACCAAGTGCAGCATCAAATGCTGCACCCACCTGTGACTCCGGGTCACCAGCACCTCCGGGAAGATGTTTGTGACTGAACTTCAATATACTTTCCCCAGAGGCATGAAATTAAACCTTCCCTCACACCAAATACTGACTATATATTTCTTGAACCCAATCCTGACTTGCGCTTCAAATCCAAGATGAAGGTCTTGAGGAAGCTGACCTTGGGTGACCTTGATGAAGTGGACCGCCGGCACAACAGCAGCGAATGCACCAGCATAGCCCGTACGGCGCCAGCTTCACGCCCAGACCACTCCTGAAGTCTAGATCTATATGGCTGGGGGGCTTCATTACTTGGACACGCTTTCCCAGATAAACACAATAAGAACATTTTGCTTTCTCACCCAATCCTTAATGTCGCGGCCCTTCACATTGACACCCAGCAAAGCATACCGTTTCGCCAAGGTCACCAGAACCTCCTGGCACAGGGGAGCTGCTGAGGGGGAGAGGGCCAAAGGTTGCATGAATCAAAAAACTTCAACATCATCATGATCAAAAACAGCTACACACTTTGAAATTAACACCAAACCTGGTGCATCTTCACCCCCGGAATGTACAGATCCAGCGTAGCCATGTAGTTGAGGATGAACTCCCAATGCATCTCAACCTATAGGTTCTTGAGATCAGGACCCTCACCTACGTCTATAGTCAAGATGAAACGAGGTTCAGTGAAACTGTTCCCAATTGCAAGGAAGTTTCTAGTTACTGACAAACCATGACCACACATAGAAAAAATATATATGACCTCAGGATGTCACCAAAATGAAAAACTAACAAAACCAGACCAGAACTCATGAGATCAGACACCATCTCGACCGACGCGGGACCTGTCTCTGGCTTCTCAAAAAGAGCATGGTCCACCGAGCGCCGCAAACACTCCAGCTTTGTTAGGACAAACTCGTTCAAGAGGTCCTGGTGGGGAAGGGTTGAGAGGCACCAACTCAGTTCTTCCCTCGATCCAAAGTATAATAATGTTTCAAACAATAGTTCTGCACAAGATTTTGGATGGAAAACCAATCCTCCAGCAGAACCTTCACTCGATCTTTTGCAGTGGCCATTGCACTGAAGTCAAGCTAAGCGTCACCCTTTCAAGGCCTGCTCCAATCCAAAATCTGCAGTATGCACACACAGTGCTTGATACCAGTCGAAGGGGAAGATGCAAACACAGTGGGACACTTTATCCAGGTGTGATTCAAACAGAAAAGTCATGAAGCACTTTGGTGGATCCATATGCATGAAATCCATTTGATGGTGAACCAAACAGGTGGATAATTCTGTAATGCTTTGCCTCTGGGCCACATTGTGCTCATGCCCCTCAGGGCCCCAGAATTTCAGTGCACATGGCTCAATCACCAACGACTCCGAAGATTCCACCGCTGGCCTCATCCAAAGATTTCACTGTTACATGTTTAACCCTGACGATCCAAGACCACACATAGATCCATGACCACCTAGTATTTTTAGAAATGACCTCAGGATTTTATATACCTATATGGAGTGACCTCAGGCTTTGTGATGACACCAAGCTACCCATCGATGCCAAACGATACCCCTATGGTTCCTATCCAGGTGGTTAATGAACCTGAACCCTGAAATCCATCAAGCGACCCCAATCAACACCAGTGGATTGTCCACACCCACATCCTGTCCCACCCAATCACGATCGACGACGCTCGGACGCAGTGTGGGGGGGAGGGTACCTCCCCAGTGGGCCGTGAGCGAAGTCGGCGCCACCACTCGTTCAGCTGGTTGTGCAGCTGGTTGTGCTTGTTGTTGAGCAGCTCTTCGGCGTTGCTCACGATGTAGCGCTATGGCGCGCTTCATCGATCGATCGAATGAACCCCTGTGTAAAATGTACATGTCTTTGATCATGTGTGTTTCTTGCCTCATGCGTGTGTGATCACATGTGAAGTCACATGGATTCGGTCACAACATATGCAATATGGTTGATCAGCATGACCATCACCCTACCTCTACATGGCCGCAGCCTGTGATCACGCATACATGATGTCACCAAGGCTCGATTTCAAAAGCCCATCGACGCCGATCGATACCCTACAGGTTGGTTCTTGTGATTTCATGGTCTTATCCTCCGACAATGATACTGGAATTGTATATACATTTCAGGTACCCCAATCTGTGATTCGACAACGTCTTCAAATAACACGATCAATAGACATGTATAGCAAATCCTGGGATCATTTCTATTTGTGACCTATGTGTGGTCATGGATCATCAGGGATATGTTGCTTTATCCTAAGAATCCGGGCCCGAACCAACACATATATAGGGTTTGGTTCGGGCCCTGACTCCAGCTATGGAGGGTCCGACCCCTGCCATGGAGCGCCAGTTCGGATTCTATAGGGTCAACGGGTCCGAGCTCGCAGCGACCACGGAAGTCTCCCCCCACCCCCCATGAGCCACCGTCCGCCGTCCACAGCCGGGACACTCGTTGTGCTTAAGAACGACGTGTGTAGGGAACTATTATGAACTATTTGTTTGTTTGTAGAGACATTCTGCGCGCGCAACCAAAAAACGGGACATTCTGCTCAATACTTTGGTCGTCCGAAAGAGCACCAAGTGTGGGAGGGTTGTGCCCTTAGCTTTTGGCCAAAGTCAGCTGGATTCGGAGCATCGTCCGCCAGCCCGGAGCAGAGCGAAACGTGGTGAATTCATGCAATGTCCTTCGTGATCCTTCGTGTTTGGTTAGAGCGCAAGGGAGAAAAAAACAGACTGCGTTGGCAGGGCTTCATTTTGCGATGTGTGTGTGAGAGAGACATGCCTACTGATGCTTGTGATACCTCTAGGGCAGTACCGCATTATTTACATATTTTCTATGGATGAGCAAAATAGCCTTGATGTAGACTGTCAATTGATGAAGCCCCCTAAATGAAATGCGTTAACTTATCATGCTTTAACGATAGATTAATCCAAAGAGGAGGGGTGTGATCAATCAACAGTTTACATTGTTCTTTTGGAGGTGCCTTTGGGCAGCTTGTAAGTGGCCAGGAGCTTCATGCTTTATGAGGTTGCACTGGCTCCCTTTGTTGAGTCAGATCGTCCAGTCCACATTGTTCATGCGGTGACCTTTGTGATCGCAGGCGCTAGCTGCTGTGGTCGCAGCGACGAGGTGCGGTGACCCGTGGGCGGGTGCAAAAAAATATTGTGTGAAAACACTGCAACATAACAAGTGTCAACAATTCCAGACCATCCATTGGACTAGAAGATATGCTTACATTGACCCCTTTTCACCCCAATGTAAACAAATCGACCATACAGGGATGATGGTTTGGGAATTAACTGTTGTTGAGTCTACCATAGTCATCTCTTAGTCGTCCCTTAAACTGATCCGCCATGCTTTGATGGCTCACCCTCAATATGTTATAGAATCATATTATAGTAATTAACTATTACCATCATCATCATCATCATCATCATCATCTACAGGTTGCCGTTCATCTTGAACTTGTGTTTGCTCCATTCATGGAGCTACTCTGAAATCTGGAACGACCAATGCAGTTCTACCACAGAACCCATTTAACTGCCTGAGAGCCTTTTGATGTGTGGCACGGCGACAAGAACAATAACAACTGTGCGGTTCTTGTCGAGAAGCAACGTGCGCCGTCGGTATTGAATATAGGTCGAGGTAGATGCCGAGGGTTGTGTCCACGTTCGAAGGACCAATGCCCCCACATTGATTGCAACGATTTCAGGATCGGATGCCTTCCAATATTGATTTTCGTTGGACATGTTTCGGCTCCAAACTGCGTTGGGAGGGCAGTGCAGCAGGCAGCAGTTGCCTATATATAGGTGCAGTGCAGCAGCAGGGCTGTCGATACATGATGGCCGAAGAGAAGAAGGATGTCGAAAGTGGATGCTTTGTTGCTGACGAGAATGAGGATGCGGCCGCGCACGAAGACCCTGAAGACAACGAGTTGCACTCCGACAAGGTGGCGACTCAGAAACAGAAAAGAGCTGGCATGATTGTATTGGGGAGTACTTGCATACTGTCATTTCTGGTGTCTGCCCTGCTTTTGGGTGTCGTTTTGCCTTATACCATGGACCAGGATGCTCGCGGAAGGTACTACATAAGTTCTGGAGGTGCTGGTGCTCTTGTTTGGGGTCTCATATGCCTTTCATTCTCTTGTCACGCCGGGGCAACTGCAGCAGAGCCACCCATGGCCATGAACAAGGCAAACACCGGAGAATTGACATTCCAGATTCAGCAACTGGAACAGGTCTTCGGGAAAATGCCCTCACTGTTTCGGCAGCTAGAATTTATGCTTGTGTTGGCTCGAGCTGCTGGAAATGTCGGGGTACTTGTCCTTTCAGCCTGGAGACTGCCACCAAGGGATCCCAAAGTACCTTGGAACTTGCCAAGGTACTGCCTGGCATGGTTCGAAGTGCCAGTGGCAGGTGTGCTGGGCATTTGCACAATAGTATATTTGTTTGCGTTTTTGTGCGGCTTTGGTCGGAGGATTGATTCGCTTCACAACTTTACATCCTTTGTGTACAAAGCTGGCAGGTTTTCAGCACTGTCCTTTCTGCCGATGGCAAACCCTATGTACCTACTGAAGGGAATGCAGAATCAACGGCGGCAGTTCATTCTTCAGGTTGCAAGAGAAGGTGACCTTCTGAGGGCCTCAACCTCTACGAATGACCTTGGCAAAAAAATGAAAACCTGGCAACATGTCATCCTCCTGGTACGATCCATCACTTGGTTTTTCTTTTGCCTCGTGGTGGGAGCTTTCACCAGTGTTGGCGCAGTCTTGGTAAAACTCTCCCAGGTAGCTTTTGTTGCACCCAGGCCGTGGTTTGAATGGACCTTTTATGAGTATGTAGCCATCGCTTCTTTCATCAATGCCTTGACAGGGCTGGGAGTGGATATCAATCTTGTCGGGCAGCAGAAGGTGGTGCTCGACAGGTATTCAGCTCGCTTCGACCGCGGTGTGAATGAAGTGGCGCTCCATACTTGGTGGAAAAAGAGGCTGCTTGACGGCCTTTTGGCTGCGTATTCATGGCGCTTTACCCTGGTGCTGGCCACAACTCTTGGCCTCGATGATTGCATCAAGTTGAAGCGCGCTGATGATGCACCAGACACTACTGCTCCAGCTGCGTCATCGTCACCACCGCCTGACGTGCAGGGCAGAAGCCGATCCCATGCTCCCATAAGGGACACAGAATGAATTTGAGCGGGCTGGCGCAACTCCCCTGCAGTCTAATTATTAGCGTTCACTTTGCTTTTTACGTCAACTACTAGAACTGGCCACTTGCTGTTTGGATACTCATATGTACCCCAACCTTTGAACCATATTGGGCCATTCTTGTCAACATGGTTTTGGAGCATCGTCTCACGTCCGGGGTGTGCATAAATGGGGCCTGATCGTCTTAATACGATCTACTTGCCGTGCGGGCCGGGCTTCGTTGGATCGGATTTTCTCGGCCGGGACATGTGATATCCACAAAAGCATAGTGATGTAGCATCCCTACTGCCGAACAGATCACTCCTTGGTTGAAGAGTGGTAAGCGCCAGAGACTTGAGACCCAAAGCCCCTCTTCAGGAGGGAAGTCTGAGGGGAGTCGAGCAAATCGGAGAGAAGCACGAAGCATTTGTTTGGAGCGTTTGGCTCCAAAAAGAGGGTGGGCGAACTATTTTGCCCGCCGACTCCACTCTACAATCCAACTCAGGCCTCTTGATATCGTTGTAGTTATATAAATGATCTCTTCAGCAAGGTTGCAGGCAAGATGCAAGCTAGGCATATCTATGGGCAATGCAGACATGTCACAGCACAGATGAAGATAGGATGTTGAAAACAAAAGGAGTGGCATAAATTATTTAACAACTTCAACTTTTTTCCTGTCCATGAAGATCTGGACATTTTTTTCTGGCCTGGCCACTCGGCATGACAGAACATGCCAGACAAAGTTAGAGCTGAGGTGATCAAAACAAGAAGTGGCAACAGAGCCAGGTGTTTGGGTGAGGCAGATCTGGATTTTCCACGCATGACATCCCTCCTGTTGTGCGATGTAGGACCCCCCCAAAGACCACTCAGACGCGTCACCTCATTGATTTTTGGCTAAGTCGGAAAAGGGATGGCTAACTTGAACCACTCAGAAGAACTTCTTGTCCAAAGTAATATGGACCCTGAACATGGTCCCTTAGAAATCTTGGATAAGATCTGTTCTCCAAAACTTTGACAAACTGTGTGAATCTGGGCCGACCGAACTCAACCCTCCGGAGGAGTTGAGCTGTCAAAATTCGCCAGGAGGCCGTCGCTTTGGGAGGGATGTGTCGCCTTCGAGGGAGTGGCTCAAAGGAACAACAATTCGGTTTTTGCCTTTCAGGTGATGTTCATGCAATAGATTCATAGGCTTTCACGAAAGAAACCGGCCCTGACCGGCCTAGCTCTCGCTTCCACAGAAACTGTGGTCCTCCCCTCGATTGGATGGCTGACCCGTTGCAATGCGAACTGTTCCCGTTGCAAACGAAGAACACACACATGAAGTTCTGCCATAGTTTGCACCTATAGAGTATACGCACATGTTCAAAGAGGACACAATCATTTCAGCATCTTCTGCTTCCAAGTTCGCTTTCAGAAAGGTTTTTGTTCCCTACCAGTCCAAGTAATTAAACATCACTAAACCATGGTCATTGACCTCATTGAGTACTGGTTTTGCATGACCGGACACAATGAAACGAGGTCTTCATCGGAGTCGATGCCCCGCTTCAGGTCAGAACAAACACGGCACGGCTGCCGTGGGCTGTCGAAGAAAACGAGACTGCTGCAGCTTTGTTCCCAACCCATGGGACGCTCTGGAAGAGTTACTTTAAAACATTTGTGGCTTCCACACGCGTTGGGAAGACACATATTCAATCATATTCATACATATTCCATTCTCCATGTTTGGATGTGTTTTGTTGGCCGGAACGGACAGCTGCGCTGTGGGCAGAAGGTCCGGCCGATATGAAGTCCGCGATGACCAAGGTGGTCTTGATGCGAGGAGCGTTCATGTCAAAAACGAGAACAGAAGCAGCTCTTCCTGCAGAAAGAGGATATTCCCCACGCATCTCCACTCTCCACACTTCAGGTCATCCATATGTTGGGCACCATCAGTGTGATCGATGGGTGTCGCAGTCGATGGCGTCAAGACCTGGTCATCTGAAGTTTCACCGCTCAATGTGGTTATACCCAAGACATCCCAAGACCGTTTGTTCACAACATTTTGTCCAAGTGCTGGTTGATAAGACCCTATAGGGCCTGATTTACCCACAAAATGCCAAAGCAACACAGCAGCTGCTTCCAAGGGGTTACCAATGGACAACCCTCCACTGCTTTCCTGGTCACCAGACAGGACACCCAGACAGGAAGCATTAGGTATAGTATAATTAGGATTGGGGCAGGGTGTTCTGAGGGCGGTCTTACTGAGGATGGGCTGTCGACCCCGACATCATGCGCTGTCCATTTCTATGGCTCCTGAGGTGTGGACGTCCACACCCCGGAGAGGGTCATTGAAGCCCTGATGGGTAGCAAAACTTACAAGACCACTCTAGTCACTAGTCCAAGCCAACATGCTCGATCCCACCCCTGAAGCTGTCAGTCATATTGCTTCAAGAGTTCAAGACCTGGCATTGTCCAGACATCCCACACTCTGGAGCCCCGGTCCACCATGTAGCTTGACTTCCAGGGAGGTCAACCCTGGTCTTCTTTGCTTGTGACTCTTGTGACCCACAGTCATATAGTAGTCACCTGTCCAGCATCCCAAGTCCAAGAACTTGTCACCACTAACCGCGTCGCGGTTCTTGCCCATGGCGGACAACCGCTTGGACTTCTCAGACGATGAGGTTGGACTCGTCCGCCCGGTCCGCAGGGGGCGGCCGCCGCCGGGAGAGGGGCGGAGCTGGGAGGGAATGGTGAGATCGATGTTTGATTCCATTTGTTGTGTAGGAAGTAGTACTGGAAGTAGTGAATGCAGAGGTGCACACATACCTCACCAGGAGTCTGTCTTTCTTGAGCTTGTGTTTCATCGGTTAGTGTCGGCTCGACCACTCCAAACAGAGTTCGCTTCGAACACGGTTGGTCCCCGACTTTGTTCCATCCTTTGGTCGTCTATATCTTATTATACCATAAGACCCCAGAACCTTAAAAAATGTATGTTCTAAAAAAACGATGTTTCTCGAGGAAAAACAGTTTTCTTGATTTTGTGCATTTTGAGGGCATGCTGTCTGAAGCACATGGCCAGGCAAACGCACACATCATCCCCTTTTTATTCCTCTCAACTTTGCTATTCATATCTTGATGTGCCCACCTTCCTCCAAACACGGGAACTTGTCATTATAGACATCTTAGACATGGCACCAAGCAAAGCTACTTCAGAGTCCTGCGATCCTTTCTGATTTCTGAAGGAGCGATGCCAGGTTTCAGATGAACACATGTGCCGAAAGAAAGAACAACTGTGTGTTTGTGGTCTGAAAGCAGTCTACAAAAAAGCATTTTTTCTTTCGCCTAGAAACTGCAGTGCTTCAAGATCAATCCGAATTGGCACGTTGCCAGCATCACATGGGAGTGATCAATTCTCCTCATGGACACCTTCAAATGGCATACTCCGGAACCCATATTTTTTTTCGGGTTCCCTACAGGTTACGACGGTTTTTTTGCGGGTTCCCCACGGGTTAGGAAAAACGTATTTTGTTGAAAAAAACGGTTTCTCCAGTATGACCCACGGGTATAGACGGGTTCCCCACGCTTATAGACGGGTTCCCCACGGGAACCTGAAAGTTTGGATGGTTTGGGGGGGCTTTTTGTCATTAAAGTCCGTTCGACAACCTGCGGAAAACACAAGATGTTTGGAGACCTATTTTTCTGAGAGTGTTACTTTCAAGATATTGATACCCAAATCACACGCTAAAGGGCACAATCTGGGGTTTGTGTTCGCATGGGCACCAACCAACTGTCTCAACACGGATTTGCTATTCTACCCCCTCATTCTTTACAAGTGGTCCATACGCGGGCACTGCTCAAAGGACATGTTCAACAAGAAGACTCAATTTCAGGAGGGTTTGGGGCTGACACCGGCCCATGCTGGTGGTATAAAATAGTCCATGAGCCAAACAAGTCTGAGATCAAAAACGGCATAAGCCATGGCAAGCCATCAAAAACGACATAAGCCATGGCAAGCCATTCTTCACGAATCAGCTCCCATTGGGAGGCGTTTCCGAGAAAAAAAACGAGTTTTTTTCCAGGATAAAGGATTTTTACTGCCAATGCCACTGGAGAAGCGATGTTTCGCTCCAGACATGACAAATAAGTAGTGTTTGGGGTCTATAGGTATAGACCATTATGGACCCCAAATAGATACACAAGTATATAGATACCCACTAAACATGTAATGGACATATTTCTATAGCTTTTGGGGATCGCCATATAGTGCATTGAGATGATCGAAAACAGCGGTCGAAGGTGCGGTTTCAGAGTAGATTGCACAAGCCCCTACATGTTTTTTAGACGGGAGACCATATATAAACCACCTGACTCGGGGGCTGTTGTGCCATCTACTCACTGACGGCAGATGAAGGGCTTCAAAGACCCGCTTCCGGGTCAGTTCAACCAGTTCGCACGAGTCCAGACTGCACACGAGTCGCTCGACTCATTCTGTTGGCGTACAGGTTTGAGGTGCCAAAGTGACTTAGCCAGGGCTTTTAAGGGGCCTTTTTCCCTTGGTCCTGGCTGGTTGCCTGGTTTGACGAAGATCGCTGCTTTGCCGCTTTGCAGGGCTTTCCGGGAGCATGGGAAGAAAGGATGTCAGAACAACATCGACTCCCCATCCACAAAACCACCTCAGACGATTTTGGGTTCAGAGATCAGAAAAATCACATGAAGGTGTTCCAAAGGAACATCGACAAACAAACATCAAAACAACTTTAGAGTTCAGGTTGCCAAACCGAACTCTGTAGACGCCGTGGGGGTTTCCACTGTGGAACCGCAGCGCGTGGACCCACGTGCGCCGGGCCGTGGACCTGCGCCAGCCTTGTGACGAAGGCGCAAGCCGGTGGTGCCATGAAATCCGGCTTGCTCGGTTGGTGTAGGTGGTTGTTTCATGCTGTTTCATGCTGTTTGTGGGTTGGGCGCGAGATGGCGGGAGCTTGGATTCTTGAGATTTGTGGTGCTTGCTCCAAGGGCGGCACAAAAGACCAATCATGTTGGTTGCAGCCGTGAGTTCTCGGAGCCAAGAAGTTGATGCAGGTGTCTTCCTTCAACGTACAGGATGATCAGGATTTGGAATAATTTGGGTTCTCTTGGAACGTGAGCACCCTTGGTTTGTAGTTCTAACATGTTCTACTACTGTAACAAATGATAATGACAACATTGTCTTCAAAGGCTCTATGTTCAGGGGTTGGGTTTTTCATCCGCCAGTGTTTGCGTCATTCTGGAGGCCTGGAACCCCTCTCCAAGATCCACTTAGAACGGCCGACCTCAGTGAGCTCCCCTGCACCTCAACACCCCGAAATGATTGCTACCCTCCCACAAACTAACATGGAACCTGAGACTTAACCGGTGGTTTCGACCATTTCCCTCTACAACCCGACGTGGTTTTGGGGGTCCATGGTCCGAATAGCAGGGGAATGAATCAAGTCATGTGACAATTTGACCAAATCTCTGGTGTGGGTCTTTGCCCGCCTGGTTTTGCCTAGGCCTGAGGCAGCCGACGATGACCATCCCCAACAGGAACCGGAACCATAGACTTGGTTCAGTACTTCTATGAGATAGACCAATGATGTGCCTAAAAGTCCATTCCTTGTCTAACCTGATCGGGCTTCGGGCTACGAGAACTTCACGGAGAAACACTCGTGCCACCGGTCGCTTTGCTTCGCGAGGG
Organism: Durusdinium trenchii; assembly: GCA_963970005.1. Taxonomy (NCBI): domain Eukaryota; class Dinophyceae; order Suessiales; family Symbiodiniaceae; genus Durusdinium; species Durusdinium trenchii. The sequence continues at coordinate 324,969 of CAXAMN010026973.1, forward strand.
GAACGGCCATGAGTGAAGCCACCGCGCCCAGCGGGGGCAGCGGCAGCGCCGCTGGCGGTCCGGGAGGAGGAGCGCCCGGATGCTGTGGAGGATGCGGAGGAGCCACTGGGCAGCTTTAGGAGGGCGGGCTATGCCAAGCTGAACCAGAACGTCATGGGGTGAAAGTTCGGGTAGGTGTCACAAGGGATCCAGCTTGCTATACTCCCATCTCTGAGGACTCATAAAACAAATTCTGGAAAACTCCAATTTGAACAGATAAACGGGTTGGGTTTAGGGTTTAGGCCCCCCCCCTGCACTGCACGACCGCTTCGATGTCTCCAAGAAAACATCCACCACCTGTCATGATGTTTGAAATACACTCTAGTCGCTAGTCTCTAGATGCATCGAGTTCAGGATCATCAATCGAGTCAGTAGAAACGACCTTGCTCTCCCATACCCAACTTCATGTTCAACCTAAGGCAATGGTCCCTTGTGGCGCTAGTGGTCCCGCTTGTGGATGCTGCTGCCCTGGCGCTTGCGGCGGTTGTCCCGGATCATGCCCCGGCGGTTGCCCTGGTGGCTGCCCTGGCTGCGGTTGCGGCTGTGGTGGATGCTGTGGGGGATGTCCTGGCTGTGGTGGATGCCCCGGCTGTGGTGGATGCCCCGGCTGTGGTGGATGCCCTGGCTGTGGCTGCGGATGTCCTGGCTCCTGTGGGTGTGGCGGCTGCGGCTGCGGCTGCCCGGGGGGGGTGTGGATGCGGCTGCGGAATGATGCCGGGTGGGCAGGGGATGATGGGCATGGGCATGAGACCTGGCATGCCTGCGGGCAACCCCATGATGGCCATGATGATGATGAATATGATGAATATGCAGCTTGCTTCAAGTCAGTGTCCAGCGAACATTCAGGTGGTCACTGAAATTTGATCCTATTTTGATCCTTTCAGGTGACCAACGCAAGCCCATGACGGCGACGGATTCAGCAGAAGTCTTGTTTCTTTTGCTTAGGAGCTCTTGCCTCTCATTCTACTCACCTCTCAGTCTACTCACCTCTCAATGACAATGGACCCACTGCATGTGATAGCCAGGCCTCTTCCAGGTGCTACATTGCTTTGTAATGCTTTGGGGCCCGTGGACGATGTTCGGATCAATTGGGGCCGTTCGGCCAGTCACGGGAGGTGGTGGTGAAAACCCTGGTTTCCTGTAGAAAACTGTATATAGATGTTTACTTGAACCAATCCATTGATAGAGGGTTCTTGTATGTTCTTGTTTGGCTTCAAAACGAGCAATCCAAGACTAAGATGACATGTAAGCTGCCAAAAGACAAGTAAAGAAAAGGTGATCGAATACTAAACGAATACACCAATACAAACCTGTCAAAGAATCTGCTTGGAGGGCAGCTTCCTGTGAAGATCTCAGAGAGATGTTGAACCAGCCGAGGCAGCAAATGATGGCGAAGGGCGGTGGAGACAAGCAGATGAATCCAATGGCCATGATGGGCCACTGGGCCAACCGGAGGGAATCCCGTCGGACCGGTGCAGCTGAGTGCCAGGTGCAAAGCTCATGTGCCAGGTGCCAGTTCTGGTTATATAAGCGATTTCGCATGCCAAAGCAATTGGTGCGTGGAGGGAAGATGAGGACTTCCTTTTGCCAAGTGTTTGGGAAAGGAGAGTCCTTTGGGTGCAGACTTCAGGAACTTGGCTGTGGCCCCGGACGTGCTGGCAAGGAGAACGAAACTCCCGCTCCACAGAGACGTCCCCGTGGACTAGTGGATTCCAACCCTTGGTCCCACCCAGGAAGTATGTGGATCACCGACCCCCCACATCTTTGTTGGGCATTGGGTGTCCCACCCCACTCAACGGCTGGAGTACCTTCGGTTCACCAGGTGTGGACACCTTCGCCATGGGGTGAGACTCCCAGATGCGCGGATCCGGAGTCCCCGCGGGTCGCGCCGCGCCACGCACCGCCGAACGCACCGCGCAGCGCCGAACGCCCTCCGAGGCATGGGTGGCATGGGAGCTGCCGCAGCCCCAGCGCCGGAGCCCAAAGTTGCCGAGAAGGTGTGTCCGGAGTGGCCCAGTTTGGTCGTGTACCTTTTGGGGGTGAGGAGAAGTGTGATCGTTTTTTACGGAACCCCCCTGGCCCATCCCTGGGGTCGAACTGGGAGGTCTCCTAGCAATTACACCACCCATGTGAGGGTTGGAATATTGGAGCGAATGAATGAGTTGTTGGATTCTGGTGATGCTTGGCTTGGTTTATTTAGTTGTTATCCTGCTGCAAGCCATCAAATCCTGGATGAGGGTAAGAACCAAATGTAGGTTGTGATTGGTAAGTACCTGAAGGATTATATATCTATATAATTGTTGGGGAGTCTTTGCCGAGCATTCAAGAGAATTAAAGGCCCTATGATTTGTTCGAGCAGAGAGGGTGCCACTGTTGTACCAACCACGTCGCGGTCACCGCACGGTCTCCAGGATGATGATGATGAGATCGATCCTGACATCAGGGAGCTGGGGGATTACTTCAACATCGAGGAGCGTTGGGTGGTCCGCTTGAACGAGGCCATGAAGTTCCGCGTCCGAGATGGGATGATGGAGTGGTGGTGGAGTGGGCTTTCCCTCTTTGGTTTACTTCGCATTTTCAGGCGTTGGGATGATGAGAGATGCACGAGGTGAGATGATTGAGATGCATTGCTGGCTGGGCTGGTTGGAGAGTGTTCTCCTGGGCGGAAGTTGGGTCACCGAAGACTCGGCCAGAGGCGGACTGAAGGTGGGTCAGATCCTTGAGGGAAGCAGAATCCTTTGAGTGGACTGAGCAGAGTCTATTTTTTTCCACCTATTCCACCTACCCTTCTATGGCGAACAAACATGACATCAAATGACTGAAGGACTGAGCAGTTGTATCTGTGCAGGATCCTAGATATGACACTTGAAGCCACTGGAGGCAGAAGGTGGTAGCAGAGTTGACACGAACGACCATGAATCAGAATTGGGACTTTGCTTGCATGTACTCTTCCGCCATACTTCACTCATCTTCACTCCCACTCCTTGGCTGAGGAAGAGACAAGATTCTTGGCGCAAGAATGCACCTTTTGAATCCTTTTGAAGACTGTTGCATGAGAAGTTGACTTCGGCTAGCATCAGCCTTCTTTGGGACCCTGCTTGGGCTTGGGGTGTCATTCATCAACGGGATGACATCTGATGGCCCCTGTAGACCCGAGACAGCTTCCAGCTTAAACACTCAGCCAAGTAGAATGTACCATTGCTAGGACCATGTTGAGGGGGCTGTCATTGTAAATCCTGTAGTGTGCGCAGTTGTTAGTGTATATATGCATGATTATGCATGTATATATACAAATATATATAATATAGATATATACACACATTATTTAAACTTTATTTCTTACGTGCATGTATTGGGGGTCCAGAGCGTGCTCTATGTACCATAGACCCAGTATTCCACCCCAAATTGCATCCCTCTCGCTGCACTGTGGGATTGGGTTGAGGTAATTTCTTCCCCGCTTTTGGCAGTTGAGGCATCGATATACAGGCCGGAAAAACTCTTATGGCAATCTTCTTAAAGTCAAAGCAGCTAGCACATTACATTGCATATAGTGGAGACTTCCCAAGGCTGATGGACACTTCCCAAGCTCCGCATTTGTTGCATTTGTTTTTGTGTTGCCCAGGAGACTAAGGGACAGGACCTCGAGAAGCTCTACGAAGTTCTGGAGAAGGCTCGAAGCCCCACCGGGCTGCTGACCGTTCAGTCGCTCGATGGAGCAGAAAGTTCGACTCGGACGAATGGCAGACCAGACGTGTTTGCATCCTTCGCCAGTGAACCAGGACAAACAAGTTTTGACAGATCCGTGACAAAGACAATCACCACCACCACGTCAGGGATCTGAACCAGAACCATGTGCATAAGCGTTACAAAGACAACAAACAAGTTTTCACAGAGGGTGCCCCACGTGCAAAGGCGATATGACGGTCTTTGGGGGACGCCCCACGGACACCAGAAACAGCTGGAAACGTAAGTTCGGGCCTTCAAGGGGTGGTAGACATGGACACCCCTTATATAACGGCTGACACCCCTTGTATAGGAGGGTCCGGGTAGGTTCACCTTCACACGTTCCAGCCATTTGGGCCGGTTCCTGGGAGTCCGAGCTGGATCCACGTTGATCCCCATCCCAGACCATCCATGTACATGGTCTATCTACCCACATGGGGGGTGGTTTCGGGAGTCAATGTAAGCATATATATATATGGTGCTGAGATCCACCTTTGATGCTCTTTCCAAGACATACATGATACACTCGTTGCATATATATCACATACATTCCAGTCCCAGGGAGATGCTGGCATGGAAGCCTCCATGTGATCCGACATGGGTCCACTGATCGAAGTGGCGACGGCCCGATGTCCTCGTGGACTGCGTTACGGCGTTTTGAGGATTGGAAAGATGGAGTGTGGCCAGTTCGTGGGGAAGATCAAGCCTGTGACTTGGCCGAAGAGGTGGAGCGGAAGCCTACTTGTACTCAGGAAGAACAGCTGGATCACCGTAGAGGTCACCCTCTATGGAAGGATTTTTGTTGTTAAATCCATTGAATCGGTGGAACGCTTGGTTCACTTCCCTGCTTGAAATCCAGGGGGTTCCAGCATGTTCCAGCTCGGGAGTCAGACTCTCATGTGCTCATCTGAAATGTGGGCAGTTGGTGAAGTCAGATGGCACGACCGTGGCTTCTCATTTGGCACTAGTGTGGCCAGAAGTGTGCACGCCAGTCCCTGTTGGATATTATATGATATTGATCCTATATTCAATCATATTTATGTACTCAATTTTTTTTTACAATATGGTGTGTGATGTTGTATGTGTTATTTGTGTAATCCATCATGAGGATCCGTGGGCATGGCTTCCTCCGTCCAATTCCCCTTGCAGGTCCTCCACCCAGACGCGTTCTGGACGTAATGTCCAGAGCCGATCGGCGCATCGGCCTAAGCAGAGTGTGGACGAGGGAGTGGCATCTTCACTCCTTGACTTGCTCAGACTCCCATGTTGTACTCACCGTGGAAGACGATAGCAAACCCCGTACACAACAATGATGGGATGACATGAAGGAGTTCGCGAGGAACTAGTCGCACTGCACAGCTCCAAGCACACAGAAAGCCAATCATATAAAAGTGTGCCATAGTCCTGAAAACATCTGATGAAACATCACATACCTCGGAATGTTCACCTCCACAGCCACTCCAAGCATCGCTTCCTTTGCCCTCGCCCCGCCGCCACGTCCGCCACAACACATGCCCTCCCAAAATCAAGTGCTTCCCACCGAACTCAGAGCTGCCCAACAGACCCTATAGACTATCCCATAACTACCCCAGGTTTTCCGGGTCCAATTGACGGTCACTGAACCGAAATCTCCGGCGCTTCCATCGGCGCTGGATCCGCTTCCACCGAGGATAAGGACGTGGAGCGCATGGCGCGGAAGTTCAAGTTGGATGATCCAGTGACCTCCCGCTTGACCGAGCTTAAGGCTTGGGACGCCTGACGTGGGACGGGGGACGTGGGACGAGGGACGTGGGACGATGTGTGGCAGGGCCAGGGTCTCAAAACGCCGTGTTTTGAGCAACTCTCCGATCACATCACAATCACATGGAAGTGGAAGCTTCCGTTTTCATCTATTTGTCCACTTCCATGTGATGTGTTCGTCCGAGGGTAGATTCTTAGGTCGGAGTCTTTGCGACAGCGACGCCAGTGTACTATAACTTGAGTTCTGTTAGACCATGGTTATACCATGTTTGACTGCTTCCTGCCCTTATTTTACCACAAAAGGCGCCAACTCGCAGGCGACAGGGCCGACAGCCGCACGAACTCGTGTGGTTCTCCTCAACCTCCCTTCGCCTCGCGAGCCTCGCTTCGCTCGCCTTCGGTGCTTTCCTACGGAGGTGTGGCGCAAGCGCAACGGCGAGGAGGACGGGACTCTCAGGGATCGGACAGCTGATGGGTCGATTCACTCGGACGAACACGACAGGGGTCTTTCTTCTCCACTGATCGGACAGCTATTCTTCCACGAACCACTCTGAATACAAGCTGATGGGTCTTTCTCACATGGAAGTGGAGCAAAAGTGACTGTGAAGACGATTTGGCCGAATACCAACAGGTGGTTTTCCATGGTTTTCCATGTTGGCCCAAACACCCTTCGACTACTCAGACTCTTTTTGTATAAGACCCGCTTGATCCCGGTGGTCTTTTTTTGAGGTTCATGTTCCACACCTGGCGCTGAGATCGGCCTGAATCAGGGTCTCAAATCTCTCCACACTGCCGAAAAAACGCCTAATTCTGGAACACATGGACTAACAAATCGCCGTCGTCCAGGTGCACTCTGACTAACTAAATGATTGGACATGTATGGCATGGTCCCCCCTAACAGGAGACGACTGTCCAGCTAACAGGGGACGGGTGCCGTTCGCACCGGTTCCCGGTGGGAGTGATCCGCCGGTCCGCGTGCCCGATCTCAGGAGCGGGCCACCAAAGACTTAGAACGGATTGAATATCACCTTCGCTCCTAGATGGAACGGGGGTTGGGGACAAGATCATGTGTATACTGTATATAACTGCATATAATATAATATATATATATATTAAAATACACCGTATAATAAAATATATTATCGTTATTATCTTTTTTATAATCATGTTTATATCATATAATATATGTTCTGTCATGTCAGTCAATGTGTAATGTATTGCAGCCGCTTGGTTTGGGAAGCTTTGGCGCAGGGAGGGCCATTGCGCCGGCTGCATGTTTGTTCTGCACGTGGGAAAACAATCAGGCATCAAGAGGACGCAAACATACTTCCCTATGGCACATACCCTCGCAGGTACGGTGATTGCAGACACCTTGTAGGTGCCAGGAGAGTCCAGTCGTACCTTCGAAGGTGGGAGTGGATCCTTAGGCCCTAGGCTTTAGAAAGTATCCAAACTTCACTTCCACGACAATTCTAAGCAGTAAGCGTCACCCACCTGGAGAAGATCCACCTTTTGAAGCCGGCTTGGGCAAACCAAGTTGGACACCAGGAATTCCCATGATCCAAGCTGTAGTGTGTGATCGAGCTCATGAAATACTGGGATTCATCATACACAATCCCCTCCTCAAACAGCAGGATGCAGCCCATAACGACACACATAAGCAATCAGGGCCAAACACTCCTCAATCTCACACGTCTATATACGGTGCTCCGTCAGCAATGCGAAGGTTTTGCCAAGCGGCCCAATGCCCTTTGCACCTTGCTGGTGCGGCTCTCGAGCGACAGTCAGACAGACCTCAATCGCAAGACCATACCTGCAACCAGAAACAAGCTAGTACTAATGAGAAGCCTGCACTCAGATTCTCATCCTGCAACCTAAATCCTAATGAGAATCTGAGAAGGCGTCGCCCAGAATGGTAGTTGTACTGGATTGTTTTGCTTTATTCCAAGGAGTTCAAACGAGATATATAAAGGACTTGAGAATCCTTGGTGGGCGCAAGATTTCAGAGTATTTGGGGAAAGCATGGAACATTGCCTCGCCATACTGGTATTGATTGCCTCGGTTTGCCTACAAAAGATCGACCGTGCAGCCTTGATGGCCGCAACATGTCAGAAATGTTTTAAAAGAGGTCTACGAACGAGACCTTCCAAGCTTCAGCGAACAGAGCATCACAAGCATCATTGAACATTATACTTGTCCATTCATGTTGGCAGGGGAGCGTTTCTGCGACCTTTTTTTCCAACCGAAGTGGGCAGCACCAGATCAGGCGAACAGAAATCGTAGATCTTTACGATGGAAACGGAAGCTGGAGACTTGGGCACCGCCCACCCCCCAACAAACGTCCACTCAGAGATTGTTTGTTTATGTGTGTTTTGTATCCTTTTGTTTGTCCCCTTTTTCGTTGTTTTTTTCCTTCCAAGAATGACATTCTCCTTGGACTTTCCCGGTCTCACCCTCATTTCCCTCCAAGCGCCGAAAACGAAGAACGATCTGAAACGACCTGAAACGACGTGAACCGACCCAGGTGGGGAAGCTCTTGGAAGGTGAAGTGGATGAGCTGCCCGACCTCACCAAGGTGCCGAGCTGCTTTGTTCGGGGTGCAGGGTTTTCTGCTGCGGTGAGAGAGAAGAACGTAAGAGATGATTGTTTGTTTGTTTGTTTGTGAAAAGAAGAAACACCATGACAAGAAAGATTAAAAAAGAACATCAACACATGATTTGGTCATATTAAGTCATATTGATGTGTTCCGTTTTTTTGGGGGGGCACATGAGATGCAATTCAGAAGAGATCGGTCACGTGTCCGAAGGGGAACGTGGCTGCCACGAACTGGTGTGCCACGTCCGTGGGGGGTGCACCAGTTCAGTTAACCCATTTAGCATCATTTAGCTGCCGTTTTGGCGGTGGGGCGGTGGGGTGCTGTTTGGATAGTTTGATGCTAGTGAACCTGGTTCCTGCTTGTTCGTGCGAATTTGAAAGATCCAAGTTTATTCGGCAGCTTGAGACAGGATTGGACCTAGTTCTTCCAACTATGCAATTGATGCCGTTTAGCTGGTTTTATAGTTGAAAAGGCAGAGATATTGGACAGTTGGCAGACTGGTGCTGTTTTCTGATTGGTTTGCAATAGCTGTGTCCAGCAGTCGTCTCACGCATCTCGGAGCACTTGAAGTGTCACAGGGGTGTTTTGGGCTGCAGGCTGAGAAGGTGATGCAAGACTACAAGCTGGACGAGGCCAGGGTTTCACGAGCCCGGAAGTCAGAGAGGCGGTTCCTGATCGTTTCGCGGGTGCCAGTTCCTGCATGCCTCGTGTTTGGGACTTGCCCAGGTGCGGGCCTTGTGTTCTTTTGCTGACAGTGGGTCTAAAGGAACCTCATGGACCTGATGGATGATTGTGTTCCTCTAATTACACCACTCTACTATAATCTAGAATCTTGAGGGTAATAAGACCCCGCCGTTTGGGATTGTCACACATCATCTGCGGGGCTTTTGAGAACTCATGAGTCTACTCAGTCATGCATTCCATTACCTTCCATGACGTCCTTCCATTCATTGGGTTTGGGGGCCGAACCCGCGATCGATCGCAAAAGGGCGGATCAGACCGGTCGGATTGACCTCGGCACAGCGCGGCGCGTGCACATCGCGGCAGGACGCTTGCTGCAAGATGCGGGAGATTATTGAGAAACGACCCTTGGCTTGGTCCAATACCGGCGGAGGCGGTTGGATTCGGATGCGGTTGAGGTGTGGTGAAGTGGTGGTGTTTTTTTCAATTCTTTGGATCTAGTTTCGATTGGCATCCACAGGGTGAGAGGTGGGACGTTGGAAAGTTGAGTGAGAATAGACAGTTTGACAACCAACGAATTGGCCTTTATTCTTCATTGCTCACATGCAGATGCAGGACATGATCCACTACGCCAACATGCACGTGGTCAGATTGATCATGATATCGATTCATGTTCCCTTGCCGCTAGCTGAGAGGCTCGATCATGGCACCAGATGAATCAGTGCTTAAAGGTAATGTTTTGTTTTGCCAACTTGTAGTTTTCATCTCCATCAACTGATTCTCCAGATTCTCCATTGGTGCTACTGTAAGACGAATCGGAGGTGGATTCTGAGCTAGATTCTGAGCTGCTGGCTGCAGCTGGTTTCTCAAGTGTTGGTTCTCTATAGGGTGGGATGTTGGTTGGCCTGGTTGGGCTGATCCAGACAAGCCCTCGCCAGCCCGTGCCAAGGGAGCTTGGACCCGACCTCTTCGGGATATGGACCCCAAACCTCTTCCAAGTTGAGGGTCATTCTGAGGGAGCTGAAGATGGGTTTCATCTCCCACCCTCAGCTTCCGCCAAGGTCAAAGCCTGGTTTCATTTGGGTTGCTTCATGTGGCTGGATAGGGTGCTCATAGGGCCTATGGGAGAAGACATCCTGCGCGCAAATCAATGCCATAACTTAACCTATTTATAGCTTGCTGGCTGCACCAATCACCAAGGCGTGAACGATGAAGACGTGGTCCTCACCAGCGTTCGCAAGCATCTCAACACCGCAGGCAACGCCTCCTCAATGCTCCTCGGACCATGCAACACGTGGGCACCGCCGTGCGTGAAGTCCAAGGGCAAACGTTAAGATTCCCATGCAAGCTCAGAGATCTCTGGAAAAGCAGACGTACTTAGACCCCCCAAATGTCCCACAATCATCGGAAAGAGTTCAGAGACATCACCAACAAAAACAATAGAACATAAAAGCATGTGTATTATTGATCTAGATTTCTTACTTTTCGTGTCATACATCTATCTCAATACGCTTCGTTTTAAAAGACCGCCAACAACTCACCTCAGGGCGTTTGGCAGGGGCTTCCCCCCAAAAAGCACGCAGGCTCTGCAAGATCGCCCGGCAGCTGATGGACGGCGAGATCCTGCCAGATCCTCCCGAGCGACCGCCCAAAGGCGGCCCGTGTCGTCGATGGCTCTGCAGGAGCTCGGTGAGGATGCGCATGAATGGAGCCTGGTTTCACTCGACAAAGAAACCTTATGGAATATGTAATCATGAGGATGAGCAGTCCCATGCTTCGGAGGTCCATGCTTCGGACGTCGACCGTTTCAGAATAGGCCGATCGGTTGAGAGATCAGATGGCTTGGAGATGGTTGGAACCTGTTGGAATCTGTTTTTCCCATGGGTCTTTTGATGTGTTCGCTCAAAAAATTGCCGCGGTCCCCAGAAGGTGTCAGCTGTTTCAAGTTCATGTTCTATGGTAACATGATGAATCAAAGGAGGTCGATCCACTTCGGTCAAGCTATTGCCTCTTTACTACAGTAGCAACTATACAGTAAGTGGCTGCATGACCCTCTCCAGACTAAGTAATTAAGTGAGTCATGGAGGGAGCACCTCACCAGCCTCCACCGCTGGAGGCCAAGGAAAAGGCGGTGAGAAGGGTGAGAAGGGCGGCCACGACCGCGAGCACCGCGGCGACCGCAACGACCGCGACCGGCGGGACCGCAGATCCCGCAGCCGCGACCGGCGGGATGACAGGCGGAAGAAAAGGGTGGGAGGGTGGGAGGGTGGAAGATCAATAACCCCATTTTGGATGGTAAAACTATGTAAAACTCTTTTCATATGGAAAGGAAGAGTTGACTGTAAACACTGTAACACACTAAAACTGTAAAACTCATGAGTGGTTTGTGATGAATCAAGAGTCAACTCCCTATAGGGCGCTATACCCCCTGCCTCAGGCGGGATCGAGACGACCGCCGCGACCGCCGTGACAGCCGCGGCCGCTGAGCGTATCGCGACATGCCAAGCCGCCCACCGGGGGAAGCGGCGGACGTACGTGGAAAAAGACCGCGGCGTATGTGGGAGCTCCGGTCGGTGCGGATCAGGTTCGACCGAGAATGTCCGAGATGCCTGTAGCGCTGCAGTGGGTTTGGGGCTTGGGCGTATTCAATCGATTTTGTTTCAGAGGATCATGTGTCCCTTCAAGGGAACTCACTAGACATGGGCCACCTTAGCAGTCGATGGACCTTTGGCAGGCACTTGCAAGGTAGAACAAACGTGGCTGGCCGAAGGAAAAAGAACCCTCCCTGCCAAAAAGACAACTCTTCGTGTTACGTGTGGATTATATGTGCGTCGCCTTCGCCTTCAGAGATGCCATCCACCTCCATCGTTCTTGCAGTGTGAACTCACCTAGCATTCGGAAGCAACACACGAAACAATCGGCCCCTCTATAGAGGGAGCTCACTTGCTCACCGTGACCTGGACGGCCAGGAGTTCTTGAAGTGCAAATGTGGCTTCACGTGCTTTGGACCGAACCCGGGGAGGGGGTGAGCGGGGAGAAGAGGAGAAGCTCACCCAGCACCCAAAAAGGTCTGCGATGGTTGGCTGTGGGATGAATCAAGAGTTTGTATGCTCAAGAAGGAAGAATTCGTCCATTGTGGCATCCAATGGTGTTACTACTGTGGGCTAGCTGCCAGAGACCACTCCAGAGACTATAGGGGGAGAAGTGGGGGAGAAGAGAGCACACCACGCTGAAACAGCGGTAGATGATGCTGATGGTTTCAGACTTGGTGCAGATGATGCTGATTTGTGCTCCAAGTCTGAAGTGGGCGAGTGTTCTCATGTTCCCGGCCCTATCGATTCATCGATGTTCACTGCTTTTCCTTGGACCCCAAGAAGGCCCGGCAGTCCAACGCGATGTCTAGACATGGCGCCATTGCGATGTCTAGTCATGTAGACGGATGATGAATAGAACTACCCCCCCCCTTGGATTGCAAACCTCTTCATATGGAGGTTGGACATATACACTCAGTAGAAAAACAATGGTTTGGGATTTGGAAAAGGGTCATCCAACAAGCCATCACATCCACTTCGATGATGATCCTGGGGAGTGTAGTCAACAGTCTACAGTCTACATTCGGTCAAAGACCTGATTTTACTGGAGTTGGTCGTACAAAAAGCACTCCTGGAGTGGAGGTTAAAGACCAGCTTTGGACCGTAGGGTTACTTTTTTACATATTTCGTTATGTCATTTGTATTTTAAATAAACAACCCTACAAGTCCAGCCTGGACCATTTGGACCATTTGGCTAGCTAGTAACTCATGTGGCTTGGTACCGTTTCCCTCTTGGAAGCCGAGAAACACACCGGCCCCAGGTGCGGGACTCCGAGCCTGGGTCGCAAGGGGATGTGGGTCAACACCAGGAGACCTATAAGCATGACCTACCGGCGCGCGCGAAACCGACGGGCGTTGGGACCCATGGACGACGGTCGGGTTCCAGGTTTGGACTCATGTTTTCCCAAGGCCTTGGTTCGTTGTTCCTAGACCGGTCAGTTGGAAAAGACCACATAGCAGCTACATAGCAGAATAGGACTATATACATCTATATACTCAGAACTCATAGCATGGAAAACGCTGTCGCGTCTTTTTTTTCTGAGCGGCTGGCGTGTGTTTGGTCAAGAAGGTCAAGCAAGAAACACAAGTGTGAGCAGGGTGGTCGCTTTGTTCCAGGGAGTTTGCTGCATTGCTTTGGTCGCACTGACTGGGGCGACAAGGGCATGAGAGCAAGCGACCAGTTCAATATGTGCAACATGTTGCATTCTAGACACTCCGGGCAACATTCCCCAGGGATCCAAGACCTCAGAAGCTGTTATGTAGGTTTGGACGTTCCAGTCGTACCTTCTGAGAAGGCACGACAGGATCCCATAGGGATTGATCTTTTCAAAAAGGCAATCCTCGCCCTCAGTAGAGCTTTTGAGCAGAAAGGATTGTGGCAAAACATCAGCTCGTTTGGGTGCAATGAGAGTGCAGTCGGTTTGGAGACCGCTACCATCTTTTGACCAAAAGGCGGGTCGAATATAATTCGTGGAACGAGATACAAGAATTTAGTCGGATGTTAAAGTTGGAAATCGCCTTGTGGGGCGTTTCTTATGTGAATGGTTGTGTTTGACCCCAACAACATCTGCTTTGCGTGGGCAAGTTCCTCAGCAGATTCGGGTTCACTTTCAGCAGTGTTCTCCTTCAAAATGTGGATTGTCCAGTGAGATAGATGTTTCGTCCATTTTGCCACTTGGGATCTCTCCAAACTAAGGACAGCCATGCAGAAACATGCTGGCCGGTGCACTCTCAACTCCCAAAGCTGCTTGGTGCATTTGCTGGGTGGAGGTGTGAACACTGGCGTGGCTTAGGCGGTCTTTGGGAGATGCAAGGCTCCACTCTGAGCAGGCTTGGGACCGGAAACTCCACATCCCCGAGCTCTCTCAGAGGGTATGTAGCGAAAGAATGCGAAAGATCGACCCCTGGGTAGGTCAAACCGTTGTCTCCTGGTGCCATGACCAACAGGCATGGCCGGCCACATGACGTCCCTCAGAACTGCGAACATGTCAATTCGGCCTAGCAGGAAGAACAGAGACTCCGAGACTCCACGCCGGGGGAACCAAGGCTTGCCCTCAAGCCCTGTCCATCGAAAGACGATGGAGAGCCAGCCTTCCCTATCGAGGAGAGCCTAGCTCGTGGTCGATGGCGGTTCGTGCATGCACTTTTTTCTTACATGTGATACTGTTTTTTTTTGCTCCGCAGGCTCGGGAGCAGGGACATCGGAATTTTGGTGAGGATCATTATATTTGAGTAAAGTCTTTTGATTATACCTGCAACCTCGTGGTTGCTTTTTTTGGTCGGTGGTTCAACATACCTGTATTATATATAGGTCTGTGAACCACATAAACATAAGCTTAAAACAAATGTTTGGGAAAAATACCTTAGGCTCACCAATAAATGCCCTTAGCTTGTGTATAAATGCCCTTGGAATATCAGAAAACCATTAAAAAAACTAGAGAAACATCCGCAGACTCAAATTTCAAGGCTGTGACTCCAAAAGATGTTTTTCACGCCGCAGATCGACAAAAAAGCACTCTGAGGAAGTTCCAGGTACACCTATACCTTGGCCAATGGAGATCCACAAGTACGTAGTGCAGGGTCTTCCATTGGTGACCCCTTTGAAGGTGCTGGTTGCTTGGGTAGTGCATGTATTGCTTTGGTTGTGCCGCGCATCCTTTACTGGTCCCGTTGCCCATGGGAAAATCCGACCGCTTCAGACGCCCGAAACCCACCCGGAATGGGCTTACGCACGCACGCACTCCGGGAGTGTGAGTGGATCACTCAACACCAAACAGGTGGGACCGTTCAATGGGGACAATGGGTCCACTTAACAAGGAAAACGGGTGGACAGTTCATTTGGAAAATGGTCCACTCAACACCCAAATCAGGTGGACATAGGTGGACATTTCGCGTGACGATGTTGCAAGGGAGTGCACCCTGGAGTTGGTGAATCACATCAGGTGAAAATGTTCGCTGAATCCCGGATGTCTCCGATGTTCCATCCTCGGGACACCGAACGTTCGCCCAAGTCTTGGTGCTTCGTTGTGCTGCCCAGGAGCCTGACTGATAAGCTGGAGCAGACCGAAGCGTCACCTACGCGTTCGCGGTGCTCGTCTCAGAAGGACAAGAGCGATTGGTAGACTAACTACCATTTTGGTTTGGATGCTCAACAACAGCAAGATTTGAAAGACATCAATGTTACGAATCCCTACAAAAGGCCTCATCAAAACCTTTCTACAGTCCTCATCAAGACAAAACCACTATGGCCCCCATTGGTGACCCATAGAACATAGGGGGCCATTGGTGGCTGTTTCTTTGAGGAAGTTTCGTCACGTCTCTGACGACTCCCCCCGCTCACTTTCCTGTTGGTAGAGAGCCGGGATGAGGACGGGGGTTCATGTGAAAGCATCTGGGATTTCAGGGCGGTCCAGGCTGTGGGGGGACTCTAGATCGCAAAGGGTACTGTAATGCTCTATGACTGAGCGCTCATTAGGAGAATTTGTTATGAGTCATGAGGCAACCCAACATGGTGGAGCTGTTGCTTTCCCGCAAGCTGCTTCACCTCGCCAACAAAAACGACGCTCAATCTCATCATCCTCCAATTGGCGCGGCACCCCCTCCCCTCGTCCCATCTCCCCGACTCCCTCGCCTTCGACCAGTGCCAGGCATGGCGGACAGAGCGTGCGTCCAACCTTTCATCATGCCTCCAGTGGCCTTGTCTTGGACGGATTTGGGTCCAAACTGGGAGAATCGCCGCCGAAACTGGGTATGATGTCCTGGACCTTCAAGGGGTGTCCAATGGAGGTTTGTTAGTGGTGTAGGGGCTTCCATTGGTGACCCCTTTTGAAGGTGCTGGGTGTCTTTTTTTTGTTCCTGGCTTAACTGGGCTGTCCGCGAATCCAAGGTAGCTTGGACTCCTATAAGACCCAGCTCCGGCGGCAAGGCACGGTGTGAGGGCTATATGAATGTTATACAGATATTCAATAAGAGAAGGTGCGCGCAAGCGGGTGTGGCATTGGTGGACTTGGGGGGGGGTTGCTTTGGTTTATTGGGGGCAATGAGAAATTCTGGAACTGACCATGTGTGATGTTTTTGGTTGCAATGATGTTCCTTGTTGACTTTCGGTGAGTGTTCTCTTATCAACAAATGACACATGTAATCAGCAGTTTCTTTAAGACTTCTTGTGGCTTTTGAACGGTTTCGTGTGAAAGATGCTAGTAGATGACAGGTAATCAGGCATAACAGTATAGAACAATACCCTAGGGATCCAGTCGTACCTTCTCAGAAGGTGATTGGAGACATTGTTATGTAGGGTTAGAGGGTCCAGTCGTACCTTCTGAGGTTCGGTACGACTGGATCCCTAGTGATACTGTATCGTCTTCAGTTCGCCCGTTGCCACCTGCGCCCGATCCGCACCGCACGAACGCCTGGTTTTTCGAAGCTAGGGACTGATGGGACCATTCACTGCAAGTGTGGCTTCACGTGTGGCACACCCACTGACGCCCGGAGCAACTGGCTGGGAGCGGGTCATGAGTCAGGCATCAGATCCTGTAGGGTCATGGAAGGCATGGTCCCTCGTACACAGCCTGCGCCAGAACTCCTGGCGAACCAATAAATGCCAAAGACAATTTTGGGCAAAGCCTTACAGTAATTAGTAAATCACATTTGGGGATTGAGCCAAGAGAGGGGGGTATGCTTTGGGCTATACCTAAGTTCCATGGTGGCAGATGGAAATCAACAATGATATACCCCAAGGCTCCAAGTACCTTCTTAGAAGGTGTTTGGGAAGGGTTTAGAGGGTCCAAATACCTTCTGAGAAGGTACTTGGAGCCCCAGGGATAGGCTTTGATCCTATATAGTGACCCAATATTTGTCGTTTTGGAAGCCCCATACTTCAGAATGTCGATGGGTTTCATGAACTGAACGTGTGCTTCATTTATTAAATTTGTCCGTTTGGGAACCCCTTCCAGAAATGGTTGTACCTGGACTTTCAAGGAGTGTCCAATGGAGGTCCCTGATTGCGGTGTACGTGCTTCCATTGGTGACCCCTTTTGAGGGTGCTGGTAGAGTGCAAGAATACATAGAACAGTGATGAAGAGTGATGGGTCCCTGATGACCGGTTTGGCTGTTCCGATCGATTCCGGAACCATGTTCCAACAGGTTCCCAAACACGACCCGTCGACGGGACTGTCGGCCGAGCAGGTCAGGGCGTTGGTCTATGTATGTCGATGTCCTTCTTCCACAGGGTGCCCCTATTCTAATCCACACCCATATCCCACACACAAAGTGTTTTAAAGTCCAGGCGGCTCTCGCCAGGGTTGTTGGAATCAGGAATCCTCTCTACTTCAGGTGGTGTATAGCATTATATATATATCCTAAACTTCCAAAGTCTTGGAAAATCGAGGTCTTCCAGCAAAGACTTAAACTGGGAATGAAAGACCTAAAAAGAGTCACTGTATTTGAAAGTAAGTCAGTCTTGGACGCATAGGGGTTTTTGTCATGCCAGATCCGATCCAAGGCCTGGGAAAAGCACCAGCAGAGGCCAGGGAGACTGGTATACCGACCCCCTGGCACCGATGACACGGTGTCCGTGTGGGGTTTTGCGACCATCGGGTGACGCTCTTCGTTTCGAACGGGTGATACCGGATGCTGAAGACATGCTGCCAAAGAGAGGCGAAGGGGTTGTTTCTTTGCCCTGCGTGACTGGTTTTCAATGCAACCACAGGCTTCTTTGGTAGTATGGAATCATTTGGGAGACTTTGAAGGCAAGCACAACAAACCAAGATCGGGGGCCGGCAGGGTGACGCCATGCTGAAAAATCGTACAGCCATGCCCAAAACCCCGGGTTTTACATGTCCTAGTCTCGGAGGATCGGACACCCTGCAGAAAAAGTGGCACCCAGCTGCAGGATTGCAACCGCCGCCATCCCAGCAGGTGTGACTTCAGCATGGACCTCCCCAATCAGCCTGCTGCTGTGGCCGCCACACCTGCGCCTGTGCCTTCACCGGCACGTGCAAAGGCTAAGGTGACTAGGCCCCAATGATTGTGGAGGGATGGAAAACCAGTGGGTGGTCCAACCAGTGGTTTTGCTGGCTGAGTTGTCCTAGATGAAGCATTATATAGGCTGCTTCCAGTTTCCACAGTTTCAACAGCCACAGTGGTTTCAGAGTATATAGATGGCACAAACCCCAAGACAAGATGTTTTCTGCATGTGAGTTTGCACCATGTTTTTTGGGGCAAAGAGCTAACAGCTAATTATTGTTTGGTTCTGTGTACGTCATGCCTTGCTCATCATTCACTGCTAAGCGACTGTCTCCAGACACACTTTGACTTCTACTTTCCGAGTCATTAACACGGAAGTGGAGTTCACCACCTGCTTGGTCTTCAAGCAAAAGACTCTTCCCCATCCCGGGTAACCATGCCATCCAACCCCCCTATAGTCTCCGCCGAGAACGGCTCAGGCCTCCGCCGACAGCAAGGGCCTGGCCAAAGCCGCCGCGCCCGGGACGCGCTACGCGTCAGCAGCGCGGAAGCCGTTGAGGTGGGAGGAGTGACTGACGGGGCCGAAGCATCGGAGTCTGACGGGCTGCAGGAGAGAAGTGGTATGACTGGAAGAAAGCTGGAGATGCAAATGATGGTTTCTTGATGTGGAGTCGGAGAAGTGGTGCATGCTTTTGTTTAAACTATTGTTTGTGCTTGGTAAATGAGCAGAAGGTGCCCAGATTCAAGATTGCATGCTCTGACCTCCATTGATTATAGAAACATCTTGCAGGGATACCTTCCGGAGACTGTAGGCGCAGCGCGACCCCTCGCGCTGGACTGCCCGCGTGACCCCTCGCTCGATTCGGGTACTGTGACACCTGCGACAGACAAAGACGACCTGCAACGATCGACCACAGGTTGCTCTTCATCCGGCATGGTGAGAGTGCCAACAGGCTGGGATGGCGGATGTCAAAACGTCAGTGTTTGAGTATATATACTTCTATAGGGTTCGCCCAGAAATGGATCTGGATCGACTCCCAAAGAACTCCTATTCCCTCCGATCTTCGACCTCACCTCAGGACCAGCAGCAGCAAGTGCTCGGATCCGGGCCTCTCCGAGAAGGGCCAGCGTCAAGCGGAAGCTTTAGGCCACCACTTGGCTGAGACCCTCGCACCAGAGGCACCCGGATCCATGGGGCGATCAGCGCGTTTGAGCGTGAGCGTGAGCGTGAGCGAGCCGCCCAAAGGCAAGGGACGAAAGAGGAGGATTTGGACGAGTGCCACCCCAGCCGCCCGCCATAGGGCGTCAACCCAACAGAGCCTAACAGAGCCTATGGTGTGTTTTGTCACCATTTTTGTGCTTTTAGAGCTTTTGTTGAAAGGGTCGACATGCACGGACAGGTTTTAGAGATTTGACGTTTGCAATTCTGTGGTGATTTTGCTTTGCAGACCAGAGGCAAAGGTTTTTGGAAGATTCATCTAAGCAGGATCATGTGTTACTGTAGTTGTGTTTTGCACGCCGGAGGACCAACACCAAACGCCTCCAACACCACCTAGTACAGAAAGTCTTCATTTTTACAATGCCCTTTTGTTCCATGTGGTTATGACACCTGTGCTTTTGCCCATGAAACTGTAAACATCCCAAGAAGTGGCCAACCACTTCGTCTACTCCGCAGAACCACTGACCCCAACCACTACTGACCTCGGCCGCAGGACATTGCAGCTGGCCATGTGCGGGTGCTTTGCAGCCCCATGCAGAGGTGCTTGGAGACCATCCAACCCGCCGCCTGGTCGACCGGGAAAAGGAGATGCAAAGTCTCTATAATCAACTCTGATTTTCATGAGGGTTTGATAGATCATGATGGGATAGAAAAGGGATCGGCACATTTTTCGGCAGTTGGAGTGATGGTTTGATAGAATCTGCTAGAACGGTAACGGACTGGACATATCTGCCCCATATGTGGTATGCAAGTGGATTCCCGAATTCAAGCCAACCTTGGCAGGTCCCACGGAGTCTTTGGGTTTGATCGAAGAGACCTGGCCCAGAAGGGGCCGTCCAGATGCCGGAAGGAATTCCGGAATGTTTTTTCTATTTTATTTTTCCCGAGTGCGATTCCATCTCCAAGTGCCTTCTTTTTTGGAGTTTTGCAGTACTCCTCACTGACATATACATATATTATCCTGCAACATTCTTCTACAAAAGAATATGCCCGTCATTCACCGTCACCCTTGGATGACACGGCCAGATCACAGCTTCATGCTCCCAAGGCTCTGGATGAGCTAGCTTTGCCCCAAAGCAGCTGCTTTTGCCACGGTGGGGCCTCCGCGACTGGCGTGGGCCAGTCTGAGCTGGAGCTCCCACTCTAGTAGGAAATCAGTATCAAAAGAAAAGGAGCATTGTAATGATTGAGAGGCTGCTCCGAATCTCCAAGAGGCTGTTTGTTCAACTGCCCATCCCCTCATCAGAAAACACATGGTTTCAAGTCAACTTGTTGTTTCAAGGTGCCCTCATTCAGCTTGTTATACTGCAGTATACTATGGCCCGTCCCTGCATCCGTAATCCGTACGTATTCATTTGGAAGAGTTTTTGGCCTCACCCGGACCCACCCCCCGTAAACCCTCTTTTGGTACGATCCAATTCCTTTGGTGGTAGTGGTGCTAAGACGAAGTGCCGATGAGCATGAGGGAAGTGGGTCTGGACCTGTTCGTAGATGCTCCAGCCTGGACCTGCTTCTTTTGGCCAGGTTTATGCTATGAGCATGGCTGCGCAGGCCTTGCTTTCAAAGGACCGCTTTTTTTGAAAACACAAGCTATAACTATCTAAAAATATAAGGACTTCGACTTGGACAAAGCAACAAATCCCTTTGTGCAAAGCTAGCTGTGTACCGCAGAATGTCCAGTGGACATGTTTCATCAATATACCACTGCGTCTTGGTGGTTTTGGGATGCTTTTACTTTCCCTTCTTGATTCATTCAAGCAAGGTGACACGTCACGTCAGCCCGATCACGTCACGTCAGCCCGATCACCTCAGCCCGATCATCGGGGGCGGTCGCACCGGCAGGAACGGCTGCTGAGCAGATCGCGCCTCGACCGCAGCTGGTGGCAGACTGATGGCCTAGTGAAGACAGAGACCCAGTGAATATAGAATAGGGCCCTAGGGCTCCAACCACCTCCTTAGAAGGTGGTTGGGGTGGGTTTTTGTTGTCTAACCACCTTCTGAGGATATGGTTGGAGGTGTAGGGATAAAATAGTGCGATGGATGGCCTAAGATGTCCACTGCCAAACGGCCGTGGCTAACTCGTGTCCGCAAGTCGCACTATTGTTGCCTATAAGAACATGCAGGGTTTTGAGGGCGATTGATGGCCTATATGGAGACCCCTGCCATGGAGGGCCCGCACGGATTCTTAGGGTTGGATGATGTTGGATGAGTGGTCGGATGTTATTTGTGAGTTTTTGCTTGCTTTTGTTTTTTCGAGGTCAAGAGGTTTCCGCACTTCACCCCTGCAGGCGTGCGAATGGCGGGATGGGGGAGCATGGCACATGATGGCACATGTGGAGGCGTTTTTTTTTCAGGAAATGGGGCAGAGCCAAGCTAAGGTTGATCCAGTGAAGTGGTTTGCAAGCTCATGTATACTGCTATAATTCATAAGGCGCCCCAATATGAAGAGCTTACCATGGCTTTAGTCGGCTCCGGGAGACGACCGTCTCGTCTCGTCTACGCTTTTGGCTTCGGAGACGACCGTCCGACGGGCCGACGGCGTAGAACCGTCTCGATCGACGATCGCAGACGCGGGCGAACTGCCCACGGACGATCGGTGGGCGAACTGCGAACTCTTCGTTTGGTGTCGGAAATGGAGAAGAACCGGACGTTTTGGGGGACGGCGTCAGCAAGGTTTCATGCAGCTTCTGGAGTTTTTTCGGGCCGACCCCACGGTTGGAAGCTCTTGGAAGAACACCTGGATGTGGGTTTTCCTCGGTCGGGACCACATGGAGCCCGCCTCCCAACACCTGGATTGGTCTTCGGAACCTGGTACCATTAAACCACATAGCCAATTCTTGTTTTAAGGGGGTTTCATGTTAGTTTGGTTTAAACCACATGAACACCAATAAACTATTAAACCGCATGTCAATTCTCAGGTTCCATGTGGCGGGGGGACACTTCGGGGTCTGCACACCGGATGAAGTGGGCCTGCTTTGGTGGAGGCTTCACGCGAGAGGGCCTTTGGGACTACCAGGGGGCCTCTGAGAAGGAGAGTTCTGAGGAATGCATTTTGGCTGCTGAAAGGGGCTGCACCCAGCACAGTGTCGGAGCCTTGCACGTTTGAAACCAAAAAGGTGGTGAGAAGGCTTGCACTCCCTGAAAGAAGTAAGGAAGTGCAGGGAGGCATCACCTGTTTGGCATTCAGATTTCATGGTCATTTAAGAGTCTTCGGGGCCATTCCACTTCCATGGATGATTTCGGGGAAGATGGGACGAGGTCGGACTAGGTGGTCTTGTCGTTAGTCCGCCTTCGAACCGAATGAAGGATGGATGTCATGCTGCTAGACTAGCATGGTACTCAAAGAAGTCTGTGACATTCCCAACTTGCAGTCCCAACAAGTGCAGTACTCGAATATGTTTGTGACATTCCCAAATTGTAGTCTCAACATGCAGTACTGATAAATACTGTAACTCTGTGACATCCCACGTTTCAGACTACACGTACGCAACTCAAGACACTCTTTGACATGACTCAAGACACTCTTTGTCAGTCCCCAATGACATCCTTTTGTCAACCGTGTGGCCCTCAAACCGCGTTTGAGGGCCACACCGTTGATAGTTTTTTACAGTGGGCCATGGTGGGGAGTTGGAGGGTATGAGAAATCACTGGTGTGCAAGAAGCAGAGTGACCAGAGCAGTTTGGGATCTTCTGAACTGTTGAGGAGACCAGTAGAAGATCATGATGCTTGAGTGGAGACAGTGGAACCAATTCTTTGGTGTTTATATTTATATCATCATCGCCCAAAGAAGCGGTGGCTCTTCAAGTGGCTAGGTTGGACAGGTTTATAGTGTGTATTTGTGCCAGCGCGTGTCTTCTCGCAACCTGTTGGACATCGAGAAATCAGACCGGAACGCTGATGAGGAGGCAACTTCCCTACCGTTTGTCAATCATCAGTCGTCGGGCGTCAAAAGATGGTCTCAAGTAGGTATTGGTGAACCGATACCCTGGCTAAGGTGCCGAGCGAGCACAACGTCGCTTGGCCCAGCACAAAATATAAGGGTATTTGAGGTAATATATAATCAGTGGTGTAAGTTCAATACGGGTGATGAGCGAACCATAAGTGAAAAGCTTTAACAAACCCGCCTTTTCAATGTCAGGGTTGTTTCTTCATTTCAGTTGGTCAACAAGCTCGAGACCCATCCAAAGCGTATGGTTTGGGTTGGTGAGTTGTTCCGTCATTTGCTGCAACAGACCGAGACTATTATTGTACGTTGTAAGCAAAATAACACTGTCACAACTAATTAACTAATTGCAACACATGTCCCAATCTACTTACAGCTCCACAGGGGAGCCCCACAAGCTACACTAAGAGGCAACTAACCATTCAGTAATTAGATGTATACTTAGAAGTAGTCTTAGCAGTATATATTTGTATATCCTCCGTTGTGTGGGAATAATCCCCAGTTGTCTCAGGCAAATCACCGCATATCACCACCATGCTGGTGTTGTTCCACCCGTGGTGTTTCAGTCAACTCTGCTGCCAACATGCGGTGACTGGGGGCCACCAGAGGAGCTTGTAGCTTCCCCAAAAGGCTGCCCTCAAACTAGAGTTGTTGTTTTGTATGCTCAATTCTTCAAGAACCATCAACAGACCCATCCATCCATTCGAGGGCTCGCCCTCGAATGGAGGAGCGAATCCCAGCTGAGGTGTGCTACAAGTACTCCAGGAATCGATGTCGGACCTGTGGCAGCGCAGCTCGCAGCCAACCCTGCCCCATGACAGCAACCGGGCGGTCTCGCCCGGAAACGGGCCCCCCTTCCGGCGTTTCAAGGCGATGTTTGTGTTTTCTCGCACGGAACGTATACGGAAGTGATAGGAGGAGCTCGGAACAATGAGTTCGGAACAAGCCCAAACACTCCATGGGACTGACACGTCTGACCTCTGCAACCAGCCGAATGTACGTAAATATGCCATACAGAAACGAAGTGAGAACTTATTCAACCCAAATGTTCAAGAGACGCATGGGGCGTTGTCGGGCGGATGATGTGTTGTATTGCGTTTTGTTTGCTGAATCCCAAAAAATCCACTTACAAAAGAGGGTAACCAGGCAACCATTGGATGCTTCCAGGTTCGAATGCAATCAGTAAATCCGACGAGTATAAGCCGACTTGCTATCAGACGCTGCCTGCCAACACGAATACCGCAATCTGACAAAAGATGGAGAACGTCCTCGACAAAGAAATATACAAACTGCTGGGGTGTTCCTTTAGGTTTGTTGTTGTGATCGTTTGATTCATCGACTATATCGACCCTTCCAACGCTTAGGATTGTGGTGGGACATCAAACGCTGGGAGATCTTCTTCTGCATCTCCTGCTTGATGGCCATTGTCGGGCACGCCCCTCAGGGGCGATCGGATTATTTTATGGTGTTCAATATGTTCACCAGCATCCATGTGCTTTACAGTTTGTTTCTCGCAGTGAAAGTGAATGGGAAGCCAACATTGGAACCATGATGAATCATGTGGACACCCGTGCATGTTTGATGACCGACCCGGGTCGCCCGATCAGGATTGGCAGTACGGGTCGCCCAAGTACAGGCACCTGAGCGGCAAATGGTTTGTTTCCGATGATGGACGGCTCAACCTGACAGAGGCTGCTTGCGACTCTAATGAGCTCCAACCAACTAGAGCAATGCCCTAGCAAAGACCTAAAGCCATGGGTCAAGGCCCTTACTTCTACTACTACTACTACTACTGCTACTACTCCTCCTCCTCCTGCTGCTGCTGCTGCTGCGACTACTACTGCTACTACTACTCTTACAATCTCTCCAAGTTTTAAGGTATCTTCCAGAAAGGCACTTGGAAAGGGTACATACAGCTCGCTACATGTGCCAGAACCTAAGGTTGAAGAACGCCTCCGTGTCAGAGCTTCAAGTGGATCCTGATTTCAAGGCCATTCCGTCACATGTGGACACCGGGATGCGGGGCCCCGGCCTCGAAAGATGAACCATGAGCCTGGGACCAGCCTGTTTGGGGGTCCTGGCTGCCCAGACAGGATGCTCCTGGAGAGTTGCGAGTTTGAGATGCTACTGAACCTGTTGACATTTCCAGCATGTGTGAGTTTGAGACAATGCCATGGGCATCATCCTGCATTGCTTTATGCCTGGGCATGCCCTTGTCGCCCAGAAAGGGGGTCCTCTCAGAAATGCAGATATCCACAGCCGTGGTGGTGCGTTGTCCAAGGTTTATTGTCCATTTTGACTCGTTGGGTGTCAGGCCGTGAAGAAGGAGATCAGCTCTGACCTCCATGTGCTGGGCATCCGCTGAACGACGAATGCGCTCGCCAAGTTGGCGCGCGCATGCGCCATGCGAGTGACGCGCCACGCGCGGAAGGGTGGAGCGTGCCACGAACAGGTGGGGTGAAACATGTGAAATCAACTCCATGATGCTCCATGATAGACTTAGAGTGAGACATGTTGGACACAGCTGGCTTTGTCCCGGAATGGGAGGGGAATCCTTGGAGGAGGCAATGATGCTCCAACAAACATACATACCTCATTATGATACATACCTGACTGTGGTTTATTCGCAACCGTTTTTTGGGTGACAAGATTATAAGCAGCAGTCACAATTTTGCGAACACCGTGTTGGTGTTGCAAGCTCCCTGCCTCTCACTCCAATCCCTGAGGCTGGAGAAAACAATGGAACTACTTGCTTGAAGACCAAGTTTGCAGGACCCCAGGGGCCCCAGACCACCAGCGGGTGCACTTTCCATGGTGGGGACTTGTGGGTGCTTGCTTGAGATTGAACTCCTTGTGATTGATGGGGTGTCATACAGGTTTTGGAAGCCTCAAACTCACTGGTGTTGGCAATTGAACCGACCATTGCCACTGCCACATGACCTTTTTTCAGATTGCTTCCAGCCGCTACCCTTTAGCCCATAGGCTGCCCGGAGCAAAGGGGCCCGGCTGAAAACAGAGAGGTGCACGACCTGCAGCACGCTGTGTTCGACAACCGATTTGATTAAGTTGCCCTGTGTTCGACGAAGGGAGAAGGCTAGCAGATCACTTCGGATCAGGTCGGATCAAGAAAGGAATCAAGGTTTGTCAACAGTCAACAGTGGTATACGAGCGGTGCTTACACCATTTAGGACTCTTGATTAGGGAGGTGCCCGCTATTTGGATTGTAAACCTCTTCATCTGGGGGGGTTGAAATCAAGATGGACCCTATGTACGAACGCTTCCCAATCCAAAAGGACGAGTGTACTGTACGTATAACCTAGTGTTTGGGACTGTTGGACCTAAAGTGGGGTGGTTGAAGAGGGTCACTGTAGGCATGTATGCCAGTTTCATGGAGTTTTGTTGGGTGGTAGAGATCAGAAACGCTGCGTCACTGCACCTCCTGTGGCTTCCCGAATTGATAAGGTCACTGCACGGGTGGATTACATGAAGTGGATGATCCAGAGCTCCCAGTCCTTTGTAGTCTTTACCCATCTCAACAGTTCGATAAGGAAATAGACCAGAAGATGTGCTATGGCTATGAGCAACTTTGGCTTGAATTCTCAAGATCACATATATATTAGATATTGTATCCCCCCTGAACCCAGGGTCCATTAGTTATATAGATCTCCTAATGACCTAATGATATCTAATCGCTATATAGAAGCCAGGAAACAAGGCTTCCTGGTTAGGATTGTGGATTCGGAAGTCCAAGTGGATGGCGCCAAAAGTGGACTTGACAGCCTCCAACGTGCCTCCAACTATATTCATTTTTTGCAGTTAACAACGGTGTTACCTCTGCCTCTACCTTCCTAAAAAGGATTTTTACCCCTTTCACCTAAGAATAAATTCAGCAGCCCAAGGCCTTGATAGAGAATTCAGTAGCCATTTACTAGTAGAAAGTGATTTTTGTTTGTGTGTGTAGGATCCGTGGAAGATGACCATTCCCTCCAGGCAATTGGACACACTGAGAATTGGAGTGACATTTGCTGGGACATTCTGCATTCTTGGCAACTGAGCGATCCCCAAAGAACACTGATTGAGCAGAAGAGAAGGGTTTGGAAAGCACACAGGCACATACTCGACACATGGAGAAAGTTCTAGGGTCCAATAGAGAACCAGAGGTCTTTGAAGCTGAAAAACAGAGAACAACGCCTAGGCCTAGTCGTTGAACGGCCAGTAGTACATCAAACCGGAACCACCAGTCGTACATCGGAGATCGGTCGGGTCAAAACCGCTTGGATCGGTTGACCTAGCTATTGACTGTTCGCCTATTGACCCATAGCTAACCAGGCTAACAGACCTGGTAACCCAGGGATCCTGGTCACCTATTGATCCTATAGTTACATCACTCTAACATACCTGGTGGATCCTGGTAGCCTGTTCGGTTCAAATCTAGATGTGCCAGATTTCTCTATCTCTCTTGGAGTCCTCTTGCACAAGATGACCAATCATTCTGTGCGTCACCCTGCGTTGACCTTATCGGGACATGACGCTTATAGCTCATGCCACTCTCGATGCACTTTAGAGGTGTAGCCTATCTCAGAATATCTCAGATCTATATATATATATTCAAAACCGACTCTAACCGGCACAACCCAACCCAACCTGTAGACTGTAGACAAAACGGTTTGCATGGAATTTGGTAAGTATGATTTCTTTCAGTGCCTTGCAAGCATGTTTCATTGACATCATAACCCCAACGAAGCGTAATCAGGCCTAATCATGAGATATCATGAATACTGGCCCAAAGTGAGACATGAAGGCAGTGCAATGTCTGGAGGGTGTTCTTTCACATGTTCCTTGTCCAATCAATTGTCATGCCCCTGTTGAACACGTGCTTTGCATATACAGCTGTGGAGAGACAAAAGTTGGTCTGGGGATGCCTTGAATCCACATGAAAGGAGCTCGTCTTGGATGCAGGCGCAGCCAAACCACAGTCCCAGTCGTACCGACCCATAGGACTGCGACGACACGACCGAGAAACGGCCAGGTGAGTGGTGTTTGCATTTGTTTTGACCGACATAGATTCTATACCATGGAGGCTTTGGGAGTGGCATATCTACTGCAGTAGGCCATGAACCGCAAGTCTGTGCTGACTCCAGTCGACCGCTGGGCTGATGGATGAAACCGAGTTTCATGTACAGGTACCTGCTGAAGCCGCGGTTTGGGTTGAAAGTATACAGTATATACATCAAGTACCGCTGATGGTCGAAATGGAGCTGCTTGTTCATAAGACTTTGGACTTGGAACATGTGGTGATTGAACCTTGATGAGGAAGGTTCCCCCCTTTGATGCTGGATGGTGGCTCAGGCAGTGTTGTTTTTCCTATCAATTCAGTTCAGCAGCTTGAAGGCACTGGTTCGAGGACCCCCACTTCCACTACCCTGCTTTTGATGTGTGTGTTTGTGTGACTTGGGTCTAAACAAAAGCAACTCCTGCACCAGACGTTCCAAAGGCGAACGCTGTCCCCATGTTGCACCATTTTGCACCCAAGAAGGCTCCATGACTTCAGCTGTGAAAGACCTGACTTCACAGGAGACACCGACCTAAGAACCATTTCCACACACCAACATACACCATGTCCTTGCGCCGACCTGAGTTCCTTGTTGGTTTTACGATGTTTCAGGTGGTTGCTTGTTTGGCCATGACATTCTGTGGGGCAAGGTGCCAATTCAATTCTTGGGTGGAGTACTCATTGCGAATGGGTAGATGTTGGCATGACGGCGAGCTATATGCCACTATTTGATCATGCTCGCCATCCGAAGCCTGGTACAGGTCTTGAATCCTGGATTTGGATGGATTTAGAAGGCCCACCTCATCGCCTAAGTGCGTGAAGGGGTGCGCGGATGGTGCGACTAGTGCTGAGGGGCTTGTCCTCGGCGGTGCGCCGAGATGTCTCAGGTTGTTTTGCCAGTTGTGCACTGTGGTGAGGCAGCTGGGAGGGCCCCCTCCCCCCCATGGCTTTCGCAGATTGACACCGCACCAGATCCTCAAAACAGGGTTGAGCAAGAGCTGGAAGGTGACCACTCGTGTGTAACACCGGTCCATGGCATCCAAATCCTGCATCAAAGTGAAGGTCAGGGCCCGAAGGCACCAAGTCGATCACTCCTGTCCATGGTTCGCCTAAAAGGGCGTTGCTCGGGCAAGGAGGCTTTTCGACCAAAAAAGAAGAGCCGCCTGCACAGTCCCACCTGCACATGTCTGTGTGGGACGACGGGACGAGGGGACCATTTGCTTTAGATGTTTATGTGATTCGTCGCCCTGACGAATCACATCACATATGGAAGTGGAACATGGCCCCACTGTGTTCCTCTGCGAACAGGGCGGAACTACCCTTCCGTGTTTGTGAGTCAGAGTGTAAACATGCTCCAAATCAATCCAAATCATACATATGCACAGAGGTCACTTGCTGGTGAAATCTGGGGATTTGTCGCGATTGATTTGTCCTATGCATAGAAGGCCTTCAGCTTGAAAAGGGCTCCGAGGCTAGCAAGCTTTTTCGCTCATTTACATTCTACATCCCATGGTTGCAAAGTGATGCTTTCAAGAAGGTTGAAGGAGGGCTTCTTGGGGCTGGGGTTTGCACAATTCATCCACTCCTCACTAAGATCACGTCCAGCAACACTTAGCCAATCCCCACCCCCTTCATGGATTTCAGGGGGGGACCTGAAATTGTAAGTTAATTTTTTTCGAGGTCCCCCCCTGCTAAGGGGTAGGGATCTTAGCAACTTAGTAGAGTTCTCCCGCTCCCGGCTCGACTGCCTCCACCGCACCTAGGCGACTTCCCGGACGCGGTGGCGGCGCAGCAGGCCGCTGCGCCCACCAGCGGCAGCCGTGGTCCCCAGTGGTGGTGCGTGTATCCTCTGAAAAGGAGGCGGTTCTACACCCCCGAAAGCTAACATGGACCCTGAAAACCACTGGTTGGTAGAGGAAAACAATCTTCCAGGTTACCATTGTCAGGGTCTAAGTTAGTTTTGGGGAGTGTACCCATGCTGAGGTGATGGCCACCCATGGCCACCCTTTGCTCCTTTGATTCGTGGCACATTTCGCGGTGCGTCTTTCTGGGAAAGTGGCCTTTGTGGCTGTTTCCGCTGTGGCTTCTAGAAGCAAAGATTAAACGTGAAAGGCATTGCATCAGCAGTTCCTGTTGTGATAATACAATGATTTTATTAGTTCAATATTCTCCGGCGTGCCCCCCCATCATCAGCTGGGGTCGGCGGATATCGTGGCTATTCTTTCTAAAAGCTGTTGGCACTGCAGTTCGCCACAAAAACCTGGACACATCAAGGAAGAAAACCTCGTTGAGGCATTTCTTTTAGCATCAGTAATGCCTGGGAGATAAACCAAAAAAAAAAGAAGCAGGAGAGATATTTTACTTCTTTACAATCTCTGATCCATTCTGAGACCCGCATCCAAGACTCATCCAGCTGCTAGCTTGGGTCTATAAGCTAAGCAGCTATAGGCCGGCTAGCCGACCCGATTCCACCACTTCTTCGTCCGCCCTCGGCCTTCGAAAACTGCCGAAGATTCCTCCGCCTTCCACTTTACGACTATATCCAGACACTCCATGTCTGTCTTGCATTGACCCCTCAAACCACCCCAATGTAAGCATCAATGGCAGTCCCATTAGTCGTGTTTGGGATAAGTGATTTTCGTCGGTCCCCACCCACCGACCGAGGCCAGATGGACTTCTTGGACTGAGGAGGAACGCGGCCGGTGTTTGTTATGTCACTATAGGCCATGGCAAGGAGGGTGCGCAAAGAACCTGAAGACGTTCAGACATCTGACATGATGATGGCTCAAGATCTAGATTTATAGCAGTTCTAGCCGCATCATGAATGAAGGGATGACCCAGTCACCTTTGAGTTCATCAATCGTCGCATGTTGGTCTCAGTCACATAGTTGACGTGTTGGTCTCAAAGGCTGAATACAACGGTCAAAGACCTTTTCTCCTGCGAAAGTGACGATGGCCGACGCACGGCGGCCGAAGCGTTGAGCCAATCGGCGAATCGAGCTCCGCCACGCACGTTCTGCACGTTCTGCACGTTCCGGTGGCGGAGCAGCCGACCGGAGGTCCGTGCCACGGTGGAATCGACCGAGGTAGCTGTTGGTTCTTTTTCATTTTTCTCGTTTGGTCTGGTAGACAGTCCTTTTGGATGCTGCGGTTTGGATGCTGCGAGATGCAAGATGCTTGTCTTAAGCGTTGGGCACAGACGTCATTGGAAGAGAGAGCGCCACTCGCATGCTGTGGCGGTTTGGGGTGGCACCCAGTGCATTACCATGTCTATGGCAGACAGGGTAGGTTCCACCTGCGGTGGCAGGGAGCGTCATGTTTCCGGCATTCGATGCGGGACCTTAGAGGTCAACTGATGGGTGAAATGATGGCAGAAACAAGGCATAAGGTGCCTTCACGATGCACTGGCATCATGTAGACAACTGGACCATGGGCGTTAATAGTTATTCTTGTTTTCGACGACGACGCCTTTGAGAAAGTGTTTTCGTTTCTGTGGCAGATCTCTCAATTGTTGTGTTTTTTCATTGTGGATTCGACTTATTGAATCTCTTGGCCAATCAATTCACCCTATCTCATGCTTCAGCTGCTTGGCCTGCTTTCACCCGAAGCGCTTCAGAGCCACGGGATGTGGATCTTTTTGAAAAGGCCGAGGCGGACTGGGCAGAGGACAGGTGGAGGGTTTGGTCGTTTGTGGTAATTTGCATCATTGACTTTAAATGTAGACTGTTGAATGAAGGAAAAGCATGCAAAAGCACAACCTTTGAATTGCAAAACCTTTTGCCTTTTGGGGGGTTATTCATCAACAGTCAAAGTCACAAGGCCGAATGTGGGGCGGCAGAGAGGACGGGGAGACACCACCCCTGTTTTGGTGCGGCTATAGTGACACTCAGCGGCTATTGGACGGACGGCATAATGATTATAGTTGATATTGTTGCAGGCGCTGATGACATTGAGGACCCTCAAGATTGATCAAGGTACCCGGAGGTGGCGTATGCAGTGGCGTACATGAAAACGAGAGCTTTGTGTTTTGAGACCTCGGTACATCCCGAGCTTCTTTGATCCACCTGGCACATCAGGTGGATCAGGTGGCACATGAAGACAACCATGGTTTGGGGAGAATCGACCATCATGGTGCGGGGAAACTCCCAGGTCCTCAAGAGTGGAACATAGTGGAACAGATGGACAGGAGCTGAGCGGAGGTGTTGGTCCAACCTGGATCTTCACATGGTTTGCCTGGCAACGTTGAAACAAGGCTTTAGAGGATGACAAAACAATAGTTAGAAGATGTTGGACGATTTATGTGTCGTATTTCAATGTTGTTTCAATCATACCTCCAGTTCCCATCAGTCACAAATCTTGCTGGAATGGTAACCCTTATCTCCGCAGGGTGTTGGCGTTTCAAAGAACTGGGCAGGGAGTAGATCAGGATTCTTGGAGGATCAATTCAAGCTGCGATCCCTGGCTGCCTGGCTTCTCCATGTCGGGTCTGTTTTTATCGGCTCGAGCCAGCCACATGCTGGCCATTTGAAATTAGTGGGCCCCAGTCATTCAGAATCAGGCAGTCTGATGTTGCTATATTACCTATTCTCCGGGCGGCTGCAGACAGAAGCACCTTCCAACAGAATTCCGGGCAATATGGGGGTCATCAGATACTTGTTTTCCTTGGATGTATCATGAGAATCAGCATGCCATCACCCACCTCTTCAAATATCAGACAAAATAAGTAGCCACCTCCACTGAAGCCACACCTCAACATACATATACCGTCGAGAAAAAGCTACAACACCAAACCTTGAGAACTTGCAGCACATCTCCGTGGATTAGGCTTTTGGAGGTTTGCCATGGGTTCATGACCTTCAGGCGCAGATTGGGACAGAAATGTGAAAACGCTGGAGGTGAACGTTCTTAGCTTCAAACCTCCAGGTCTGAGAGATCGCAGTACGGTATGTTCCAGGCATGTGATGGCATGTGTTCCATGTGTTCCGGCACTTCTTTTTTCACAACTGAAAGGAATTGAAGATGTCGGGCACTCCATTTTGGACATGGGGAGCGAGACAACCAATTGAATTGCCCAAAAGCAAAAGCAGGTCCCCAAAGGAGAACTTGTTTTTTGAGCATTGCCTGTGATAGGTCAATTGAGCAGTTCCATATGGCAGTGCCGGACTCTCAAAGAAAACAAACAGCCAGGGGAACACCTGCATTTGTTTTTGTAGTTTAATGTGTCACTTTAAAACACACCAGTTAAACCATCGGGGTGCCACAACCCAAGAGAACATGTTTGTTGTTTCCTGTGGAAGGTACTTCTTCCCCTTTGCCTTTGATTTTTGTCCTCGCCGTGTGCCTTGGTGTGCCTTGCGCCTTGGGTTTGGGGAATCGGTTTCGTGACTTGATAGAGGTCCCGAACTAGCTTGTCCAATGCACTTCAGAGGGGGCGTTGATTGTCCATGTGTTTTCTGGGTTATTGGAAGTAACCCTTGGAAGACGATTCATTCCCTCAGCAAAGGTGCCTCCTTTAGATCAAATCGTGTGTGTGTGTGGTGGTGTTCCGTAGTCCACAAAAAGAGAGTCGGCTTTCATCAGAATTAAGTCACATGATAAAATTCAGTTTCCGGGATAGTCTTCACTTTGTTTTCAAACTCCCTACTATGGGGGGACATTTCTGTGATGGTAGTTTGTTTGAATTCCATCTCTATGTTGGATGCGTGCCTTGCACAGCTGTTGGTTCAGTATATATACAGATATCAATTAGCAGAGCATCATGTGAGATTCCCCCATTTACGGCACGCTTTGGAACCCAAGCAGACGGATTGAGCCCTGCTTAGCGGTTTCAGTGCAGTTGATAAATATATAATATATATAATATATATATATATATATGTACATCCTTCCGCTCCGCCAAACAAGGAGTTATTGGCTTGGGGCACACGTGATACCCACTATTGTTCCAAGACCAGTTCAGTGGTTTATATGCAGCGATGCATGTGGAAAGTATGTGGCCAAGCGTTCTTCGCTTCTCGGGAACGGGTTGCTCGGTCCCGAGGCCCTTCCCGAAGTGGAAGGCGATGTGGAGGACGGCTTGGGGCCCATTATCAACAGCTCCTCGGTGTTTCAAACGTGTGACACCGGTGACGCCGGGCCGTGAAGACCCGGGTCTGGGTGGATGTGAATCACGACCACGTGGGACCGCTGGGCTAGGCAGATGTGTGGGGCACCGCGAAGCATGCAACGACCTTCCTCAGACCACCCACCCCTGGCCCATCCTCGAAAAGGAGATACACTAGTTTCAGAGTAGATGGCACAACCCCCAAGAGGTTTTTTTGGATGGGGTCCATATAAACCACCTTTTGGGGATTGTGCCATCCACTCTGAAACCGCTCTAGGCCAGCCCTCTGGAGCCGGGCGACGATTCTAGCCACGTTTGGGACCCCGAAACCGGGACGAGTCTCAAGACCGGACGGTCAGTATCACGCGTTCAGGGCCCAAGGACGGATCCTCCAACAAAAAACAAACTAAGCTTCAAGCAGGTGACCTTGAACAAGCAACTTGCCAGATCTGCAGTTGGAGATCTAGGAGCTAAGTAGTTAGCTGCTTGGCTGCCCTCTTGGAGCAGCCACATCAAGCGTTTCTAAGGAGCAACGCGGTAGCCACCGTGGAAAAACGCACCGAGCAACGCGGATTCCGCAGGTCTCACCGCAGAGGACAACGACGTCACGCCTTTCGCGGCCAAGTCCAAAGACTCAGGCGACCGGGACCGGGTGATGGTGCCAAGCGTGAATCAATCAAAGGCAAACGGAAGGGTAGTGCATTTAGCCTTCAATCAAGCCCCTGAACTGGGGAAGATGTTGTTTTTTGTTTTGTTGGATCTTGATTGGTTTGGATCTTGGTTTGGATCTTCTGTGTATCTGCATAGCGGTTACAACAAGAGCCTCCATGGGCCAATGCCAATGGTTCTGAAATCCGAATTCTTCGAATCCCTAGGGTGGCAGTATCCACATCTTCTGTAGCTTTGAAGGGTCCAGTCGTACCTAGGGTGGCAGTGGATCCCTAGAACCTCTAGTAGGGCTGGGAGGTTCGAACCTGGGAGGATCTCCTCGGTGACAAGCGGCATCCGCATCCAGTGAAGAACCACGGGTGGAGGACTGTGATGCACCACGAACGCTCCGGCGTATTGGGGGGCTTTTTTTGCTCAGGGACCCACCAAAGGATCGATAGGAACTTGGAACCATCACATCCGTGGCTCACCATGGGCGCATTGAATGTCAAAGATACCGGACACAGGACGGTTTTTTTGAAGATGTCCAAGTGGAAACTGCAACATGTTCAATGTTTCGGCAGGAATGTGTGTGTATGTATGTTCTTGATCGCTATATGATTTGTAGATTAAGTTGTCAGATTTTCATCATTCCTTCCCATGTTGCTGGCACATCTGAGGCTCACAATTCTTGAAGATTGATTGATAGTGTTCCGTGCGCTACGTTCAGAGTTAAATCAAGATTGGAGTCTCAGCATTGTTTTGAAATTAACCAACTATGCTCCGAGCATCTCGGTTGACAGTGTTTGTTGACCTTTGTTGAAGATCAAATTCATTTGATGCGGACGATCTCCAGAAGACAAAAATGAATCAAACAAACCACATGTATTGTAAAACAAATATGATATAATTAATGTATAAAACTACATTGAAATACGGAAATACGAACCAAATACTTTATGTTTTTACTTTATGTATTTTAACTAATAAAACACGTTGGTCAATTCTGTTTCAACTAATGTTTCAATCCTAGCGGTTCCGTTTCCAGTGATGACATTGGTGTGACAACCCCGGGAGGCGAAGATGGCGAGATGCAGAGTGCCCGTTTGCAGCTGCAAAGCACCGATGATTTGCAAAAGACCATGCAGGAGACACTGAAGCAGAGAGTTTCCTTTAACCAAATTAGATCAGAGATTCCACAGGTTAGACTCAGACGGGTAGTAGCAATTTATATAAGTCTTTCCCGTTTAAAATGGGCAGCCCCCTTTTTTGATATGTCTTTTTTGTGGCAGACTTGCTCTCCTTTAGATACTGTTGTTCATGAATAGTTCCAGTTCTATTTTGTGGGCGGGAGGCGTCTACACCAAACCTGAAGCTCCATGCAATGCATCACAGGAAACGACAAAAGTTCCATGAAAGACAGATTGCCTCAGCTGCCTGCTTGTGGGCGTGTCGAGTGTAACCGCAGCATAACCTTCTTTTCAAGAAAAACAACAGCAGAGAACCAATATCGTGTCATTGTGTTTGACTATACGTCAAACAGAGTCTTGCACATGTGCCAAGCCTTCAGAGAAGAAGACGGAATTGAACCGAATTGATCTATCACGATCTTAAGATATGGGCCTCCTTGACCATCATTGGACCCTCCGAACTGGACCCATTGAGTCACCCGGGTTGGGACTCCTTCACCCCGGGGTCTCTTCACCGGCGGCGGTTTGGGTCCGAGCGAGTCGGCAGCTACGATCCGAGCCGCGCGGCGGCTCGCGCGTCGCGGTTCGCGCAGGAGGCGCTGGAGCTGGTGCGCTCCGAGTTAGAGGTGGTCGCCAAGGCGGTCTCGACCGGGGGGAGTCTTGAGGATCCAGGTGATCTCAGAGAGGTCTTGGGGGGAGTTTGATGGCTATCTCATCATTCATTGGAAGGGTCTCATCATTCTTGGAAGGGTCTCATCATAGAGACCAGGTGCTGGCTATATCAGGCTGTGTCATGCTGTGTCAGGGTTCGTTCCATCAATATGAGTTCATAGGCCACCCCGTCTTTGCAAAAGTTTGGTGACCCGGCGGACTGTTTGAGGAAGGACAGGATGGAACCTCCATATTGACAGCTTGCCTTGGTATGTTGGGAAAGTGTTTGCTTTTCTCCGCCAGAGTCATTACAGATGTTTCCAGTGCAACCATATTTCTACATGACTGACTTACATTTACGAAGAAGCGAAGCACTGTGGCGGACAGTGGCCGGCCAACCGACAAATCTGCGTTCTCCCAATCTGGCCCAGAAGGGGCCCACCCGGTGCCTTCCACGCCGCTGCGTGGGGTTTCGTTTGAGGTCTGGGAGAGCCAGAGGATGTTCGGCTTGCAGGATATTTCTGCGAAGCAGAGCCTGCATCGACGGCTAAAGGAGAGCGGAGGGCGGGTCCTGTTTTCGCTCGGTAAGGGAATGAAAGGGAGTTTTCTTTAAACAGATGTTGTTTGAGTAGGAGATAGTAGCAGCTAATTTTCTACAAGCAACTTCACGAAGTCACTGGTTCTAAGGTGTTCAGCTCCATCTGCTCGAGGTATGTGCAGTTCAGGCTGCACGTGCTGATGAGACGGGTCCTGTTTTGGGGGTCATTGGAAAGTTTCCTGGCTGGGAGATATGGATTCTAAATGACCGGGTTTAAGGTGATTTGTATGTTCCCGAATCGGATGAATCCTCTTCTGAAATACGGCCTGGAAGAGACCCCTGAATGAAACCGGAAAACCACGTCGGGTTGTAGAGGAAAAGCAGAGGAGCATAGTCTTCCAAAGGTCCCTGTTGATCTTCCGGGGAGTAATTAATAATTAATGGAAGTGGCAAATAGACATAGAGCATATTAGAGCATCATAGAGCTGTGGAAGACCATGAAGTAGAAGTCATCCGAGTCATCTAATCATCCAAGTTGCAGACATGCAAGTGGACAATAAACACCACCTGTTTGGTAGTGTTACAGTTTTGTGTAGGGTGAAGAAACCGTAAGTAGGAGTTGAACCTATTTATCACATTATATATATATATATATTGTGGTTGTTATTGTTTTTCCATAAATAACGTGTTCATAACTTGTCTTTCTTTGGTCCGGCAGAATGGCATGTCTGCCGCTGCCCCTGCCTTTCCGCTGAACAACACACGCTTCACGTGGTTTCACGTGAATTCCACGTCGTGCGTTCCTTGGGACGGAGAGCGGAGAACGCAATCGCCTCGCCTCGTCGCCTCGTGGTCGGTCAGGAGCTGTTCTCATCTTGGAATTGGTCTGACCTGGAAGACGACACCCATATACCCAGCCTGGAGGTGTGGCGCTTGGACGGTCAGGTCGGGTCAGGTCGGTAGGTCGGTTTGTGGCGACCTCTCGGTCGTGCTCAGACCAGCGTCGTGCTCACTGGGGTGGGGATTCACAGGATGGCATTGAAAGAACCAGGCAAAAGTACCATAGGCATTCTAAGTCAATTAGAGGCACATATTATAGTATCATGATATCTATACAACATATATCATATGATAATATTAATGTCATAGAACTTCCCTGTTGGTTCCGATCTGTTTTTTGAACACAAACACTTGGAGAAGTCAGCTAGCTGACATTCATATGACTTCAGTTTGTTCGCTGGAGAACTGGTGTTTTGACGCATCTAGACGCATCACTGTAGTCGCAACGGCCCAGAGAAGAAGCCCACCCTGAAGTCCCAAAGCTCAATGAATCCAAATTCATCCGGGGCTTGCTGAGCTCGGTCTGAAAAGAAGTTCCATCTCTTCGAGCTCGAAACAAGGTGAAACACCCCTGTCTTGGTCCCCAAGGGAAGGGTCCCATGCTTGAATCAAGGATCCCTCCCCCTCCATGTTGTTCCCTCCTTCCCTCCTTCCTCCGCGTTTGGTCGCACCCTTCGTCTCGAACGATGTTCGTCCAAAACCAGCAGAGGTAACCCTATAGACTATCCTATATAGGTACCCCTGGTTACCGGTCCTAGTTCAGGTCACTGAACCTTTGTAGGAACGCGCGTTCGGTAGCACTTTCGCTGGTGTTTCGCCGGAGGCGATCCTGGAGGACACCGATGCCCAGGAGTTCTTGAACCACGCTACCACGGAGGCCGCACAGGTGGGGCCACCCAGGTGGAGCCCAGTGGAGCGGAGAGCCCACGGTGCGAGCGCGGCGTGCTAGACCGGTCGAGGGTCGCGCAAGACCAGCGACGGAGTGGCCTAAGGAAGCACGTGCGCTCAGTCGAGCGGGGTGTCACCCCGAAGTTGGATCCTGGAAGGTTGAAAGGCCCGACCCGAAGATGGGCCAACCGAGGGCCAAACCCAATAAACATCCTTAGAAGTAGACCTTCAAAACACTTTAATACATTATATAGTACTGTATATGTGTTGTATAAAACTATAGTACTATATATAATAATTTGTTAAAACATGTTGAGCATAGTATTCAAAATATGTACAGCCACCGCACTTTGGTGTCCCCCGTCCCCCGTCCCAAGCTCACTGCTCATCGCCCTGATTCCAGGAGCTCATGAAGTCCACGGTGAGTTGTCGTGAGCGCTTGCGTCAGCGGAGTGAACTCTTGAGCTGTTTGCAGGGCCCAGTGGAAGCTCGTCAGTCCAGTGAACTCGTCCGTCACGAAAGACGGTGGAACCGGGGCCCCGGCCCCGGGCGGCCCTAACCTATAGGGAGTTCTTTTTGGGGAATTCCATCTTCCAGGCGCTGTGTTGTTTTTTTTCCGTGAAGTCGGGGAGAAAACAAGAGAAAACAACAACACCCACACGCCCTTGTTGTCGGGATTATTTTTGGACCGGTGGTTGGAGAACACCACGACCTGCTGGGAGTCTTTAGACCAATTGTAGACTGATGAGTCAAGTCATCTCCTGAAGATGTAGAAGTAATATGAAAACCATATCATCATATCAAGGCCTTTTGGCAGGGAGGGTTGGATCATCAACTATCCACACCAAAATCACCTGTCGGAAGTCCGACGCTGGGAGCCAGCTCTAGGTTTGGAGGTCGAGGTTGGAGGTGGGAATGCATCCAGTAGGTGAGCAGGTGCCTAGAACCCAGACATGACCTCCTTTTTCCATAATAGGCAGAGGCCATAGATGTTGGAGGCCATTGATGATCCGAAAGCGGGGGTCACTCAGGTTGGTCAGAGCATGGTCAGAGCATGCGTGAAATCATGTGAAAGCATCGTGCTGACGTGGGATGGCCTGACCCACAAGACTCGGAGACATGACCGTTTGGCACTTCCATGACCGTGCCAGGAGGGTCCCTTCTTTTTGATTGTGTTTGGGCTGGGTGCCATGTTCGGGTCCAGTCATACCGAACTTGAGGAGGTACGGCTGGAGCCCAAACGGGTCAGTGTTTTCAGATGCTTTCAGGGAGGGAGATAAGACGAACAAAAGTTTCTGAGGCCTGAAGCTGCTGGAGTTCAGTGAAGCAATGAACCAGATAAGGATGAAAAGGAGACTGATAGAACAGAAATCAGAAAGGGTTTTGATTTCGGTGTCACCTGCAGATGTTTCTGCAGACTTCTCAGGATGTTTCGAAAGTCAAGGTGATCCTGAAGAATGGTGGTTTGAGAGGACGGCCACTCTTAGAGTACAAGCCCCTTGGATGGAGCTGTCCGAACCTCTCCGAACGCCACGTCCGAACGGTCCGGTGGTCATGGGGGCCTTTGTGGCGTTTTCTGTTCCTGGGAACGCGCCTGAAAGGAGGTTTTGGATGGGAATGGGGTCCCCAGAAAGAACGAATGGAATCGATGGGAATGGGGTGAACTGGCCGTACTTGTGAGACTTCCTCCTGTAAACTGCATACTGCATTTGCAAGCAGAACAGTGACTGTCACAGTCAGTCACCCCCAGGAAGAAAAGGTCAAATCACCCAGATACGACCTGTCTGATGGGACTGCCAGTCCGGACTGCCGATCAAGCCAAGACCCGCCTGGCAGTCCGGCAGTCCCGGACAGGTCGTGACACCACCGGCCCACCGGCCCCACTGGCGCGGACGAGCCCGGTTCCGCGCTGTCCGGTGGTCCGAGCCCGGCACACGAGCCCGGCACACGGACGAAGGCACTGAGATCGCCAACGTAGAACTCAGTTGGTCCACCATGAAAGTAAACAGAACACCTATTTGTAGAGGAAAAGGGGCATCCTTTTGGGGTCATGCCATCCACTTCCATGATTACCAGGGCATCAGGTTGTTTTGACATATGACCAGTTATGACCTATTGTTTTGACATATGACCCATTGTTCACCTCACCTGGCCTCCAGTGGCCTCCAGGCCGCAACGCCCTCCACCGGACAACGACTCAGGCTCCGTCGCTTCTACGGCTTGCCCATGACGATCTCGGCCACTTGGGCGGGCAGAATGCCTTCGGCCACGCGCACCATTCCTGGCTCGGCCTGGGATGAGATGAAGTGGTTTTAGTATGGTGAAGACGCATGGTTTGCTGGCAGAAAAAGCTGGGATTGGAGCCCTGGATCCACCAGGTCATAGTGGCCAAAGTCTGTTACAAGGCTTTGGTATGTTTCAGACTCCATGGAATCATCATTCATGGTTACATCGGATGGTATGGCCCACAAATGGATGACTGGATGACCATGAAACTTGAATACCAAACAGGTGATGCTATTCACTTACATGATTATTCCAGGGAGGGTCACTCTGGAGGCCCTGCTTTTGGACCGAGAATTGGAATCACTGAAGCATTGCACTTCGATGGGCCATCGATGGAGCCACACCGATCGGCAAAAGACGCGGATCCAATGACTGAAGGTCTTGACCAGACCCTAGAGCATCCACGGCCATGAGACTGGAATACCTAGAGCCCAGACATGACCTCTATATTTGTTGATAGTAAAAGAATGGAAAAGACTATATTGTGGGTGGTTGGGGTCCAAAATAGATATCAGTCAGGTTCTACATAGTTCCATAACACCGCATGTATGACCTGTCCATATAAGCAACTATTCCAGTCCGGATGGGTTTTGACATGTTTTGACCGAAAAAAGAGGAAACACATTTTTTTTGTTGAGCGATCCCGTAGGTTTTCTTAAGTTTGAATCTTCCAGCCCTTCGGGTCTCTGCTTCAGGTTTCCGTGTAGACATGTCATGAGACAGGCCGAAGCCTGGAAAGGGCAGGCAAAGCAGGTGCCTTCCAAGTGGACGGTGCTAGACATTTTCTGCCAGGATTTCTCTCAAATCTTTGTTTGCCCCACACTTGGCCGCCTGAAATGTACCCAGGAACACGTGCTCGAGATTGAATCCTTCAGAGAGTCTCAGGAGAGGGTGTTTTGTTTGTGCTTTCAGTTTCAAGGAGCTTCTGAAACGTTCCACCTTTTTAGGAAGTTGAACAGACAACTGTTGATATGGGTCTACATCAGGCAGACGGCTTTGGCTGGGTAGACCAATCCAGTGGATCGAACTGGGAGGTCACCCTACCCGTGGCAGCAGCCCTGGTGGTATTCGGCCGAGTCCTAGTCGCTAGCATCCGCTCGCCCTTGGCCTCCAGGTGTTCCAATGTACACCGCTGGGCCTTCAGCTCGCTGCAGTTTTGGTTGGTCATTGTTTGCCTACAGGTGTTCTCATTCTCAAAATGGAACGGATTGTAAAGCATCCCTTCCAAATACCCTTTCCACACGTTTCCGCAGTAATGACTGGTTCATACCGGTTCTGGTTCATTTGATCATGGTAAATGCACCGTCCTTCCAAACCTGAGGACCTTTCGAAACCTGAAAGTCACTGCAGCTTGGAAACGAAGCATGTGCTCACCTAGTCGGTGTCCGAAAACGGCCATTCCACCCACCCACCCCTTGGTCCAAAACCCCAGACATCCCGGGATCCTGGGCATGTGTCCAGGTGTGCGTGTGTGTGCCCACATCCAACTGAGTGCCCAGCCCACGTCCAACTCGCTAGCTCCGCCAGGAGGGCCTTGGCCATCGCCCCAGCTCACGCTCCGGGCCCCGGACCATTCCATCGGCGCTCTCCGACTGAGGGTGGACAAGAGGCGGGCGACACGTGTGACCGGGACATCCAATTTGGGTGACACGGACTGGGTTCTAACACTCCTCAAACCTCTTTGGACAAGCTGTGTCTTTTTGTGATTGCCCCCAGAAATGTTTGACTTGTTTGATGGCACATATGTACTAATTGCTGAATTCGACGATGTGATGACGGCGAAAAATGAGGCCGGCCCAAGAACAGTGAACAATTGCTAGCTGGCTTTTCCACCAGTCTATATTTCTTGGAGGGAGGGTCAAAGCCAAGGTTTAGACTTCGGCTCACATTCCATGTGCCGCTAAATGAAGAGCTGGGTCAGCCTATGGTATCCGTTTGAAAGAACAACTCAGTGCTGGGCCGCCCAGTTTAGCCGTTTTGCGCTGGAAACCTTTTTTACGGATCCGCATGTGCCAGGCTGACTCACTCCAGGAGTGCTAGCTGAGTGGGTGCACACGTTGCTTGGAAGTCCTGACCACGGTCCGAAACTGTCAGATGCTTTCAGAAAAGGAAGTGCAGAGTTTAATTGGCGTCACCATTTTGCGGCATGTTGAAAGGCCCTTTAAACTGACTATCAACGTTCCAGTAGGCCAAGACCAAGGTGGGGTTCTTTTCTCCTCACTTGTCAGGGACTTTGTTGTGTTTTGTATCGAGATTCCTCAGCGTCCATTTGGCACCAAATGCCGGGAGATTACCACCAAAAGAGACACCGGATTTCTCTCGCGCATGCATTCATTTCTGCAATGATTTCTGTATCAACCACTGGAGTTGGGGTCCACTAACTCGCATGACCCTCGCACATCAGCATATATTCGATAACTTTTGATCTTTGGGGCAGTGGTCCCTAATACTGTGCACATGTTGTAGACCTGATGGAAGTCTGATATGGGCCGAGCCAGACGAGCCAGGAAGTAGAACATGTTGGTCTTTGCATGACATCAAAGACTCCAACGAACGCACAGTCCCATCGGACGCAGATGAGAAAAAGGGACCCACCGGAAGGGGTCGAAGGAGTTGAAGCAGTGCGTCCGGGGGGGTGCGTCGGTGGCCCACATGGTGCACTCGCCCTGGCTGCTCATGTGCAGCCGGGCTGGACGGGGCGATGATCGATGGTGATAGGGTCGCTGGGGGCGGGGCCATGTTCCTTTGCAACAGCAAGCCGTCAGAGCGGGCTGTTCACCCGCACGTGACACATCAGCTTGCCACGGGTAGATCCAAGTAGATTCACTGATGCTGCATTGTCTACATTTGTCTACCTGATTTGTTCTGTCCTATGGCCAGATGGCACGAGCTGTGGGCCAGAAACTTG
This sequence comes from Durusdinium trenchii, assembly GCA_963970005.1. Lineage (NCBI taxonomy): Eukaryota > Dinophyceae > Suessiales > Symbiodiniaceae > Durusdinium > Durusdinium trenchii. Next base: position 369,072 of record CAXAMN010026973.1, read on the forward strand.
ATGACCAACTGTTCAAAACAACCCCTTTGAGCTTCAAGAGCACCAAGACCACATCACCCAGTCCATTGCTCACACGTCAAAATCTCGGCTCGACTCAGCCGTGCCAAAATCTCAGTGGCACAGTGGTTGGTCGTCCAAGTGAACGACACTGAACCGAAGTGCTCATGGGGAAGGCCAGAAAAGCATTGAAGATCTGTGTAAGTGTACAATGGGACTGGCCTGAAACTCCAACTACAAATGCACTTCATTTCCTCATGATATACATACACACACATGCAATCACCTTGGAGACAGACCAAACAAAACACACTAACAAAAGAACCAGGCACAGATCAATTCACCATAATTCACCGTACTTATCAAAAACAGCCCAAAAAGAACCCAGGCACTGATCAATTCACCTATAGTACTTATATCAGAAACAGCCCACTCAGCTGCTTCACGATTTGATGCCAAGCGGCCTGAGGAGCTGCTCCTCGAGCCGCGTCCGACCCAACGGGTTCCGCCCGAACGGCCGAAGTGTCACGCAACCCACTAGTTCTGCATGAGAATGGTGAATTGAAGCAATCTGAGAACAAACCGGAACCCAAAAAGTGGCACCTTCCCCAAAAAATGGAACCTTCAACCACTTCAGAAGTGGTTGAAGGTTCCATTTTTGGGGAAGGGTCATGTTTTTCGATCAAGGCCCCTATTGGAGAGATGATTGATGAGAATGTGAGTTGATTCTGACCTCAAGTGGTTCACCGATATGGGACGGACAACTAAGAACAGCGGTGTCCGAAACAGATCAACCTGCGGACTCCAGCCATACTTCAGTCATCACACTAGTTGAGTACTGAACATAAGTACTAGGTATATGATGGACATATACGTATAGACTATAGTAGACTAATTATGTGGTATGATGTCGATCTGTGATGATGAATCAACCACACCACGATGATTTGGGATTCTTTGGAGGGATTTGGCTCCGCCATATGTGTTCATTGAAGAAGACCGGCCACCTACGAATTATGGGTGTCAACCAGAGATTCTAAGACCAAAAATTAAATCATCTCCTCAGATCCTTGAAAGCGTGATAAAGGATGTCAGACTTCATCAGATCATCCGAAATCGAAATCGAACACATTGCCTTTCGACCCATGTTGAAGTTTCGACTTCATGACGCGGAACCCGCCTCGGCGCCATCAAAGCCACGCATTGAAGCCGTCCTCCTCCGCGTGGGCGGCGTTGTCATCCGCTGCCACAGGGACAACCAGCGGGGGGTCCTCCACCTGCCTCTCGAGGCCGTCGGGGATATTGGCTCTGTGAGCCTGGCGCCTCCCCTGCCCATGGCCTCCTACGGCCCCCTGCGCTGGCGCGTGACGCGCAAGAGCCGAGCTCCGGCGTTGTATGGAGCAGCGACTGAGACGGCAGAAGTTGAACATGGCGGGACACGGGCGGCGATAGACAGGGTGTTCTGAACTTGGCTGTTTCTGTTCTTGTTGAGGAGATGGTAGGGCAACAATTATTGTTTGTTTGTTGTGTTGTTTAATTGTTTGTTGTACAAGTTTGTTGATGTTGTTGTTGTTTTGCTGTTAGGCAACATGTGTTTATTACTAGTGTTTTGTTCCCGGCAAAGAAAACATACTTTTGTTTACTTTTATTACTGTTACTGTTACATAAGTCTTTCAGTCTTTCCTTTTTTGGATGGCATGGCTTCATCCTTTGGGTGTGATTATGCGATGATCAACTCTTAGCGGTGATGTACAGCAAGCCGGCCAACAAGCTTGACATGAAGATGATCCACCGAGCGGGAGGTATTCTTGAAGGTGGGTGGGTCAGCTGCTTGTGACCGCTTACTTCTTTGCCAAGGCCCTGAAGAGCCTTTCGCAGATCTCACTCACCGTCCTGTTGCCGAGTGGGCAGGGCCACAGCATTTCCATTGCCAAGGATTCGACGCTCAGTGACCTGAAGGTCGCTGTGCAAGAGGCCTTGGGGCGAGGCTTTTTGAGGCTGGTCACTGCAGATGGACATTTTCTAGATCCCAAATCGAACCTCCCGCTTCACATGGCTGGGATTCACAATGGAGACTCTGTCACGGCGATTGCCCAGTCACCTGGCATCACGGCCACCAAAGCTGCTTTTGCACTTTGGTGTTGCAATAGTGGCGTGGTAACTTGGGGCGACACCGAGTGGGGCGCAGACAGCAGAACGGTCCAAGATCAGCTGCGGAATGTGCAGCAAATCAGCTCCACCGATGAAGCGTTTCTTGGCTTTGCTTAGGGCTTACTGTAGGGCCCTTTGGGGTGAATCCAATGGTTTTCATCCCCTTCCGGCTTAGTCACGCAGTTCCGTCATTATTTTGAGTCGTGGTCGTAACTCATGGGCACCCCGACTTCCTCCAATGGGCACCCCTTTTGGAACTAGTAAGGCCAGGAGCCCCGTTCGTAGCGTCCTTGCTCCTAGCAGCGATGCCCTTTGCTCCTAGTAGTTTCATGTAGCTTCTTGTTCCTAGAAGTAAAGCCAGGAGCCCCTAGTACTGGAACTATGCATGCTTTCCATAGTCCCGGTTCCTCGACAGATCCCAAGGTTTGCCGCCCTCTGCACCGACGGGAGCGTCGTGACCTGGGGAGATCCTGAGCTGGGCGGTGACAGCAGCGAGGTCCAGTCTTAACCTTAATTGTGTTCGTATTCATTCATCAACCCCCCCTCAGACATGGAGATGGTAAACCTCTTCATATCAGCATTTGTTATGATGTATGAATTGTAAAGATGAAACATCTATACCAGGACCCTCCAAGGGGTGTCTATTTATAGCCCCTGAGCTGTTAAGGAGGTATCCATTAACCACCCCTTGGAGGGTCCAGGAAGGAAAGCTTTTTTGTCAACACCTTCGCAACCACGGCGCAACCTCTAGTCGCTGCTGAGGTCTCAACTCTTCGACGTTAAGGAGATGTCAAGCGAACTAAAACTCTATTTAAAATATACATATATAATAGACGTTTTCAAGAAACACAGATTTAATTTATATTTAATTTATGACAGAATTAATTAAGACACAAAATATACATGCAAATTGTTATTATGTATTTTGGTTGTTCCCTTTTATTAGTTATTCTTCGCCCTTGCAGGAGATTTCCGCTTCGGCGGATGCCTTCGCAGCCCTTCGCAATTGTCTCAGGCCTTTCGGCTCATATTGTGCACGACGAGCCGGAGCCCCACGTTTTGACAACTTTCCTGGACGATCGAAATTTCATAGCTTCTTCTCCTGCCCAGGCGGGCCGGCTTTTCCATAATTGGAAACTCCTGTCGGATGAAGTAGGCCTCAGTGAAAACTCGAATAAAGCTAAAGTCCTTACTAGGAAACAGAAATGGCAACAGGACTTGATCGATGAAGGCTTTAGCGCTGATCAAATTGTGCCTTCCACCAGAGTTTTGGGGGTTGATGCAACGGCCCGCCTGGGGGCTGCCATTAAACCTACTCATGATCTGCGTGTGCGTCAAGCGCAACAGAGAGCTGATCGCATTGCTCTGCTCCCTGTGACTTCTCAGCACAAAAGAGGGCTCTTGGCAAGCATGGTGGTTCCTAAGGCTGTTTGGGGTACGTGGACGCGCCGCCCACCTGCCTCCAAGCTTGATACTAAGATTAAGCGTTGTTCTGGGTGCCACCAGAGTGCTTCAGTAGACCTGTGGGTTCTGCTAACTGGCCATGGCCTTAGTGTTGAGTTTTGCTCAGGTTTCCAAGCTTTTTCTTATCTCGCTAAGCAAATTCATCGAAGACCTCGACAGTGGCAGCCTCGTCCTCGCAGAGGCACGTGTGTGCACCGAGTTCAAAGATGGCTTGCCTCACTTGGGTGGACAAGTGTAGCGCCGTGGATGTGGAATCACCCGCGGCAAAACTGGAATTTGAATCTTCAAAACCCAATCACAGAAAGGGATGCTCATGAGATTCGTGAGTCTTGGCGCTGGCAGCGCTTCCAAAGTTTTCTGAATAGCAGCCGCAGAGATGCGACCAGTGTGCAAGGCGTTGTCGTCGATGCTCGACGTATTTCCCTTGCTCGCAAGCTTTTCCGGCAGCAGAATGTTCATGGTTGTGGGGTCATGATGGGTGGAGTGATATCCGACGCCCGTTTTGACAAAATCAGAAGTGTGAACCTTGGCGGTTGCCAATGGTGGTCTGAGGAAACAGTGCCGACGTGGCACCACCTTGCATGGGAATGTCCTGAGCTTGCGGCCACTCGTTGTCGTCTGCCTCAGGATCCCTTGCAGAGAGTTTTGGGCTGGCCGACTGGGGCCGACAAGGCATATGATGAGGCAGTGATGGTTCACTTGTCAACTGTGCGTCAGCGCATCCTTGACAGAAGATACCGTCACATGTGATTCTCGTCCTGGGGTGTTTCTTGTGGTGGTATGGTCTACTTGGCCTGCTACCAGTTCAAACTCAATAAACCTTCGCAGCCCTTCGACGCGACGGGCGCGTGGTGACCTGGGGAGATCCGGATGATGGCGCCGACTGCGACCTCGGAGGAAGGGGACGGAGATGGGGAGGGAACCATGAGGGAACCGTTTTGTCCTAGACCTCCAAGTGATATAGAAAAAAGTACCACGAAGTGAAAAGTTCTCGATAGCCCAATTTCTAATACGAATCCAAGAAAAGTGCTCGACCCCAGAAAAAGTTGACGACCTTGCATTCCAATTTGGAACATAAGACTCACGGAGGTGGAAGATAAGGTTCAACCCGCCCACGCCCCACGCACACACACACACACTTTGTCTTCGGCCACGCCTGCAACTTCAGAAGCCGGGGCACTCAGTGCGCATCCCGGTGGGTTTAATTCACCCACGTGCCAGCCTTTTGGATGGTGGTGTAGTCGTGTGCTCTAAAAAACTGTGTGGGTTCTTCTTCTGGTACCTCCATCTCCTCCTTTACCCCTGCACGTAGGAATGGCTGAAATTAATTTTGAATTGTCTCCGGTAGTGACCTAGTGCGCGGTCGATTGTTCGCCAAGCGCAAGTCATTGGAGATGTTCTCCGTGAAATCCGGCAAATCTTACCTATGAAATCCTCATCAGCCCACGTCATGTGGGCCGTTGGGGACATGACAAAGTCAACGCCGCTTTTGAGTTGGTGGTCCATGTCCAACCTTACGCACCGAAAGGCACCACAGCGAGTCTTGTTTTCAATCACCCGACTAGCTTCAACATGGTGCAACCAAAAGGCGTTATGTGACCCATCATGTGTAATTTGGGTCGGACTTGAAAGGCATAAATCCTCTGCCGGGATGATAGGGCTGCAAGTGTCGAATAGCCGTCCTTCCAAGAAAGGGGAAAGGGGACGCAGGATGAGGCTTCGTGGGGCTACTTCAACAAAACCCCGTTGGTCAAAGCATATGCTGAAAACCTTCTTGAAAGAAGCTTTGGTTCAGTGAAAGTCCACCCGTCGGTAACGATTTGAACTGCTTCTCTCCGTGGGATCCACATTCCATGGCTGTAGATTGATCGCCAGTACCGGTCGTTGGCCACACATGTGACCTTGATCACCTCTAGGATCTCCCGGTACTGGGGTTCCTGAGGAAGAGACCGCAAAGTACCATATCATATACTCAATCAACCTGAGCCAACTCATACACGTTGCATGGGTATTTGAGGCTGCAGTTTGCCCATGACACATGTTAACAGTTTAAGGGTGCTACCAATAAAACGATTGCACGAGAGTGAACTCAACAATTACTTTCCGATAGGCCCGCTACGACTCGACATAGTACCACCAACCAAAACACCTGAGAAGCTGCAAAACGAAAGCCAGCGCTTCCCCTTTTCGACAACTGCGCGTCGAAGCAAGCAGAGAAGAGGCATTGCTGCAAGGCCTAGTATCGC